>VWZP01001727.1:0-107993 GCA_013396995.1 Dicaeum eximium
TATATATTTCATTTTAAAAAAATCAGATTTCAGAACTTGTTCTGCTTGGCCTGTCATTCATTATCTAACAAAAAAAGAAAAATTATTACCTTTCTCAAGAGCTTCAGAATTACAGATATATTGAAAACCCATTAAGGTTGCTATAGATTTTAAAGCCATATTCTAGGTACACCAAATTTTGCAGACCCTAAAGCAAACCCTAATATGACATTTAATTTCAATTCTCACTTTACATATTCATACTCTGCCTCAACCTTTTAATACATGTATAATTGAATTTTAAATATAAATCTTAACGTGTCAAACTATAAAGTTAAGGGCACACCTTAGAAATTCTTTATACCAAGAGGACAAATGTGAATGAAAGGCCTCCTCAGCACGCATCCAAAAGCTGGTGCAGTGAGCTACAACCTGGGCATGTCTCCCACATCCCTTACCTAACATCCTGGTCCAAAGCCAGTTCCCAAGCCAGAAAGACTAAACACCCACAGAGCTAGTTAGAGCTGGATCCAGCTACCCTTGCAGCTAATGAAGGGAACAGAATTTGCCAGGCCTGGATGCAGAGTAACTAACGCCATATGGTTTGAGGCGAGCACCTTGAGCAGCCCCTGGAAACCCAGGCCAGCACCAGACAGGGGGAAGATGTTGCTGCATTTATTACTGGACTGAGAATACCCCACCCAGCTCTGCTTCCCACTGACCTCCTGAGCAGCCTGGAGTTAGATGGCCAGTGAAGGTGCCAGAGACAGATCTCCATGCACAATGAGTGCCTCTGTATCAGAATTGCTAATAAGACAAAGATTTACAATGTTACTTTTGGCTAGTGCTGACAATAGTGGCTAGAGAAATAATTAACACTGATTTCCATATTACTGATAATTCCGCAAATGAAAATGAATGGGGCCAAATGGTTCTGAGAATTTAAGATAACTCCAGAAAGTCAGGAAATCCAGCAGAGTCTGAGCACTTTATTTGCAAAATAATTTGAAATTACTTTGCATAGTAATAGGATTCTGGAGATGTGTTGTTAACCATGCAGAACAGCCACATTGATTGAGAGCTGCAGTAGAGAAAAATAAAAGTTTTTTCCACAACAGAGGATTGCAAGACATTTTTGTGACCTTTTTAACCAGATAAAAATCAAAAGTCATCTCAATTCACCCACCACAAATCACTAGCACATCACTTGAAAGACAGAGATAGGTCACCAGGCCCCACCAGAAGAGACACTGCCTGTTTCCATTACCAAAAGCCAAACCAAAGCAGCAGATCCTGACAAAATTTCTGTAGCATTTGCCTGATTTCCTCACGTGCCCTCAGACATGCTTACATGAAAGTCACATCAACACTGCAAAAAAGTAATCTTTTCAGTATATGAGAAAATATTTAGAAAACATGCTAATAAATTTGTCTTATTTATCTTTTAATAAACGTATACACCTAATATTTACCTTTCAAATAAAGTCAGACCAAAAATTAATTGCTGAGTAACAGAAACATGCTCATAAGCTGCTATCAGAACGCTGCTGATACCCTTCCATCTCATGCCTTCATCTGCTCCTAGGAACATGCTGGCATAGATTTAATGCAATTGTGTCAGCCTGGCATCAGTGAAGCAAACACTACACAGGAGTAGCCTGTGGTCTTCCAGCCACATTCTATACACAGACTCAAGAACTGTAAGCTGTAGCTGCCAGTTCCTCCCAAAAAGTCTCAGGGCAGGAGGACTAGCTGACGTGATCGGTGGGTTGTTTGAACAGGTCTTGCAGTGAGGACACAGCTAATCCTTGGTTGACAGGCCAGCCAGGGGATTTTCATTTTTCTACCTGTGATTAATGGACTTGACATCCATGTTCCCACAGCTTCTGCTAAACATGCAGTTCAGACCTTATTGTTAAATACCACCAAGATCACAGAAAACTAAACTCTTACGACAGCAGAGTGACTATGCCAGAGGGCAGACTTTTCTGAGACAAGTATTGGATTACTCTGGAAATGTAACACAGACTAATAGTGCACTACTAAAAGGTTCATGATCTTGGGCCCCTCAATACCTTGCACCCTTAAAACTAGACTGACCTTTTTGAATAGAAAATAGATTGTAAGAGTTCAGAGATCTAAAACGATAACATGTTATTCAAAATTATACTGGGAGACCATACTCACATACACTGTGTTTATCCTATTTAAGTCAGGGGCATACGCAACCAACTTGACCTTTCATTTTGTATTTAGTCACTCCTCAAAGCAATATGACTAAAGCATTGATGAAGGTCTCCCTCCTCCAGAATTCTCAGGTTGGAATGTGAGATGAAATGCAAGATTCAGGAATCCTAATTTCTGTTTTTCTCTACATTTTGCACAGATGCCAATAACAAAAAAAAAGAGTTAAAACATGCCAGTCTGAAATAGCAAAGCAGTATCAGTTCATACGGGATGCTCTTTAAACAGTTAGCTCTGTCTGAACTATTCTTGTTATAGACTGGGAAGTATTTTAAACCTTAATTACTAAAGTCTGCAAGACTGTGACAGATCTATCTTTTCCTTATGGGCATCTTGCCAGGATGAAGCATGAATTCTTTTAAGATCACCATACTTAATTAGCACTTCAGCTAAGTTTATGGTGCCTTCATGATTCAATAGACTACTTCTGGCTTTGGCAAGTAGATCTGTCTGTTGCAGTTTGGGAGCTTCTAAGGTCAAAGCTATTTTTCATGCATTTTTCACAATTTGTCATTATGTCTTGTTTGTCCATGGATTTTGATTTCTGTATGTAAAGTACAGACTAGGAAACTGAAATTTTCTGGACTAAAAAAAACTTATTTTGAACACTCCTTACTGTATCAATAGTCACTGCTTGATTGTTGGTTCAAAATGTTGTTTTAGAACTCGGATACGTATTTACCACAACAGCTTTGTATGGTAATAGAGATAATAGAGATGGAAGAGCTGAGTTATGGTCCAGAAGACTATTCCAGATTCTGAAAAGCGCAGTTGGGAAACAAGAATGATGTTGTATTAAAAACAAAACAGAAGAAGGCACAGATCACCTGGAAAAATCAGTCTTCCTTTAGCACTACCTATCACCTCTTGGACTGAATCTGGGCTGCAAACCACCCCCAGCACCGTGCCATGACATTGCCTCTGCCCAGCAGAGTCCTGTGGCAGCAGAAGGCCACCCTGCAGTGGCCCAGCCACCACCATTGCATCCCTCAGCTGCACTCTCCTGGCTGGCTGTGCCTGACAAGGGGAGATGACTGATTAAAGTGACAGGGTTTCAGTCGAGAGAGGAGCTTGTTTTAGCACAGGCTTGTCTACTTCAGTAAATCTCTGGCTTTATCAGCTCTGTGCAAGTGACTCATTTAGACCTGACTGGTGGCAGTCCATCCCTGGCAGCCCCTTGTCAGTGACAGCCCTCAGGTGCCTGAGCATGGCAGGCTTGATACGAGTCAGACCCGGCTGCAAACAGAGATTAACCTGCAAAATCATGCAGGGCTCCTTCTAAGTGTGTATTCTAGCCAGGCACAGCCAAACTACAGACTCCATCAGACTTGGTAAACTTTCTTTAGCTTCTCCATTTCCTGTACCTCATTTGCATTCACTCTGGAGGGTGAATAAAAATAACCAACTGACTACTGCACAGAAACCACATGAGCCAAGTAATTTCTAAACAGTCTTTGTATAACCAAGTAGTTTACCAGACAACACTGGAGTGGCTTTCAAAAATCTGCATAGCCATATAGAAGATGAAATATTAATAAATTTAATATTGAAATATTTTGTTAAATTAATATTAATTCACCATTAAACTTTTAAGAGTTTCATATTTCATGAGAAAATCACAGTCAAACTATCAATAGGGACTTCACATGTGAAACCAATTATACAAGACCATTAAGCAATGTCTCAAAAAGCAACCCAAACAGTTCTCAGTGATAAAGAGGAATTAAGTGAATTTTGTTTACAAACTGCTGTTTGTGCAAATTCTCACTGGAAAGGAGATTTGTTCTCATTCACAAATGTATTGTGTATGTTACTAGAGCATTAACCTATCATTCTTCAGTTCTCTAATATACACATATGGTCCTTTTTTTTGTTGTTGTTGCTACAGCAATAAAGTAGAGCAAGGCCTCTGAATTCTTTCTGTGGTTATTGGTGAATGTTCTTGAAGAAGCTGACTTACTGATAGGTGAAAACAAAAGCTTTGATTGCAATCAATTATCTTCTGACAAAGCAATAGGAACAATAGTGGAGGTTTTTTCAAGTGAGCCTATTCAATTTCTGCTAGTAGCTCCAAGCCTCACCGTGAACTTCTTCTTGAGGATCCAATTTTCCTTTCCACAAATACACCTATTTGTCTTCTATCAATGCTATTCTTAAAAAATCATCTTGATAATATCAGAGTCATTTAAAGCATAAGCAATAGATTTTGTTCAGTTATTCCCTTTCCTTTATATGTTCTTCTAAGGCAGTTCACTTTTGCCCTCTCAAGTATTCATAGTGTCCAACCAACTGCAGTCAGAACATCTCAGTTCACTTCAGATGTGAGCTACCAGCTTATAAAGTCACAATGCAGACTGCCTTTCACTGCAGCACGGTGTACCCAGACTCAAATTAATTTTTCAATAACATTAAAATCTTGTTTGTATAACAAACAACACTGGACTGAAATGGTGCATGGGGTTTCATAATTAGCTAAAGCCATTGTTTAGAGTCAGACAGTGCCTGTTTACAGTTCAATAAACCACTTGTCACAGTTGCTTGGTCAGAGCAGACCTGGGTGTCAATGGAAACAGTTAACACCGAGGTAGCGAAATAAATTGGTCTCCTGGGTAAATAAATTGAACATCAATATGAATATGCCTCCTCAGTAAAGACTGTAATTTATAAAGGTTTTACAAATACTGTTTTATGTACACTGACGTTTAAAGAAATGCCTTGATGTCTTTTATGCTTAATTTTTTTTAAAGGCTTAACAATGGCCTTTTGTCTGTAAGTTTCATACACATTACTGCAAACAATACAAAAATCATGCCAGAACCTACAGCAAAACAGTACTCTGAATATTTTTCTTAATAAATAAGTACAAATAATTATACCAGATTAAGGTGCGTTTACATTTCTTATGTTGGTTTTGCCATTTGGAAGTACCCAAGAGAATCAGACAGAAGCCCACTGAACAGTGCCAGCTTCTTGCCAAGATGAAGTGAAACTTCTTGGGTGTCCCAGCACCATCAGTATGAGTCCATTGGTGAAACCTAGCACACGATGCTCTGGAGCTAGAACAGAAATTTTAACTTTCCATTGTGAGACTACCTAAACCTTAACTCTTCAAATGGGTTAGATTTATTTAGATTTTTGCTTGTGAATAATCTCAAGAAAGCCATAAGTCCCACACATAACACATAAATAGTCAGTGCTTCTTAGTTCTTACTGGACCAAAACTAGATAAATAGCTAAGAACACAAATTATGCTAAATAGTCTGCAGACTAAAAGATGGTTAAAGAAAATCTCATGAACATCTACTGTCTTTTAAGCAAACTGGCATGGTAAAAAAAAAAGCTGAACACAAAGAAATTTTTCATCTCTGTGTGTGTATATATATGTATGTATATATATACATATGCACACACACCCCATAAACTGCAGCTGTTCATGAAAATCCAAATACAAAGGTTCCTATTAATATTGCACTCATTTGCAAAAGTGATCATTATTTCTGGCCTGTGTCTAGACTGAAGAAAAACTGATGGATTGCATTTTCTGGAACGCTTCCCAAACTGAAGGACATCAACAATGTTATTACTTCCATGGAAATAGTTTGCTTAGCCCTGAATCAAATTTCCATTTTAACACATTAATCCATGTACATCTATGAAAAGAGGGGGTGGGAGGGTGGAGAACAATAACATTAGTAAAATTATACATAATTTTGGAAAGAATTAGGGGAACACACTCCGTCTTGCTATTTTCTTTACTGTTCATTATATTTGTCCTTTTGACACTACTAAAAAGGAAGGCAAAAATATTTATTAGGTTTCAAGTCCAAAGCAATTAATCACCTGAAAACTATTGAACTATTTTAAAAGTTACCTCTTCAAAATGCGTAACATGTTTGTTCTTAAAAGATCATTATTTTATTTCAATACTATTTATAAATGAGTTATCGAACTGAAATGCCTCTTACTTTCAACTCTCTGCATATATTCCAATGCTCCTGAACCCCCTCTGCATTGCCCACCCAACACTGCTTTACATTTCTCCTGAAAAGAACAGAAAAATATTCCCTTTTGTACAAACTGCAATACTTCCATTTATCAACCCAAAGAAACAATTAATTCGCTCCTCTTTCTTCAGAGGCAATAATATTCTTTATTTTTTCATTCTAACTCAGCCAATTCTGTGATCAAATACCAAGTTCATTTCACTTGAGAACAGCTAGTTCTATTCTTCTTTCCAAAGCGAATCTCAGAAAGCAGCTCAGGTCCAACTAATGACAAGCAGGTTTATTAGAACAGTCTAGATATGGGTAATTTCAATAGAAATCTCTGCAGGAAGGGAAGAACTGCACATTACTGTAGAATACAAGTGACAAGGTCATTACAAGCCCCCTGTGCCTCCCTGAGCATCTCAGGTCTGTTCTCCTTCAATTTCTGTGTCCTCTTTATATTCAAACACAGATGTCATAGTTTCAGTTCCTCTCTCATTTTCTACTATGTTGGAAAATTAATTTTTCACTGTATCTGAAGGTTGGCTTTAATGAACCTGATGTATACTGTCCAAAACAACTTGGAACAACTCATCTGTATTTCTTCACAGCCCTGATCTGACAGGATCCTTTCAGGACAACATGACTTCACCTGCTCAGAGGCATATTTCTATTATATATTTGCTCTTTTTTTACACATAAATTCCTAAAATATTATTTTTATTAAAATTTCTTAGATATTTTCTCTAGCTGTCATCCCACTTTTTTATATTGAAACACAAGAGGAAATTCACTGCACAGTATTTATATAAAGTTTGATAATTCAGGGCCAAATTACAAATAATTATTCCAGACATAGAATTTCTTTCTTTTCATATTTTGCTTTTCTTAAATACACACAACTCACTAGCATAATGCTGTCTGTACCCACTACTAAAGGAAATTCTCTACAGGAGGGAACCAAGCTACCGATCAGGTAAACAAGGAAGGGAAACCAACACAAAGCCAAGCGTTGGGGAATCTGTGAGCATGCAGCCTCTTCTAAAAGCATGGCTTTCTATTTACCTGCATTATCAAGACTTTGACATTCAATCACACATATAGGTGTAGTATGATTATTTCAGTGAGTTAATAAAAAAGTCATTGTTGCTTCAAGACTAAAATAATAATTTGATGCAATACAATTCAGACACATCCCTAAAATTACCCAATACCATAATCAGATAAATATAGAAACAAAAATTGAAACTAAAGAGCTCCAAAGTTCAACACTTGTTCTTTTTCCAAGCTGGACAATAATTCCATTCAGTGCTTAATTTTTTTTTTCATTTGTAATTGATTTACAGTGGAGGATCTGCCTCAAATTAACCTCATTTCCAGTTTTAAGTTTTTACCTCTAGGAGATAAGTAACACCCCACTACCAAAAAAACACCCTACCTTTTACCACCTGAATACCACTCTGTCTTCCTTCAATCTTTCCACCATTTCTGGCTCAGAAGTTACAAAAATCAGACTTCTGTCTTTAGTATTCCCCAAAAGGCCTACCGTACTCATAATTGAAAACCATTTTCAACTGAAATGGCATTAAGAGCATTACTGTACAACTGAAATAGTATGCAAATTCTAACAAAAGGCAGTATCACAATGCCTGAGTATGAAAGTCCTAAAACATGACACTGACCATGTTAATCCTGGAATCTCCTCCTCCTAGTGAAAGCATGCCTTTGCAGCCTTCATGTTCCCTTAGCACAGCTTTATTTTAGCACAGAAAATAAAGGGAAACTCTTTCTTCTTGATTCAGGCTGGTTTTCCTTCAGGTAGATGAACACTGAAGAAATTGTCAGTGCAATACCCTGCTTGAATGAAATCACTATGCCTCTTATCACAGGGCAGAACCAAGAAATACATCAATAAATAAAGATGTATTATTCTAGACTGTCATTTTGGTTATTAGGGTAATGTATTCCAGAAGGAAGGGAGGAAGAATAGAGTGCTCTTCCAGTAAATATGTGGCTCTGCAGGTATTAACTGAACAGAAATACTTTAGCAGAGCTCCAATTTGCAGGAGCCTGCAGCAAGGTTGCATTCACAACAAGGTCAGTAAAAAATGGCAAACACATTAGCAAGTAAGCTACTCCCATAAGTGTATGACACTTTTTTCCATCAATATTTTGTGGGAATTTAAACCACAACGATTTTATTATTTTATAAATCTAGGTTAGCATGTGTATAATGACATGGCAGTTCATGCGCAGTGTCAATATTAAATGCCAGTTTTGAATTCAATCAGGCATGTTATTAAAATGAAAACTGATTGACATTTCCAAGGAGCATTAGTGCTCCCATAAATAACTCAGACCAACCCCCTAAAGAGAGCGAATTATGTCCACCTCAGTGTCCAGCAGTCCTCCTACACAGGGTATGAGCAACAACTCATTTCCACATGCACCACTTCTGGATTTAGTCCAATATGATTATGTTATTTTTAAAATAGGGATGCATACTCCAACAGAGGTATTGGCCACCACTTGTGGAAAGGTCCAGAAATACCTCTGGCTGCAAAGGATACAGCACACAGTCACAGTTGTAGAGAATAAGACTTACCAAATTGATTTAAGGATCATATAAAGCTTTGGCAACTTGAGGAAGAGTAAGAATAACCTGAAAGTGATTTGATCATTTTGCTGCTATTTTTCATCTGGTTAGTCAGTTAGTGGTTAATTCCTGGTGTTACTTAATTCAACCAGACTTGTGTCACTGCCTTCAACAGACTAAATATCTCTCACCACAGAGACCTTCCCTGAAACTGTAGTCAATAGAAATGTTATTAACTTGTATAATTGTACAAAAGATGCATTATTACATCCACTAGTCAGTACCTAATATGACAAACCATACCTCATTCAATATCCTGTAATTAAAAATGCTTCTTTCAACAGCTGGATCATTTAATGCAGGGAGGCAGCATTCCCTCTCACAGTTCACAATTCCCAGGCATTCACCAGCAATGCCTGGCTAAAGGAACTGAAAACAGACCATACCTGTGCCAACCAGAACAATTGCAAAGCTGAGAATGAGAGGTCAGAGCAAGTGGAAGTGGTTAAAGGGCCACTGAGGCACGCCTGGGCCACCAGCTGAAGGCATTTCAGCAGGGAAGAGAAAACATGGTTTTGCTGGGCCTGCAGAACAGGTTGTGAGAGACAGGATGAATTACAAGGGTCAGTGAGTAGTCATGTGTGACTGCAGCTGAAAGGAGTTTAGGAAATCTTGGTAACTGTTAGTGGGAAAGGGATGACAAGTTATAGGTTTTCAGGGGGAGGGGGTGGATGAGAGCTAAAAGACACCAGCGTGGTTTCAAAGACCATGACCAAGGCTCTTGTTCCAGGTCTTCTCTTCAGCAATAAACTTAACTAAAAGATTGCTTAAATTTATTTTTATTAATTTTTTTTTTTTGCCTAGCTCTGTCTATATCTCTCACAAGATGTCTCTGATTACTTCTCTGGGCATTTATAAATATACAAAGGCAAGATCTTCTTGCATGATCACGGATATTTGTCTTCCAAACACATACCTTTCCCAAATGTAAACAGCCTAGAAAATCTAGCCATTGGCTGCCTGCTTCTTCCTGCAGAGCTAAAAAGACATAACAAGGTATTGACACAAGTCCCTGAACCAATCCATCAAGAACTATCAATTGAAGGCTGTTGTTACTAATGCTACTGCATACTTTGCATAACTAATATTATGAGGAGAAGAGTGTTCCACCAATTTCAACTGGAGCTTAGGGCAAAATTAAGTAGAAGGTGCAAAGTAGATGTCTGAAGTTTACAGACAATATGACTATTTATTAGTAGCTGTGAAAAGGAGAAAAACTGAACACCATGACTTTACAATCAGAACTGACAGTAGTATTTTTGGTGGTACAGCTCTGGCTCTGTACCCAGAACAAGTAGAAAGAGAACTGGGAGGTGAAGACTGTGTGCACGAAGTCCAGATGTTCTTAATCAAAGGGGCAGGTAACCAGCTGCTCCCCCTCCCCCCAAAGAGCTTTCCACCATTGAGCAACACTACCTCTGGTTGTTACAGGGCAAGATGTGTATTTTTCAGCCAGCTCTCATTTCATGCAATCCCATCAGTCACACCTGCATTTCCTGAACCTATTCCACTGAGAGCACAGTGCCCATTTTGGGATACAGAGCTTTTCTTCCCCCTATGTGTATTACTGCTATTATCACCACGCATATGACCTCAGAAATCAGGTATCTATTTAGAAGCTCCTACAGTGGCTGCATTTCCACCTCACCTTCAATTTATCCTGCCCACAGACCTGCATCCTGCCTTTCATCTGTGCTATGGTGCATGTGCTTTATCCAAGCCTGCAGCAGCAAGGATGGGGCTTCCCTGGAGCTACACTGTGGATAGCTCCCGTAGCAATGACTGTCTAGTCAAACAAAGGTAACAGCACTACAACAAAGACTTCTGGTTTACATTAGGAAGCTATTTTCCAATGGCCATCACACCCAGGTTTCAGTGTTTGAACTTGTCTCTGTTCATTGCTCTTCTAGTAATTTCTAAACCTTGATGTGAAGTGTGGCTGTCTCGCCACAGAACAGAGCAGCACAAACTCCTTTAGCTCCTTTACAGTTCAACTGGAGATACTGCAAGGGTAGGGGGATTTTTAAAAACTTATTAGATGTTGAAAAAAAATTGCTAATAAGTGATTAAACAGATGTGCTGTTCTAGAGTGCAGAGATATTTTGGCTTTCTTTTGATGAAGAGGACTATCTTCAGCATTAACAAATAATTATCCATTTAAAATATAAGATGTAGATGTAAAAACTTTGAGTCACTTACTGCAGTTGGAAATTACTGATGAGTACTGTTGATTACCACTGCAGTTTTTCAAAAAGCTTTAAGATTAAGAGACATTCACTGCTCTTCTTCTGTCAGGTGCCTCAAAAAGAAACCATGAGAAGAGACACACAATGAAAAACAGCAGGTTATAGCACATGAGACTCCTTATTAAAAACATAAAATGCCTTTCACTCTTGCTTTTATTAAGTCTACTTTTCAAGCCAAATGAAAGTTAGGTGAGCCGATTATAATACAAGTCACGTCTAACTATTTCATTATCCACGTCCTGCAGCACGATCGCCCACAGAATACCTTTTGAAAGCTCTGGAGTGACGGCAGCAGGTTGAATATAATGAACAGTGTTACAAATGGGGACATGAGACGACAGGTCTGGTGAAGAAGGAGTCTCCTGGAAACTGTATGGCTGTAATTACTGAGTGCCGGTGCTGTCTCAGTTGGCTTTGAACGAAGGTAACCGCCTTCAGCAAGTTATATTTCCTCAGCTAGCTAAAATGAAACCAGTCAGAGACACAAATATTTATGATACACAATACATAACCAAAGTCATTGTCTGCTTTTATTACCTTTTTTTGTTGTCGCTCTGAAGTCTCCCACATCAACAACACAAGAGAATTAAACAGTGAAGCACTGAATTATTTTTAAATTAGACTTCCAAAACTACAATGTTGAAGTCATACTTACAGGAAGATAAAATGCTCTTATTCTGGGCACTATGCTTGCAGGTCACCCCTGTTTCTCAATAACTCATTCAGTTTGTTGTTCAAGAATCTGTCAAGCAGAAGTCAGTGAGAGCTGAGACCCCTGCCTCCTTGCATGTGAGCACCCCTCAACAAACACCCAGCAGGAATAGTTTGGTAATAAAGGGAGCATCTGGTGCAGGCAACATTGGAGACAGCAAGACTGAGAAGAAAGCTCAGGCTAATCTATGTTTTCTCATCTGTGATCTGTTACATCTCAGAAACAGGCTCACTTGCCCATACAGTAAAATACCAGAGAACAGCAGACAATTGTGTCATAATTAGATAAGACACAAGGTGAGAAAGAATATCTCTGTTGAAGTTATTTCTGTTATTATCTGCATGCCCCAACTCCTGTTTCCCTCTTACCTCTTTTCCTGGAGAATTATAAATTCTGAAAATTCATTTCCCAACACTAGTGATAATCATTAGGTTGTATAGGAGAGAAGACAACTGGAGCTATTAGATCATTATTCTTCATCTTCATACCAGTTATGGTTTAATGCCTGCTGACAACTAAGTACCATACAGCCACTCACTTGCTCACTCCCCCAGGCAGGATGGCAGAAACAATCGGAGAAGAAAAAGCGAGAAAACTTGTAGGCTGAGATAAAAACAGTTTAATAGGGAAAGTAAAAGCCATACACACAAACAAAGCAAAGCAAGGAATTCATTCAGTACTTCAGACAGGCAGGTGCTCAGCCATTTCCAGGAAAGCCAGGCTCGATTGCACATAATCGTGTCTTGGGAAGACAAAAACCATGGCAGAATCATTGAGGTTGGACAAGACCTCCAATATTACCAAGTGCAACCATTGACCAAATACCACCATGCCCATGAAACCATACAGCTGAATGCGGTCATTCCAAACACCCCTCCTTCTCTTTCTCTTTCCCTGAGCTTCATGTGCTGAGTGTGACCCCATGTGGTCTGGGATATCCCTTGGGTCAGCTGGGGTCAGCTGTCCTGGCTATGTCCTCTCCCAACTCCTTGTGTACACCCAGTCCCCTCACTGGTGGGGTGAGGTGAGGAACAGAAATGGCCTTGATGCTGTGTAAGTGCTGCTCAGCAATAGCTAACACACCCCTGTGTTATCAACACTGTTTTCAGCACAAATCCAAAACACAGCCCCAGAGCAGCTACTTTGAAAAAAATTAACTATGCTCCAGCCAAAACCAGCATAATACCGTATTTTTTCATAGTCAATTATTTAAAGACAAAAAAAACCACAAATCAAAACCAAAATAGGTTCATAGAGGTAAAATGAAAAGTACTACAAGTTTGGAAAAAAAAACTTTATAATGAGCAATTAAAAAGAAGGAGAAGTTAACTAGTGAAGAGATGAATAAAAGATGCAACAATATGACAAAAAATATAATTAATGGAATGAGAGAGGTCAGCCAGGTGCACCTGTACAGCTCTTCAATGTTTTCAAAGATTTCATATCACACAATGCTCTCAATGATACAAGAAGGCAACATATTTTAAAGTGGACAACATGACATATAGAATGAGCCTGAAGAAGTTACTGCAATAGTGTTTGAAATATATCCAGAGAATCCAGGACTTCATTTTATTAGTGGATGGCCAGTTGTGGTTGACCTTTCACTGTGGAGGCGCAGTCACCCACAGCAGCTCTCAATGGCCCATCAGCCGGTTATGGCTCTGGTATTGTCACGGTACAAACACAGTGGGAGTGCACGTGAAAACTGTTCTGCAGAAGTGAACTAGCAAGGAATGAAACATCAAAGCTTTTACATACAGACACCGTGAAAGAAAAGTTATTTTATCACTATTATCTCAACAGGAAAGCAGGAAAAAACACAGTACAGATTTACAAGGTAAAATCAGAGCCCACACTTTCCACCCCATTTTCACTATCCTGTAAGTCCCACATTCTCATTTAAGCTTTATGAATAAGAAATTCATTTTAAAAGGGGGTTTCTATTCGTTATTATTCTGTTCTCCCTGAAGAGGCATAACCAAAGCCATAAGGGAAGCATCCTTTGTCAGATCAAGCATCAAACCTGGGGAGAATCCAGGGCTAGTCACAGGACAAGAGGACACAGATTTTAGTTGCACCAGGGGAGGCTTAGGTTGGACATTAGGAAAAAATTCTTCACTGAAAGGGTGATTAAACATCGGAATGGGATGCCCAGGGAGGTGGTGGAATCACTGTCCCTGGAAATGTTTAACAAAGACTGGACATGGCACTGGTGTCTGGTTAACATGGTGATGTTGGCCTGTACATTGGACTTGATGAGCTCAGAGGTCTTTCCCAACCAAATTGATTCTGGTATCCAGTGACTATTTTGAGGGTCAAAGTGACAGAATTGCTGAGTCCTATCCAAATAGAGTGGCTGCTGTGGAGTCCTGCTCAGAAAGGGTAAAGGCTTACCAAATGGGCAGAAGTGGCCACTGAGCCCCAAGAACACATGAGACGAAGAAACGGGGCCAGCCTGGGCAATTGAGTGCTTAAATAGAAAGCAGGAGTCAAACTTGGCAGATCTGGCCAACAAGGTCACATGTCAGAAGCCAGACATGTAAGTGAAGATGAACTTCCTAGGAACAGGAGTGTCACGGAACCGTGGCAGACACTGACCCTGGAAAACCCAAGACAACTTCTGGTGGATCACATTGTGTGTAGCTGCTGGATGGTGAGCAGGCATTGTACGCAGCCCTGCACGCAAGAAAGTCTCCTATGCAACTAACTCATCCTTTCCCAAGGAGCACCCACAATTTTACCCTGCCTACCACCCCACCAAAGCACTGCAGGACAAAAGAAATGCAAGACCTTCATATTAGGCAGAGAAAACAGTGACTGTTAGTAAAACTTCACACAAATAAATAAAAGTAGAGAAAAGCAAGTCTACCTGTCACTACCTATTCTCTAATTCTTCCCCAGAGGCTTACATCTTACCACTTCTGTGACTACCGTGCCCTAAAGGCCTCTGTGCTGCAACTACAGTTCTGGCTTTTTTAACAGATTCCTGCCCTTCATCACACCTATTACCACATTACATCCTCTTACTGCTACTCTAAGCACCTTCTGTTCACAGCATTGATAATGGGTGATTTCATAAGAAGGGCAAAATAAAGCAGCCGTGCTTAGTCTGGAGCACTCAAATTTACTGACTGTAAACTATGCTCATACTGTTGGTACTACTTCAAAGTGTTTGGCACTGCCAGCAGCCCAAGAGGCTGAAAACCAAGCCTGATTGAGATGTGAAACTTCAGCTTCCTTTTCCTCCTGTGCAAGCTGTAAGTATCCTGCAGGTCACAAAAGACACCTGAAATGTCAACCCATTAATTTTCTAGGTTTAAGCTCTTGAATGCTCCATCTCAGCTGGTTGGCATAGAGCATTAGGAGGCCACAAGACATGCTTCAACACTTGACAAGGAAAGCAGCATAGGCCCCAGGCTGCACAGGCATGGAGACCTGTGGAGCCCTGCCTAGCCCAGGCACCCTTTCAGCAGAGCCTCCTTGCTGAGAGCTGCATCGCTTGGCCAGACACAATTTAGCCCAAACCTCAGTGTACTGGGCAGGCAGGATAGGCAAGGGCTGCCTGGATCATCAAGTCTACTCTCCCATCACCAGGCAGCCATACCATACATACCTTTTCCTATCAACCACATCTTAAAACTACTTGAGTAGGTAGAACAAAGCAAGATACAGTACTGCAATTAGACTGAAATCATTGCATCTAAAATTGAGAAATGCTTTTAACCTGTGCTACTAACAGGACAACTGAATTTGCTTTTGGAAAAAAAAAAAAAGTAAAAACTTTGAGAAGCTGTTCAACTCAAGTACAGATAAGCAGTAAGGTATAGTACAGCTTCACTCCAAACACAAAGACCAGGTGATTTCAATCACTGACTCCTAGATAAAATATTCAAACAAATGAAGTGACAAATAAGATTGAGAGTCTTTTGCCATCTGATAAGTGTGTCATGCATGGTTACTGAGGGCATTATTAACACACACCATACAGCCAGTGATGAAGATTTGAAGGTTCTATACACAATATCAACAATATGAGTTAGTAAACCTTTTCATAGGAGAGTCATTAAAGGCATTGCCTGTGGATTTTTTACAATGATAATATTTTATGTGATGAATATGGAGGGTGAAAGGGTTTTGCCAAATCAGCTCCTAGTTGTATCAAATCACATACAACAAAAACATCTATCAGGACAATGGCATCTGCTACCATGGGATTTTTACTACACAAACCATTTCAGGTCAGAATTACAGAAATTTTGACTGAGAGAAAAAATTTACATCCTAGCTTCTGGATTTGTTCTAAAAGTAAGGTGGCAAGAACTATACAAATAAGGAAATAGGCCTGAAACAGATATCGGTAAAGTCACAAGCATTCTCAGTTGTGCTCATCACCAAAAAAAAAATAAAAACAGAGTTCAAAGGCTCTGCCCAAACTGTTTAAACAATCTATGCATTGTATTGCATTGCTAGTGGTAAATATCCACTGGCTGACATTTAAGAGACTTGGATGGCCAAGAGTGATTATTCTTAAAATAATGACTCAAAAATCATTTAGATAAATGTTTATATTTCTATATTTCTGATCAAAAACTTAGGATGCAACTGAAAATACACGGCAGAGCAGATTTACCCTACAAAAACTTATACTAGGAAGCAGTTGCAATCATTTTGAGGAGAGATGTTGAAAGAGGAAAAACAAAGAGCAATATAGGCAGTAATTGCTAATGTTAGTTCCATTCAGACAGTATTATCTTTTACCAGCAGACTGCCTGTAACACTCCCAGTAATGACTTGGTAAGCACGGCAACAAGCAGCATCTTTTCCAACTTGGTTCTTAGTTAAAGAATATCCCTTCCTATATGCTACATCACTTATTTTGTTCATACGCTGCCAAGTGTGCTGAGGAATTCAGCATCTGTTACGTATCTTTTCCCTATTTAGGGTAAACAGTATGTATTTATCAAGAACCCGTCTCTGTTGATTAACCACCCTGTTTCTCCCTGCCTTCCCCATTTGCAATTCTCTTCCATAAAATTTCTGCCTGGACTAAGTCTTTGCCTGCACACACCATATGGCACACTGATATAAATGAGACGAGACTAAGTTAATTGATTGTATTAGACCCCATGAAACAGATTTTAGGTTCAATGATGAGCATTTCTTCACCTATGCAGAACACAGAGGTGTCACCCGAGCCATGGAGCAACTTGCACACACAAGTTATTTGTGCACAGAAGAGAGGAATACTTCCTTCCATAAACTGGAGATGAAAGAAGAGCAGTCTTTCTATGCATATTTGCTTTATGAAACTCTGTTTGTCTCCCTGAAGTTTACATATCTAAGAACTGACACAGCCGTATCTAGAGCTCAAAAGATATGTGAAGACCTTTACATCAAGCAAAGCAATGAAAATCCTAAGAGTCCAGAATCACATTGCAGTAGCTTTACTCACAGAGAAATTAGAACCAGGCTGAGAGACACAGCAAACAAGTGACTTTCTCTGCTTTTTCTGCTGTTTTTTTTTTTTTTTAATTACTTCATTCTGGGATGTAGAGATACACACAAGTCCCATAAGCATCTCTCATGTAGCTTTACTATCTGTTATGTCTAGCCCCCTGCCAAAATTTTTTGCATCACCTGTGATGAAATCCAAGGAAAAGAAAATCTGTCACTTTAATACAGCTTCCAAATCACACATAACAAGGTATTTTAGAAGAGAAGATTTTATATCTATTCAAAGAAAGGAGCAAATATGAAGCATTTTTCTAGACAACGAAAAAAAAAATCATAAAAAGAACCTTAATATGCAGTAAAAAAAAAAAAAAAAGAGCTGCTGTTGAGCACGGACATAAATCAGATGCTGGTATGCTCCCTGCTGCTTATGTGTGGTGTTGCTCATCACTACCATAAATTTACACATGGGGAAAAAAGTTCTTATTTAAAAAAAAAATTAGGGTGCAACTGATTTCAATGCAAATTCAGGAACATAAACAATGATATTCGCAAACAAATATTTTCTACCGAGGTCACCGAGCAAGCAGGAATTTTCAAAGAGCATGACAAAATCCACTACATAAGAAAACATCCGTTTCAATGATTTGTTAACTTCTAATAATTCATACAGTAGGTACAGGAGTTTTCAATTTTTGTTTCTAGAATACTAAGTATATTAGTTGTACATTCATGGTTTTTTTACTGAAACTTCGCAAGACCTGTCACTATGTCATTGTGCATTATTTTTATTCTCAAAATGTAAGGATTTCCAGATAGAAACATCTTCACTTTCCAAATATTTCCAGAGCTCTTTGTACTAAACCTTGCAAAGTAGTTAATCTCTGATATTTTTTCCTTTCCCCTCTCTTGCCAGTACAAGAAGAACCACAAGAGATACGGGTTGCAACTCCATAGTAAAAGTTGGCTCTGCATCAGCGAGTCCCTTGGTGTGTACAAGGCTCATGGCTCCAAGAGCTCACTACAGCCCCTGGAAGGGCCAGGGGAGTCCCAGAACCCAGCCCAAGAATCAAGTCTTCCCAGGGACAGTCTCCCAAGTTAGACTGGGGCATCTGTCCCCTTTAAAAGGCAAGCAAACTTTTCACTACAGCCTTTCCTAGATGAAGCAGGTCATTACAGAGCAGGGAGCACTCATGGATGCTCCAGAGAAAAGTGGTTTGCTGTTGGATCAGTTTTTTTCTCAGCAAGAAGGGTTAAGGCTCTGTCATCCAGAAAATCAGAACAAATAACGTGGCAATCCTGCTCCAAGGGAGCAGGGGAAGATTCAAAACAAGGGAAATAAATGCAGTTTGCAATGTCAAGTCATTACCAAGAGAAAGATTGTGGGGTAAAGTGCTGCCTGGGCACGCAAGCTTGGGACTGCCAGGCAAGACAGGGTCTCCTTACTGGGTGCAGGGAAGGGCTGTGCACACACTCCAGGCAAACAGCATCACATCAAAGGCACACCTGACTCCACCAGCCATTTTCCTGCCTAATGGGAATAACCTGGACGACCCCAAATACTGCCTAACAGCTTGGATCAAAGAGGACAAAGAAATATTTGCTATACTCCTGCAGAATTGGAGTTTGCGCTACAACAAAGATAAAAGAGTACTTGTTTGTCCTCATTACATGAAGCTTTTTCAACAAAATAATTAATTGTAGCATAACAGAAAGCATCACTGGATAAGAATTTTTACAGCATATGTTGAAATCCAGCTACTGAGAATGAATTTGAAAGGCCATGTAGGAATATGGAAAAAAGATGAGGCTTTTTTTAGAACATTATTTTTTTAATATTTTCTACCCTCTTAAAAGCATAACCATCAAAGCAAATGAAAGTTTAATAAGTAAAAAAAAACATTTTAAATGAAAAACCATGATTAACTTATTAAGATCCATTAAGTGTATAATTACAAGGATTCTATTACATTAAGATACCAATTTCTTTAAAGCCAGAAATAATACCTGCTGAAACTTTAATTATTTAAATGAGAAGAGAAAAAGGCATGTTATCTTCTCTGACAAAGATTAAAATCAATTTAATTGCTTCTCTGCTGCATTGACACGATTCTTGCTGTGAGTCAAGCAACCAAAAAGGGAAATTAATACTGCAGCTGTTAATCAAGTGATATTTGTGTGCTTCATCTTATTATAGCAGGAGCAAGAATAACTTCTACTTTGGAGAGTTTGTCCACACTATATTTCATAGAATTTTTTTGCTTGAAAAAGCATCCTGAGTTGCAGGCATCTCCAGGTGACATGCAGCTTGAGAAAATTGTATGTTACATTGTTTGATCCCCTCGTAAAAATTGTTCTTCCAAGAGTAATGTTTATTTCAAATTAAATTCACCCCCAGGTATCTGACTCGCTAGTATGAAATTACCAAGTCACACCAAAAAGGGATAGAAATACAGCTGGAGGAGAAGGTTGCCTATGAATCATACTTCCAAGGAAGAAAGCAGGTCAAAGAAATCAACAATTTCAGTAAAATTAGAACATGCATTTGAAAACACGTAACAGCTGAGCACACAGCACAACCCGTGGCTTCTATCTGCTGATTTAAAAATGTTTATCCTTGCAGTGCCTTTGTTAAACCTCTGCACCAAGTGAATATTCAGCAACATCTACAGTCGACAAATTAATGTATCTGATTGTAAGAAAAATGGTATTGTGAGATATTTATGAGTTCTGAAATACAAACCCGCGTGGTACCTCATCATCTCTTATCAGCCCTTGTTAACTTTACAGATGATGAGAAGCACCAGAATAACTGAGGTTGTCAAAACTAATAGATCTCAGAGGCTTGGCATCAGCACAGTTCAGTTCCATCTACAGTCCACTTTTGAGAAATTTTAACTCCTTCACATCTCTTCACTGAGCAGGAACCAATTCCATTACCTGGGCTGTTATTTACTGTTGGCAGCATCAGGCACTACCCTAGATATTTCAGGAAGAGCAGGCAGCACTTTTGGGGAAGAACTTGTTTTTAGTGGCAGAAAAATACCAAGCAGGTCAATTTAAATACAACCCAAAATACCATCTGGATCTTACTGGAAATTCTAGGATCTAGGAACAGCAAAATAAAGGTAAATTTTTTGAGAAGGGCTTTTCTAGGATAGTATGGGTATATTTGCTAACAGAGTAGAATCATTTGTAACACTAATTCTTCACTTAATGCACTAGCAAGCAGTAAACAACTAGGTACAGAGTTAAATGGCTGTTTTCACACTGCAAAACTGGTTTGAGTTCTGTTTATTGCAAAGAGTCAGTGAACATGAGGAGCCAAATCTCTTTTCCTTCTATATTTCTTGGGCAGTTTCATTTTAACTTAGTACTTTAAACTGGGTATCTGGTCACTTCACAGCCCCTGCCATGGCTGACTGTGCTGCTGTCAGACCACCAGCTTATATTCAGTTTGGCCAAGACTGGCTGTGATGGATCCCAGAGACTGGTTTTGAAGAAAGAAAAGCTTCAGTGAGTTTTGATACCAGACTGCAGAAACCAGCCTGGGTGTGGGTTGTGACACACTCCGAGAGCTCAGATGTTCTTGAAACTGAAAGCCAGGGAGCCCCATTTAGAAGGGATTTTGGCTCCATTTTCAGATCCTGCAGATAGGCTCCAGACTAGGTCTGCTTTTGAATGTTTATCTTCTGGTTCACTGGGGAAAAGAAAAAAAAAAACGGAAAAAAAAAAAAAGCCTCTGGCTGTAAGACACTCCAGTTAACCACCCATCATTACTGACTCTATTTTATTTTTTCACAGCAAGTGATGGAGCTCCCTCCATCATCCTGGGATAACCTTGGGAAAACTCCCCTAGCAAGACACACAGACAGGAAATGTCACCAATACAAGAAGTGTGTTTGACCTGTGCACATCCTGCTGCCCCCCCCAGGCACCCACTCTGGAAAGAGACTGGAAACTTTCTGGACAGAATGTTTCTGTACACAATGCCAGGGAGGAAGGAAAACATCAGACAAGCCACTAAGGATTCTCATGAACACAGCAGCAATTTGTGGCAAGTTTATTTACTGTCTCTCAAAAACTTGGTACATAGAAACCTGAAGTGGCAGTCTCCTGGAGGCTTTGCAAGCTCCCCAAGGAGCTGCAGAGCAAGTTGCAAGGCACCTATGCACTGAGCACTGATGGCTGCAGGGAATGCTGCAAATCCAGACAGCCTGGCGTACTGTGGAGCAGCACAGTGGGACCTTGGACAAGAGGCCAAGAAATTCAAGCTCCTATTCAGCAGGGGAACAAAGCCAAGGAGTCCAACAGCATCAGCAAAGAAGATTTTCCTCCCTGCTTTAGAACAGACTCAAAGGGAGAGGCTAGTGACACCAATAAGGACAGAACATGAGCAAGAGTCACTGCAACCATGCAGAAGAAAATAAATCTGTCATGGAGATGAGACAGCAATAACAGCAAGCTCTCACTGTGCTGGCAGGCACGGGCAGTTTCTGCACGTGCTCACGCACACACCCGCAGGCTCAGATGGGAGCCTCAGCTGAACACCACACTACCAGGGGCTCAGAACAAGCCACAGCATCAGAGTAAAACTTCTCACTCATCTGACACAGCAAACAAATATATCCAATAACCATCATGTCCTCTGGGGTGTGCAGCGGAACAAAAAAAAAGAAAGAGGTTTAGAGAAGGAGATTGATAGAATGAGTCCAATCTTATTTTCCACAAAATGTGACACAGCAAGCTTCACTTGCTCTGATGCCTGTCAGAGGGTCTTTGTCGCCAAGAGACAGTCTGTCCATTTTCTAGGCAGAAGTGGGATTGACTTCAGCAGTTGCTTCTCTTAAGAGTCCTAAATGTAATCCTGCGTGTCCAGGAATAAACAGACGTGTTCCATCTTGTTCGACAAGGATAACGTTGTGTTGCCTCTCTTCCTTCCCTCACATCTTGTCCATCCTACCTCCAGCTGGGGGACGCTGCAGGAATAAAAGAGTTCCTGGTGCATGCTGTGCAAGCCATACGTTTGGCAGCAACTTTTTTCAATCCACGTGGTTACACCCCAGTCAGTCGGTACCATTACCATTTATATCGGTCTGTATGTGGCAAACCACCTTACCAGACGGAGCAATTCATTAGAAATACCCCCCCCAAAAAAAAAATCTCTAAGAAAACAGCTGAGAGACACAAAACTTAAGGTAACTTAGTAATATCCTTTGTCGTAAAACTTCAAAGCAAAGTGCCCCGAACTGTTGGGTGCACACAATTCAGCACTTCCCAGACAGTCTGGTACTTAGCTTTGGAAGTGCTGCGTAACCAGAAGCTGTGTAGCACTCTTCCCATGGCCCAGGTGTGCAGGAGCAGAGGAGGGATACAAAAGAGGAGGATATTTACAGGGCAGGGAGATCTGGTGGGAGGGACAGAACAGCATAAAAGCCTCCTGGCTCTAGGGTACTCATTGAATCTGCCACTAGGGGATAACATCTAAGCATCTTGGTGTACCTTCAGCAGCTTGCACAAAACGGGCTTGGAACAGATTCAGTTCACAGCACTGCCTTCCCAAAAAGCTATCCCTTGGGCCCCAGAGAGCACTGCATCTGGAGTGCCCTCACCAGCTGTAACACAGCAGCACACAGACAAAAGGCACAACACGAGAAGGACTGCATGATGCTGTGGCCCAGCCAACACTGTCCTTAAGCCACAAACCCCTTGGAAGTACTTAGTACTTCATACTGCTTAGGTCCAAGGCAGACCCAAAGGTATTTAAAGAGTCTGGAGAGAAAGAGAGATGAGAAAAACACATCTATCATTGCAAGAGCTGGCAGTACTCCTCTTTTGGGGAAATCTACCAAGCAAACACAGTTTTTGTTATTGATTTCAAATGAAAGACAACAAAAAGCAGATTCAAGCCTTTCTTCTGGACATAAAAATGTTTTCAGCCTGTATTCTATACATTATTGTGAAGGCTCTTTCAGAAGCCATTTTGCTTTTTCCAAGTACTTCACTTCCACAAATAGCAGACAAATATAGCTTGTTGTTATTAGATATTAGCCTTAAATCCTCCCACTCCTCTCAACAACACCAATTCCAATTAGATTTTTGTATTTCTTTCAGCTCTTTGTAGAGATGAAATGGTCTCTAACCCCTTGGCATGGTGCCAAGATGAATATTTGCAACAACTGTAATACACCACAGCCTAAATCCCACTCCTGCTAGAAGTTGAGGTGTTTTGCAGTAGAGGCAGGGAGGTGCTATATAAAAGGAAGTAAAACTTGCCTTGATTTTTCTTGTGAGCATAATTTCACAGAATAAAAGTGGGTCAGAATCAAAGGAGCTTTTTTGATTATTAGATAATTATTATTTTATATTATTGATTCTATTTTAAACAATAAAATATAAAATGATACTATTTATATTATTAGATAATAATTATTACTATTAAATTATTAGAGAGCACATCGATCTTCTGGTATGGAGAGAGCCTGATCTGTGATGGAAAATGTTTGAGAGAACTCTTGCTCTGGTGTGCTGAGAATGGAGTCACATTTCTCTATATGTCAGCAGAGAACACCAAGGATCCGTGTGAAACATTTGCTTTTTCTGGACACTATCAGCGTGAACAAAAGGAGAGATAAAGTGCTTCATAACCAATATTTTGGCCTCAACGTTCTTTTTCGCAGCCAACAGCATTTCATAAAATCAGAAATAGTAAAAACAGATTTCTGGTACCTTACAGTGTGCCAGGAAGCTAAAGGACATCAGAAGCTTATCAGGTTTCCAGCATCTCGAGCTTTCTTCAGTCATGCGTTCATCTTCCTTTCCTCATGACTTCTTTCAACACCGATAATTTGCAAAAGGCTTGCAGAAACAGGAAGGAGGGAGGGAGGGAGCAAAAGGTGTCCCCACATCTCTCACCATCAGTAGTTTTTATGTTTTGACAGTATGGAAACGTAACTAAGAGCATAGCATACATCACTCTCCGACAGTCATCATCAGGGACACCAGAAGAACACAGAGGGGACGCTCTGAAGATTAGTGGTGCAATTTAGGGACTGGGAGCTGGGAAGCCACACACACTTTAGATGTCTGACAAGATTCTGCACTAGTGGTTCTACAAGGATGCTTGAAATGATTAATTCATGCTTTACTGCTGTATCACTACATCTGCAGCAAGTTAACCTCTCTGCCTCAGTTTTAATTTCTGCAAATTACCGACTATAATTACGGGATAGGGATTAATTAATATTTTAAAGGGACCTAAGGCTTGAAAAGGCACAAAATTATCACCAGGTATTGAGGAGGGGGGAAAAAAAACATTTTCTATGATGCCCATGAAACTGTAATTCAATACTTCATGAAAAGAATGCACCCAGTTTTGTATATGAGGCATGCTGAAATAAAAGGAAAGAAGAAAATAGAGGTCTTTAAAGATAAATAGCAATTGTGAAAAGTATATAGCTTGCTCAGAGCCCTATAAATGCTATGGATTTATAAAAAGAACAACAATAATATTATTTTAACTCCTGACCACCCTTAGATATGGCTCCACAAACAGGTTCCACCTGGGAGGTTAAGTGTGAATTTACAACACATTTACTACTCTACAGTAAATACCCACATGTATGCTTTTACTGTCCAGTAAATACAAGACAGCTTATAACACATTCATGGTTCAGCTCATGCAAATTCAACTGTATCTGAATCTCAGAACACTATTATTAAAAACACATGTATCTGAGGTAATAACAACAGCAGGTCCTGTATGACACCAGCAAACAAAACCTGAAATGAAATTCAATACAGCATAATGTAAGGCAATGCAAGATGATGTGAAAATGGCCTTCCTGCAGATCTATGTGCTGAACAGGCATTTAAATCTTATTATACCCAATCATATTGCACTATTTGGGCACATTTCTAGATAGTATAAAGAAACATTATGCCTAGTACTGCTAATTCCCCACACACAGCAGATGGTTTCACCATAGTGAAAATGTGTGTTTCAAAATCAGACCCTATGTAGGGAAGGTAATGATGGAAACCGTGGCATCACATTTCAAAGATACAGAGCTCAGTTTAAAAAAAATAAAGCAAAAAGCCAAATACTACATAGGCAGTGAATATGGCAATGATTTACTGAAACTTCTCTAACAAGTAGGGGAGCCAGAAGTGAGATGCTGATGCTTTCTTTACCTTTACCATGTAGGAGAGAGCAGCTGCACAGAGCACAGCTAAGACATGGGGTTCCAAATAACCAAGTTATTTTACATGCCTGGGGTATCAGAAAAGTAGAACTACCAGCTCCAGTGCTAAAGGAAAGCTCAGTAAGCATGATAAGCAGCAATGCCACATCCATAACCTAGTGAAGGCAACAAATACCTTTCTGAACACCTCGCACATCACAGCTATATCAAGTTCTGGCTCCACTGGAGCCCAATGCAGAAACACCAGGTATTAGAGGATACATAAGCTTGGAATTTCTAAGAAAATTCTCTATAGGGAAACAATGTCAGCTATTTCTGTTAGGAATTAAAGAGGGCAAAAAAATGTACTCAAGGCAAATTACACTATTTCTGTCACAAACTCCCTGCAAGAACAAGATTGCTGTATTGGATGGAGACTTGCATTTTGGCTCACAAACATCCTTGTGAGTTTGTCCCACCCTCCCTTGAGTGCAGCCCTTCCTTGGGACTTGACAGCAACCAGCAGAGGCAGCTGCCTTTTACAGACCATGACCTGAAAAGCAAAGAAAGATGTTTTTGTGCCCCTTTATCCTATAAACCTTTAGGTAGATAATGGGCTTGGCAAACTTTTCACGAGCTCTTGTGAATTTATGTTCTTTGAGACCAGTGTGAATGAGGACAACCAGGTCCAGTGTTTTATGTTTGATATCCAATGTTCAAAAGGAATTAAATGAGCATGAGGTTCGGGGTACGGAGTGCAGGGAGGAGTGGGGGCATGGCTTTTCCCCCGGATACCTTCAAAGGGACTGTCAAAAGAGTGCATTGTTTATTCCACCCCTGACTCCTGGCCCGGAGGAAGCCTTCTCATACAGAATTATCCCTGTACCATCCTGGCAGGGAGCAGGTCTCTATGGAGGCTGGGTCTGGTTTCCAAAGGCTGGCTGAGCTGAAAGAGGAGCCAGGAGTGTCCCGTGAAGCCAGAGGCAGGTTCTGAGTGCCCAGTGCTGCCACGAGCTGTGTGTGCAGCGTGAGCGGTGTGTGCAGCGCCCAGTGCCAGATGTTCTACAAAGAGAGCAACACACCCAACAGGGGCTTCACTACTTGCAGAAGCTTAGTCATTTTTGTTGTGATTAGAGCCACATGGGATCTGTTTGAGACTTAATATTTCTGCATTCCCTCTTGAGCCAAAGAGAGAAGATTCACCAGGATCAACTCCCTGCTCTGCCAAAAGGAGCACATCCCATATCAGCTGCTTCAGTTTCCTACACCCCAGCATAGCAGTCCCTTTCTTCCTCAGATCAGAACCATACTTAAGGCACGTCAAAACTTCTCAGGAAAAATGTTTTTCATTAAAAATTCCACATTCCCTAAGGAATTTTCAACAAATGGCCATTTTCTGACATTTGTTTTGTTGAAAAATTTCTGACCAGTTCTGTGAATATAACATTACATGTGCTGCACAAAACTAAACACTTACAGAAAGCTAGATAATATAAATTTGGAAACCTGTTAATTAGAGCCAACCATATGAAACATATGTCAGTTACTGATATATATTAAAAATACAGTTAAATATAGCAGTTTGTTTTCCACCACTACAGCTATGTAATAGCTCACAAAAAATGAGAAGTGCGAGGACAAAATCTTGAGACAGCACATGAGTGTTCATTTTGGTCACTTTATTGGTGTCCTATGAATATGTACTGAAGACAAAACATTTTGTCACTGCTTTTCAGGGACCTTCAGCTTGTAAAATGCAAGTACCAATTCTGCTTTCTTTATCATGGGCAGCAAATCCTAAATCTAAGATATTTTCTCAGAGCTGCCACTACTCAACCATGAGAAAGCCTGAGATGTCTTTGGTAGCAACTTATGTCAGGATTTGATTATACATACAACATCTATTACTTTGGAACATGTGTTCCAGAGTGTAGTACTGGTACTTCACCATTATAGACACTTTCCTTCGAAGTTAAGAGAGAATAGTATCAGTTTTAAGTGAAGAATGTGACACAACACTAACAGAAATGGGCCAAACAACCTATTCCTCTAAGCGCCTTTCTTTGCTGGGCAGTAGCCAAACTCCTCATGCAAATGGAGAAAAGATGACAAATGGTCTATGCTCTACTCTGAAGTCAGTTCCCAAAACTGCAGACTGGCCCACTGCACCATTAGCTTTGCCACAGACAGGGAGCAGGTCTGTCTGCAGTCAGCCACTACAAGACCCTGCAAGCACATGTCTGGCTATGGCATTACAAACTCCCCAGCCAGGCTGAATGCAGCCCAGGCAAAGACATTTTTACACTGGTGACCAAATGTATTGGATCTGCTCATTAGAGCACGGCTGCCAGCAGGAGCCCAACCCAGAACCTCCAGTTAAAGCCATACAAGTTACTGCTTCCAGCCCCAAAGTAACAACTCACAGCCAGTGACAAAATCCCACCAATAAAATGCACCCACAAAACAAAAAAACCACAACACAAAGAAAAAAACCACACAAACCCCAAAACCCCACACAATGCACAGGTATGTCTGATCTAGTTTCCAGCACAACAAAAAGGACTACACTGAAAAATTACAGCAGAATAAAGGCCGTTAAGCTGCAGACAGGGGCTCACTAATTTGAGAATATTTGCTATTTTCTCACTAACCTGAGAACCTCATTGGCATCCTGCATGACAGAGTTTGCCCTTTCCCCATCAAAGCTTAGCTAAAAAGCAGATGCAATCAATAACCCTTCCAAAGCAGATACCAAAGCAGATTTTCTGCACATGTCAAAAGTTTCTTAAATCATTTGTATACTACACTTGGACTTTCTCCTCCCTGTGCCCAGAGGCTAAGTCTCATTACACCAAGAGGAATTAAGGAAATCTGAAAGTGTTCATAACATGAGGTGGGCTGTTTCTATCATAGTAATGACTTTCCTGAATTTAGGTTTTACAAATCTAGAACAGATACATCTATAAGAAAATCAAATGCTATAAAGTGAACTTGGCACTCCTAACTAGTAGCTAATTAATTTCTTTGATAGTACTAAAGAGAAAAGTTAAAAATGGTAATAGAACACTATTTGTTCCTATATAAAGATTAATACTGCAGAAGAAAACCTCTTTGAAGTTTTATCACATTTCATCCTTGCTGAATAGTCGTGGCTTCTGCAGCTGCTACATGAAATGTAACTGTCACACCAGTAAATAAATACGTATGCAGTACTATAATGCAGCTGCCCCTGGTAACAGCATTAGAATAAAGCCTTTAGTGGTCACCACAGACCAAACCAGAAATACATTCTGACTTTATAAAGATGAGTTTTCATGTCACTGAACATGCTAGCCCATACACTATAAAGCTCATGTGCTAGAGCTTATTACTAATTTTTCCTCCTTCTTCAAAATTCAGAAAAGGGAGAAACCTTGTTTGCTGCTTATTTTGGCTTCCTCCCTGCAAGACATTTCTAACAAAAAACATGTTCAGTTCCTTTTCCCCTCTGGCCCACTCTTCCAGTACTGAAGAGTTCCTCTCATCTCTCCCCACAGCCAGCGCTACCTCAACTCCTATTTCCTCTTTCTCGTGTTTTAACACAACCCCCACACAGTGTGAGCAAAACACAGCTCCTGGAACAATGCCTGTGGGAAAAGGGATAAGGTAAGATCAACTCCCTCATCTATGCTGGTCTGCAGATTTCATCAGAACACTGATTTCAGGGAAAAAAACATCCTGTTAATTTTACTAGGAAACTCCAAGAGCAACAGACCCACACAGATGTACAACATTGTAATACACAGAAAGTTGGCAGCATGAAAAGAACACCTGTTGCTGACAAACTATTTCTATTACAGTTTTAAGTCCGAATAGCTTGTACTTATTTTAATTCTTTTTTCATTCTCTTGTAGATCTCAGTTACATATAATCACACGTCTTCAAGCCAAATGATTTCTCTAGTAGACAAGCTCTTTTCATAGAAATGAAAGATGATTCTTTTATAAGGTCACTTGTGGAGAGCCTGCCCAAACAGAGATGAAAACATTAACAAGGGCCTGCTCTGTATTCTAGAGAAAAATAACATTTGAAAGGAACAAGAAAAAAAAAAAAATCAGACAAGCAAGAGCCAAGTGGGAAGTCCTGCTATCTACCCATTCAGCACTTCTGCAAACAGATCTCTTTAGTCATCTGCAAGCTTGGCCATAAGCTCCCTGCAGGAATTATAGCTCATGCATACACAAGTCCCAAAGATTTTGTTCAAAGTTTAATCATATGACAGAGAAATATCACCCGTTTACTGTATATGCTACCTCAAGTTATCTCATAACATCAGATTTTTGAAAAGGTGAAGATGCCACACAGCACTGGCAAAGTGACAGAAATAATTTTAAATGTTCAATTCATCAGTTATTCAGGATATTCTCACAAAGAAGGGGGGAAAAAACCAAGGGCAGTTATGAAGGAAGGTGTGCAAGTGTGCAGAAGTTTAAGCATTAAAGAGAGGAGCACGACTAAAATATCAAACACTAAATTCAAATGAACCATTAGGATTTCCTCCTTCCCCCACTGCAAGAATGTTGACAAAAAGATCTAGAATAAGTAAGTAGCTGTGTTTTCTGAAAGGAACCATTTCATCTTGTTGGTGTTTTTTGGTTGGTTTTTTGGGGTTTTTTTTATATCAATGGTTACTATCCCTCTCTCTCAACACTATCTCAGGTCTAGGTAAGAGTGTCACGAGTACATCTAGCACATCTTTTAAAGTACTTGATTTGCTTGTAACTTCATACCACTTCTGTTTCCTCTGCCTTACTTTGTAGTCTAGAAAGGTTATGAGAAACCTAAAGAGGCACAGTCATCTACCTCAAAAGCAAGTAGGGAAACAGCTGATATGTCTCAAAAAGCATCTTTTTCCTCTGCAATTGCATTTCAATTTCCCCTATCCTTGGGGAGCCTATTCCTTTTTCTAAAGAAAAATAGCTCAAACTAGGCAAGTCAGTAAATGGTTTACACACCACAGCTATTACCTAACAAGTTGGTCAAAACTTCCTCAGACTTCAGGAGCCAGCTCTCTCAAAGGATGGTCCAACACCACACAGTAACGCTCAGGTAGAGAGCGTTATGAGAGAATAAAGAAAAACACGCTCATTTCCCAAAAAGCGCACAGGTGAGGTCAGAAAACAGTACCAAGGAAATAAGGCAGGTTTCACTGCTGAATGTCATTTTCCTCCTCAGCTGACAGAGAATCCAGAGGGCAACTTCTTGCTGCATGTCACCTCAGGGCTTTGCAGTGGTTCATGAGGTGCCAAGGCCAGCAAGGCTTTCCTGACATGTGCACTTACTCCCCACTCACCAGTTACTTCTAGTGCAGGATCTCCAAAACATTTGCTTAAACAATCATGGGGGCTGTGTGACTACACCCAAATAAAACTGAATTCTTGACATATTATTTAGAGACCACAAAAGATGGAAGCAGAAAAAAAAATAGCCATTTTCTACATAGGCACACTCTGGAAATGGCTGGATAACATTCAAACTTTTGAAGAGAACAAAAGGAGTCCAGCTCAAGTCAGACAGTTGGTTGAAAAATTGAGACTCAACAGGTACAATCAGACAACACTATAAGAAATAAGAGCCATGATATTAGCTCTAAGTTTGCCCTTAACACGTATGTAATGCCAGGTGCATATTTTATAGCACTGTACAATATAGTTGCAATAGTAGACGACCACTTCATGGAGGGATCTTGAGCTGTGACTCTGACCCACAACTGTACAAAGCACCTCCCCTCCTGTCTTTCAAGATTCTAGCACTGTATTGAAGACAGAAAAGCCAGCATGTACCAGCCCACCACCACTAAGCATCCTTCAGGAGAGCCTGTTCTAGATAAGAAATGCTGCACTTCCACCACGTTTTCTTTCTCTCTCAGCCATTTCTTCCTCCTCAGTCTCCACTCCATTCGTTGGAAAGCAACACCACCAAATAATTTTTGAACACATTTTTGACTTCAATTTGTCCTCTCCAAAATGGGTCTTAAATCAGAAAAAAGAAAGTGAAACCAAATCTCTACCATGCTATCCTACATGGTAAGCAATACACAGAAGCAATCAGCCAGCTCCTTGTTAAAAGGCTGAAGGAGGAAGATTTAAAGCTGCAAGTATCAAGGAAAAGCCAACCTCTTACACCCATTTTTAGGCAAGCAGCCCCATTATCCAGAGCAGCTGAGCTCACAGCTCTCACGTTGGCAGCACTGTACTCTCAGTCCTCATGCTTTGGTGTCCAGTTTCATGCTACCACGTTTGAATGTTGTATTGCAGAGCTGCTTATTTAGACTCTTCATCTGGCCCTTGTCACTGGTCCTATTACCAGGTTTCAAGAAGTTCCAGATGTGCACATTAACAGCACTGGCAGCTTTTCTAGAGCAAAACAAATTGCATCTTTGAGTTGTACTTGGCAACATCTAACTTTTTTAAGTGTATATCCATATTGCCTGGCATAAGGGCAGAGAGCCATCTTGGGCCCAAACTCTCACTTTCCCAAGAGGTATTTCCCCCAGAGGTATACTGATATGAAAAGAAAAAAAAGAAATCAGAATGCTTTGTGATTACTCTGTGGCACACTGAGCCTGTAAAACTAAACCCATTTTATTTCATCATATTCAAATCCCCACAGTTCCAGTGAAATTTAATTATACCTTCACTTTGCATAATTAAACAGCCATTTCATGGCTTTCTAAAGCATATAAAATGACTGATGAGTGTAGTGGTAAAACTTTCAAAAGTACTAAGAGATTTAGGAGGCTACAGGTATGTCTAGACAGCAGCTAACTTGCATAAAAGCAGCAGTATTATTTTGTTTGCCCAGTGGGATTAAGCAGCTCTCCACATATGCCACATTTTAGCAGTTCAACTATTTCTGGTATTTTATCTACCCCATTTACAGCTAGCTCAAGTAACTGCATCATGTAGAACAGATATATGTAAAATCCTGGTGATTTATCAGATGGGACTCAATATTTTAGCCACAAAGGAACTTTCATAGTTTGGTGAAGCAGCAGCTATGAATGCCCAATTGAACCCCTAGCACTGTTTCATGCCAGTACATTAATTAAGAAACAACATTTTTTCCCCCCCTCCACACTAAAAAAACCCCACATATTACGGCAAATTTCTTTCTCTCATTTTGTATAGTCCCTGAAAAGCTTCTTAGATCAAATTCACCATATTTTAAGTTTCTTCTTTCCTGGTTTTCTGTGCTATGTTCATCCTTGTGGTATCCAAGTCAGCTGTCCTTAACTCATTCCTCTTTGAGGAGAGGTGATAATGAGCTGTGGCATCTCTAACAGCAGAGCACAAAAGCTTTTTCTAACTCTTTTCCTTTTGGAAAATTGATATTTTGTAAGCAGCTAGAGTAGAATTCACACATAACAAGTAGTATCTGATTTTTTCTCTCTCATTCCCTTGCCTTTTCAAAGAGACTGCCTTTGCTGATAGAATGGTTTCTGAAGCTAAAGGACACATCTTAGAGGATCCTTTCTTTACACAGCAGCACAGGTGATGGGGACTTTCAGTCAACACGCTGCGCACAGAACATAATTAACAACACCCTGCTTTGAGAAAGTATTTGCTTCACATACTAGGTAAAAAGTAACGATTTTTACCATTCTCAGAAACTCTACAAAAAGCCTTTACTATGCCCAGAATGCTACCACTTTATATGCAAAATCATTCTAATAAAGCAACCAAGGGTAACACAAGTTGATTTGCCTATAGCAGACTTTTCTTTTTAATTCAGTCTTGTCTTAACAAGTCAATAGGCCATAACTTAAGATAGCATTTCTATGCCCAATACATAATCTTGTAAGAAAACCAGAAAAAAACATTAATTAGGACTCCTGTCTGAAAAATACATCATGCTGCACTTCAAGTAGTGAAACAGGTGTTTTAACTTATTTTACACATTTCTATTCAAATACAATCCTAATGTAGAATGGTAAAGACTAAAAGGAAAAAAAACACAGATGGAGTAATATATACATAACGAAATGTGAAAGTATAAATAATGCAAGCATATGGCGTACATGGGAAACTGCTTAGATGATCAGGCAAAAGTCAAATGAAAGCAGCATTCCCTGTTTTAGTCTTCAGTCATAAGATGGAAAGCCTTCTTGCATTTTTTACAAAGGTTAAAATACTCTTTTTTCTTGACAATTACAACATTTCCTGGACTAAACACTTTTTACTCTAATTTCTATTATTCAGTTTCTAAAAATGCATCTAGACTTGGCCCAGTCACTGGAGATTGTGCAGAGCACACAGATCCGATCACAGCAGTTTTGTGATTTAGCATTTCCAGAGATCCACACGTACCTGATAGCTGTGCATAGAAAAGGTCACCTAAGTTTATAGCATGCACATGGATAGAATAACAATACAGGAGAGATCTCTATTGAGGAAAAACAACCTTGAAAACCCACCAGATTGCATAAACTAAAAATGTTGCCAGAAGCCAACACAGACAGAAGTAGAAATTGCTGAAAAACAGCTCTCCAACAAACAGCTGACATACACAAATACAAAACTATATTTATAAAAATAAGCAACCTACTTTTTCTTGGACAATCCAGCTTGAGGAGCTGAGGAGCTGCAGCCCCAAGCTTAGCCTGCGACCTTTACAAACCCACTTAGCTGAGGGCCCCCTAAAAAGCTCTATCCTGGAGCCAGCTGGACTTTCAGCTGGGTTGGTGCCCCAGATCAGCAGCTGTAGCTCCCAGGAGCCCCACCCCTCTGCAAGAGCTGCTGGTTCTGCAAGGGATGGAGGAAAGTTCACACACCAACACCTCAGCAGCCCCACCACAAACTCAGTGTTTTAATGGAAATCTGCCTTTGACATCAGTTTAAGCTACACTCCCTGGACTGGCTAAGGTACAAGTGGGGTTTTTTTTTCTTTTGTGCAGAGAAAAAAATACCAGGTACACGCATTTCTTACACTGTTGCTGGAAAGTTTGCCACCACCAAAATGTCAGAAGTGGCAATAGAGCAAGTGTCTGATGGCAATCCATGGCAATAAAGCAAGTGCCTGAGGAGCAGAGCCAAGCACCAGGATCCTTCTCATCCTCCTGCTTCATGTTCTGTCCTCTTCTGTGGATGGGGAGGTGACTGCCAGCCATTCACAGGGAGTTATGTCCTACTTGCATTTGCTGACTTGCCTGTGCCATAGGCAGTAGTGTAAACCACAAAAGCATTTGCCACCCAGCTTCCTTTTACTCAAGAATGATGGCAATTATGACAGGCAGAAAAAGAAAACAGGGAGGAAATTCAGCTACCTGCTCCAGCAATTTAAGACTAACTCCTGGAAACAAAGCTGTAGCATTCCCTGCAAGTGTCATCACTACAAAGCCAGCAATGAACACAAAGGATTTAAAAACAATCCTAAGTTACAAATGCACATTGATTTTCAATAAAGCCATTTGAACATTTTTTTTGCTTGGACTGCAGGTTACTCTGTCACCACTGATTTACAGACAAGATATCCCCATATAATATTATTACTACTATTATTTTGTATGTGTTAAGTATTTTTTAAGCATTTCTACTTCCAACAGTGGGGAAAATAATATGAGAGGGAAAAAAAAAAAGAGAGAAGAATGCCATTTGATTTTCTTTTATTTCCTGTTGGAATTGCTTGGAAAGCTGAAAGAACACATAATCTTACCAGATAAAGAGGCATTTGTTTTGAAATAGCAACACAGGTCATATTGGCTTTCCACCAGCAATGTTGCTAACAGATTGACCACAGGAAATTAAGAAGAGACAGCTCTGAGAAAGCTCTTCATGATTCATATTCAAGGTGAGTGGCCAGTTTTTTCTTCCTCGTTCAGCAACTTTCCACTACAAAACATCCATATACTAGAAGGCTGTCATGCAAAAGGCAGAGGTCATGAGAAGAAATTAAAGTAATACAACTGGCTGATACAGGTCAACCTGGTGATTGCAGACCTTCCAGCTCAGGACTGCCTTAATTTGTTCAGCTAAGTAGGATAGCCCCTGAAAGAGCAATCACAGTAAAAATGTATGAATAAGAACATGGAAAGGATGCAAAGAGCACCTGTTTGGTGATGCTGGATGCTTCACACACACATCGTGGTAAATACGAAAGGAGGAAACCTTAGAACAAAACTCTTGACTATTTTTCATCCACACACAGTACCTATGGGATCTGATTTCACTTTTCAAACAGATGCAGCTACAGCTGCTTCACTTGCGAGGTGTCTCCTAACACTGTTGATGAATAGCCCTACATTTATCTCCCGGGGACGTTGATCAGAAGGGAATCTGCTTTGTGCTCCAGATTTCAGTAAAAGTGCCTAAAACCATGAAACGCCACAGACAACCAAGGGCTCACCTGAGAGGGATGATGCCTTTGTTGTGATTCCTAAACAGCTTTCAGGCACTGTCAAAAAGCAAAGTGAGCATGCGCTTGGAATGGCTAACAGTGACACAGAGGGTTACACTGGAGGTAAGCCTCTCAAGCTGTGTCTCCTTCAGGTGCTCAGGCCCTCAGCTCCTGGCCAAGATGCCACAGTGAGGGCTGAGAGCCTGCCTGGCCTATATTAGGGCCAGGATTCTGGTACAGTCATCAATTCAACATTTTACCCATTACTATCAACACTTAAATATTTTGTGTCAATATTTGACAGGGATAAATGAGATTATCTGGATAATTGTAGACTTTTCAGCCCAACCTGAAACCAGAGGAAAATAATGAAGCATTTGATACAGAATGCAGCTAAAAGAAGTGATGAAAGGTGGTGTGATGTCAAACAATGTGGGTTTATGGAGAAGAACAGAACTTTTCAAGCAGTTGTTACCTTTCTTAAGAAAAATACAAGTTTCAGTGTAAAGGGCAATATACTTAGCCTTCTGCAGGGTATTTGACTTGCTAGTCCTGATAGAGGAGGTCAAATAATATGGGGTCAACACAGTTAGCACTTAATGTGTTAAAAACAGGCAGACAGGTTTCATCTTAGAAATTTGAAGCAACTAGTTATATCTGAGAAGTCATCACAAAGCAGGTACTTATGGGGAGGACCCCAAGGATTTGCCTCTTGGACATACAGTGCTGACACTTCTCAGGACACAAGAGAAAATAGAGCCTCCCCACTGAGAAAGGCAGTAGAGCTGAAGATTAGGAAGATGGTGAGAAAGAAAAACACATCTTTGCTACAGAGCATTCAAGGAGTCACACACATTTCAGGACAGCCAAATGTACATGTCAAAAACCCCAGACAGACTAAAAACAAAGAGTGAAAGCCAAAGAAAAAAAATAAAATTAAATATATTTTAAAAACATTTCTCCAGGCATTGGCTCCCACATTCACTCCTCCTTGTCGTGCAGGCAGTAATCATGCAGCATGGGGCTGGCTAGTTGTCTATGCAGAGCTAGTTTTCTGTTTGCAAATTTTGGAGGCTTTAAATAAAAACACCAAAGAACAGGTTCCAGACATTATGTGGCAATCCCAAGGCTCCAGCTAGCTAGCACAAGGAGAATGGAAACAAGAGAAACCCCCTAGGAGATGCAGAGAGGATAAAAGGGAATGTAACTCATTCCAGAAAGTGCCCCAGTGATGACCGTAGACTCCTCCTTGTTCCTGATGCTGTGGGAAGGTCGCAGATGCCATGGGCATTCCTGCATGTTGCCTCATCATTTTTGGCAAGTGAGATCTAGGTAAGAAATGACAGGTCACAGAGTGGACTCAGGAAGTATCCTTCCTCAGGACAGCACCTCAGTGTGTTTAAAGTATACTGCTGCACTTGAAGTGTAGCTAAGTGTATGTTACCTGCCTGTGATTTTTGTGCTGAAGAATGATGGCTTTGAGTATGTGCTTAAATCAGTGTCAGAATCCTTCACTTCTTGGCTGAGCAATTAGTGTCAAGTCAGGGAAGGGGAGCATATTTTTATTGTGAGAACATATGCCCAGAGAGAGTAGGACTGAGCCCAAAAATCATCAAATATGGTCCTGAATGTTGCCTGAGGGTAAATTTGAAGTTGTGTCAACTTGGCCCACATTCGAAGGAGTAACTTCAGGCAGACAGGCGGGAGTAACCTGCCAGCCCTGAGAGCCATCCATTACACCCTCCCTGACAAGAAGGAAGCAGGTTAATTTTGATTCAGACAGCCCAGCAAAATCCTACTTGTACAAAGTGAGCCATTCTTCAAGGCTGGTTTTGAAAGGCTTTTTTTTATAATGGTTAAATAACTATTTGTTTTTGTGCTGTTATCAATCATCGTGGTGAACAGCCAGTGATAACTGAAAAAATTGGATGTGTTCAGAAAGGAAGAATACCTGGGGACCGGGCTATAAACATCCTTCAAAAAGAAAGCATCCTCTGTGGAAAGCTGATTTTCATTCTTTCCAAACACATATCCTAGACACACAGGCACTTCGTGAATAAACAGTTTAACTGCTTTAATTAAGGCAATACAGCTAAGCTATCACATCCAGCCAAGCTAATGTGACTTCTGCTGAACAATAATGGTAAAAGTATTATTCCCTGAAACTTGGATGAGGGACAATTTTACAAACTATTTTTTTTCTAGTCTGTCCATCATCACTCTTGTGCGAGAACAAGTTTGTGGTCTCCACTGTACTGAAACCCACTGAGCTAGAAAATGTAAAGACTAGAAATATGTAGTCATCAATCCCTGTTAAACCATCACTTCAGGAGATATCCAGTAAAAAAATGTCATGGTTTTAAAAGCTGAAGCCTGATATCACCATTCTCCCCTCACCATTCTCTCCTTTCCAAGGCACACAGTAAGTTGCAGCAGTTTCAGAAGGAACTGTGTCCATCACAATAGCTGAATCTCTGACAAGGGTATCGAATTATGGAGAAGGAAATGGCAGTGCTCTAGGTTTCAGTGCTTGCAGGCAAAGAACAATCCCTCGTCCTTTAAAAATAAGCAATGAAAGAGTAATACCCTACATATTGTATAGGTAAATTCTAAGTAAAGAATGTAAAAATATTTATGAACATAAGGACAAAATCCACAAGAGCATTAGGAGAATTTCTCAGCAAAGGCAAAGGCATCCCTGACAGGCATGAGCTGTAGAATTCCAGCAAAATATTTGTTCCTTTAGTAAGAAACCAGCCTGGAGAACCTCATATCCAGCAGTGCAAAACTGAGAGGCCAAGACCAAGCTTAGAATTTGGCCACTAAATAAAAAGATGACGAATTTTAAGTGTAATGAAAATAGTTTCTGTAAGGATTTAAACATGCCTTCGTGGCATGAGTCCCTACCCTTGGGCTACCTCAGCATGCAGTACCCACCTCAGTCCATGAGCCACACCCCTCCACAGCACTGGAGTGTTTGAGGGGACTCCAAAATCCATGCAGCTAGTCCAGAAAAGCTCTGCCTGCCCACAGCACCTCCCTAGTTGTGTGCAGATCCCTACTCTTGGGTTAGCTCAGACAAGTTTACATGAACTGTAGTTGTACCTTTGAACTTCAGTGTAAGTATAAGAAATTAGCTGAGGTGACATGCACAGCCAAGGCACCCCTTGGTGCTGCTGGTGACACTGCTGGGACATCTGTCCTCTGCAGCACATGCATCCCTACAGAGATGCCTTTGTCCCCCTCTTTCTGACCTGAATCTCTCATGTCACACCTCCTGGGGCACAACAAGGAACCTGGCCAGATGTTTCTATTTCCTCATATTCACAGCTTTGATTGCATTAGACTAGACAGGATTTCTCCACTGGCACTACCCGGGGGTAATGTGAAATGAGTTATGAACATTATCCACTCTGTGGTGTACGTATCTGATGCCAAGGAAACCTTAATGGGGTCAAGTGGAATTTCATGCTTGGAGAAGCTCATATGTTTGGACATGACCCAACTTCAGAAAATTAGATGCTTTTATGTCAGTAAAAAGACTTTGGAGATGTAGTTCCTAGTAGAAAGTGACTGCTGTGTGAGGAAGTCTGGTATAACCCGTCCCGAAGGGGAGTCCTGCCCATGGAGGCAGCTTTTTGTCATTTACATCACAAACTGTTTGGCACATTAAATTGCTCTTATTCTTTCCAAAAGACTGACTACAGCAGCCTAGCATGTTTTGTTTATTAATTGAAATGGATAACTTGATCTACAAAGGAAAGAAATGCAATATGAAGTTTTGCTTTTGAGCAGGTGGTAACCGTGACTTGGCTCTTCACATGATCTCAGCATTTCAGCGACTTAAGAGAGAGCAGAGGACACATCATCTCTTCTTGGATGAAAAGCTGAAGTTGTGATAAAACTCTCTGAATTGCTGGGTAGCAGCATGGGTGAAGGCTCAGTTGTGCACCTAGCCCTTCCCAAGGCGCGTGCCTGCAGGCAGCCCCGGTGCCTGCTCTGGTTGAACACAGCACTGCTGCACCAGGAAGGGCTCCAGATGCCCTATTTAAACTCACAAGCACTTGATGCCTTTGAAATCTCCACCCTCAGTCAAACCAGACTGGCATTGTCTGAACCCAGCAGGTTCAGAAGAGACAGGGACAGGGGAGAGGGAGAACAGTCACATAGAAAGAGCAACCACATTTCTCATTTTGTTGAGAAATCAGACTAAAAATCATTAGCTAATTAAGATGATAATTTTTGCAGTCGAAACACAATATGTTGGTGTTGACTGCTATATGCATAATCAATAATAATATTTAACATTGCTGTAGCACTTTTTGTATGCAGCATGAACTGATTTAATCACTGACCAAGCAGTACAGAAGATAAAATTCTGATGTCTGCACAGCTTTTAGAAAATGACAAGGGAGACTTGCCTGATAAAGCCTGGACTAGAAGGAGTTAACACGGAGTGCACTCTTATGATGAAAGAATGTGTAATTGTCTTAAGATAAAATATATTTATTTTCTTTTAAGCACAGTAGCTTGTCCAATATGCACTCCATTACATCTGCGTGCCAAAGATTTGATCCAAGCCCGCTCTACATTTATTAAGTTCGCTTTGTGTAAATTTGTGGATTTAATAACAGAGGAACTTTGGGAGCAGAGTGTCCAGCAATCCATTTACTGCTGGCAGAGACCGGTTACCACATGCTTCAAAGAAAAGCACAAGAAACCCTTTGTAGACTTGTAGGGAACAGCCTGTTCAGAGAAAAAGCCCTAATTAGTTCAGAAGATGGCTTGTACCCTGAAGCACAGGAGGCATTCGACGGTAATTAAATATAAAGAAAATTAGCATGTAGTTCATGAACCACACAAGCAAGACGACACAATGCCTGGTAGCACTGAAGTGAACTACTCTGGACGCCTAGAAATTAATACTTTTGTTATTAATGTGACCTTTTCCTCAGCCTCAATTCAAGTCTGCAAAAAAGGAGAAAGGTGAGAATTCAGGAGCAGCTGCAAGAGACACCAAGTCTTGCCAGTGACAAACATGGTGTGAGGAAGAGGCAGAAGCAGCAACTGCTGCTCAACCTTGACCTGGCACCCAATGGCACAGGATGCAGGGAGCTTCCTTTGTGCCTGCTCTCACCCAAATCCTGTGGGAGACACACCAAACAGAGCACCAGATGGCTCCCACTTTGAAGAAAAAGGTGGAAAGGATTCCAAACAGCAGCTGAAGTTATTCAGGGAAAAAGAAAAAACAAACAAATGCACCACGAAGGAGGATATCAGCTAGAAAACATGCCAGACAGGCTGGATGGGTGCAGGGAATGGCAAGGAGAGATGTAGAGAAAAGCAGCTAAAATGTGAATTTCCTACTCTACTCCAGTAAGGTCCTACTAGAAGCCTGAACAAAGAGACGTAGAAAGAGCCAGACATGCAGGACATGCCTGGCAAGCCAATTTTAAAAAAGCACTGAAAGGATGAGAGGTAAAATGATCTTGTCAGTATAATATGAGAGGTAAAGTGTGAGTGATACAGACCATGAGAATAACAATAGCATCTCAAGTGCAAATAGATACTCCTCCCCACCAACATACGAGGCATTAGAGAGAAGCATCAGTGGATAAAAAAGGATGTGCAGAGTAAATTCAAAACTGTGTTAAGGACTGCAGTGCTTGCCAACAGACTCTACCAGCAGGGCATATCAGGTTGCTGGTTTTTCCCAGGCCAGGCTACATTTTGCAAGGATAGGACATACGTCTGGAGTGAGTGGGGAGGCTTGTATCTCTTCCACCTGCCTCAGCCTAGAAGAATCTTTCCTCTGGGGCTATAATGTCTCATCACAATGTGCCCACAAAGGTTTTGCTCTTCTCCCTATCGTGCCTGCACCAGAGGACCGTACACTTAATGCTATGAAACTTATCCCATTTCTATATTTCAGTGTGCACCATGACCTATTTCTGCTCATGTAATAGTCTAATCCTTGTCTCTATTGAAAGTATCTCCTAATTTTTATCATTATATCTGCTCAAGAACATTGATTTTTTTCAGCCCTGCTATTATTTTTCACATTGTATATCAGTTCTCCTTTGGGAGTCTGTGAAATGCATCCTCCTACTGTCAGGTCTCCTGTTTTTCCTTTGCAATTAAACTTTTATGTTTTAGTTCCTTGGCATTGCTTTCAGCCTGAGATGTGATTTCAGACCCTTTTTCCATGTGAGCATTTCTCTGGCATTTGACAAGGCATGGCCCCAGTGTCCCAGAACAAGCTCCATAACCTCTGGGAGCAATCTCACTGAGTGACCATTCTTCCTGCTTCAGTGAGGAGCCCTGAAACTTTGGAAGAGGAAAGTTGAAATCTCAATATTTTTTACAGGAACACAATTCCTATGTAATTTCAATTTTCATCATTTATAAACCAAGCAACAAAGCCCAGGAGCAGTGGGGAGGCAGAGCAGGGTGACTACCTTGCCAGACCTGGCAGACGGCTGTGTTCATGCTCCTGGTATCTGATACAACAAAGGCACACTCAGCTAATCCCTGCTGGCAGCTACCATTTCAGCTTCTGCTTCTAGTGGCAACACAAGGCAGCTAATATCCCTTTAAATGCCTGGGAGAGTCATGTGAAAAGAAATACAGACACCTAACTGGAAAAAAACACTACAGAGCCATAAATCCCAAGTGAAATCAGGAAAGACCTAGCACAGTATTGCTGGCAAAAAAAAAGTGAATATATGTATAAATGGTGATGAGCTGCATGTTTACAGGCAATCATCTTTAAGCAAGATATCTTTTGTCTTTAACAAACACACGCAGCTTTTTATATATGCCAATGCAGACAAACAAAGCAATCAATAATCCTGCTCAAACAGTAGATACCAAGCCTGAAAATTTTTTCAGGAGTTTATCAAACTATAAATGTGGAAGCCATAATGCTGTATTAAAAAGCTATTCATAAATTAGGAATGACACAGACAAGGCACTACAAGTGTAGAAAAAAGCAGAACCCACCTTAAGCATAAGAAGGCCAACATAATTATTTGCCTGTTATTCAGACTCTCTCTTACAGATGCTTATTTGTCTGCACTCTCTGCAGGAAACCAAGGTCTGGCAGCTAGGAGTTAGAGCTTGTCTCAGTTCCTCCCTGCAGGTTTGGATGCAGACCCCACAGTCAGTTCCTATCAAACAGCTCCAACGTCTGGGGTACGTGGTCCAAAGGTAGCCTAGCCTAAGCCTTAACAAGAGCTGACCTCAGCTGCAGCTCACCTCATCCATCTCCCACCTTGGTATTGGTCTGGGTGTTTTCAATCACAAGCTGGAGTCCCCAGAGTAATAGGATTTTCAAAAAGCCTGTTTCATTTAGAGCCACAAGACTGGTGAGAATGGAGTTCTCTTATGTGCAGAGCCTATGCTGACTCTCTTATGCCTCTTCCTGCAGGTCCATCCCAGGGCCAGCCTGCTGCTCTCCTTCCCACTGCTCTGCCCAGGGCAGAGCTCTCCAGCCCAGGCAGGCTGGGGCAGAAGGTGGCACAAAGCCTTAGGGCTTTAACACCAACCCCAAGGCACAACCCTGCTTCTAATTCCTTCCTAACCCAAAAAAACAGTTTATATCAGTTTACATTTCCAAGGCTATCCTGGCAAGCAAAAGTGCCAGAAAGTTCCTTTTTTTTTTAAATGAAAGCCTACTTTACATGTTTAGCTCCTCCAAAAAATGCAGCCTACACCATGTTTTGAGAGGCCCGAAGTCTAGCTCTGTGCAAGCGAGAGAAAAATGCAGAGTCTAAATCTTCCCAAAATACATGTTGAGTGTCTGTGATTACCAATGGAAATGTGCCATAACACGCATCAATCTAATTTTGGAAGAAAAATGTCCAACTGGATGGCATACTGCTGATTTTTTTCCTCCTTCCCTGTGCTTCCCTGCAGACCCTGTCACCCCCTCCATCTCTGCCTGTCCGCAGCCATCAGAAGCCCTGGCTCCCTTAGGCTGAGCTTTGGCCACTCTGACAGGAGGCAGCCCTCCTGATTGGTGCTGCCCAATGGGGGTTCCTGATGAGATTTGCACACCACAGGACTTTGGGCTTGCTTTTCTCTCCCTCTCCCCAACCACAGCTCTGCAAAATGTCCCAAGCCATTGTTGTCTGTTTCTGTCACTGTGCCATTAACCTAATTAGCAGTAGGAAACAAGAAATCAAGACAGTGTTTAGCATGCTGAATTTCCAAAATGATTTGCTGCAGCTTTTGTCTGTACACAACAAGAGGATGTCATAAGAAGAAAAAAGCTGAAAGTTTATCTAAATTAATCTCTTGGAATCAGAAATAAGAAACAAATACAAACACTCAATAGAAAGCCTTATTAATTTCTGTATTAGCCTTGATTTTAATTTTTTTGTGAGAAAAAGGTATTAACAATGTGTTAAACATTCAATATTTAAAATTTCAGCATTATGCAAACCTGTAGTTACATAGCAAAGATATTAAAATATTAACACCTTGTAATTTTTTTCTTTTTGAGGAGCTGGCCATGACTCTTTTAGCATGTATTTGCCCGGTTTATCAAATTTAACAATTGTAGTGTGTCTCTGGACTATAGGGCTAATGTAATTAAATCCTATTAACACATCAGGAATAAAATCCTTTAATAGGCACATGAGGCTTTGAGAGGCAGCTCATTCCTGAGCAGATTTAATATCCTTAAATTAAGCAAGTGTGAATGGGAGGATGAATCTTATTAAAAACTTAAATCTGATTATATTTGAAAATTATTGGTTTCTTAATGTAATAAATTATCCAATACAGACTAGAACAAATAATATATCCTAGCTTCACATAACTCCACTCTATAACAAGTGACAAACGAAATTAAGAATGACTGTGGGGCAAAAAGGAAGGTCTTTTTATAAAAGTCATTTTGCATAATGAAATACTTAAATCATTTTAACAAACACTGGGGGAGGGGACGGAAGATATATATGCAGATGAGGGCACTAGAACAGGACTCATTTTTTCTTTTCAAAAAGGAAACTCAAAGACAGTCAGATTGGGTTTTTTTCCTCTAAAAATGCCATTCTGACGAATTTGTTGTAAATTTTGAAAAGAAAAGATGAAGCTTATGTTGGTGGGAGCTGATTCCTTTTCCAGAAGGCTAATGCAAATGTAAACCATCTGCCACACATTCTGCTGATAAAGCTGTACTTCCGAACAATGGACCAACAGCACTGGAATACTAAAACATTAACTCAACACTAGGAAAAAGTTTTGAAAAAGATTATAACTTCCATAAAATAGAGGTATTTTTACTGCCCCTTCATGCAAAGAGAAATTATTTATGGTAGATAGATAGCTAGATAGACAGATCTGTATATATACACATTTTCTTATGTAACTTGTATGGGACATAAATCAGGAATATTGAGGAAGAAGCAAGGAAGTCCGTTAATGAAATCCTCTGCTAAGGTATAAATCACATTAAAACATTTATATAAACAGAAATACCTCGAAGTTTATAAGCAACATTGCTACTTTAAATGAAACCTGGAATTGCCACTAGTCCCTGAACACAATTAGGTCTCTTCCTCTCAACAGGGGGCATTTCAAATCCTTGGCAAGAAACAGCCAAGCAAGTAGTTGGACAACCAGTAGTCTGAGGTCTTTACTCAGGATGGTGGACACCATCCAATCCCTAATAAATCCAGTGGAAAGTCCCAGTAGATTTTTAATCTGGTCCTATGTGATACATTTATGAATGGATAAACTGGGTATCTGAAAGCTTTACTCTCGAATCAGAGTAACCAAAATGATTTACTGTGAATTCTTGCAAACAAAAATAGTTGACCTAAAGAAAACACCACAAAAATATCCTTATGGAGATAAAAAACTGCACAACTGATTAAACAATGTGCCCCAAAATGGCTTCTTAAACTACTTTGATGATGGTAGGCACCAATATAAGAATTTCTAGTGAAAGAATTTATGGTATTTCTATCATGTAATGCATTAGCTTAAGAGTGTTGCCCTATTTCAGCACAGTAAAATACTCTCAAGTGCATTTCAGGCTTAGCATAGGGCATCATATATGTATTCACCAGAGCAAATCTGGATATAAAGTAAGTTGATCTTAAATTGCTAACAATTTAACCAGAAACTTCAATATCCAGTGGTTCACCTATCTACGTTCATTATTCAGGCATCAAGATGGGGGCAGGAGGCCAAAACTGTATAATCACAAGTTAAAACTTCTTTAAAATGCAACACCATTAACGCAAGAAAATAGCAGATACCTATGTGTTGAATAGACAAAATAGGTTATTCTAGAATAAACAAAGAGTATAAAATAAACAACTCTCCTCCACCACCACTTTGGTAGCCAGAATTCATTTCTCTTTAAATCTGAGGCAAAAAAATCCCAAGAGTTCTGGTTGTTTCTTAGATGGATGACAGATTTTGTTCTAATTAATCTAGAGCACTGTGTATAGAAACGACTGCAAAAGCAAACATGTCTATTAACAAAAAGCAGTGATTACTGCTTGGCATTTAGCCAGTAACTCTACATAAGCAATGAATTGATGCCTGCAACTGTCTCAGTGCCATATGGGTTCTGCTGTAGCAATGAATTGGATCCAACGCAAGGTTAAGATGTGTCAAATTTAACTGGGGTTTAATTGATACTGGTAAAGAGGCTCTAAATAAAGAAACAGTGTGTGTGCTATTAGAAACAGGATGCATGTCAGCCTACATCCCCCAGCTTGTTGGCAACAAAACTATGCTTAGACATCCAAAGGAGTTTCCAAACTCCTTTTTTTTTTTTTTTTGCCTTTTTATCTTTCTTTTCCTTTTTTCTTTTTTGATTAAAAAACAAACAAACAAACAAAAGAGTCAACAAAAACTTTAGGTTAACAGGTTTAGTAGCACTTAATTGGAATTGAAAGATGGAACACTGATCAGGTGGACAGTGTTATCAGTTCCTGGTTTTTACATATTACAAATCTCTTCACAGCAATACCAGTCATTTTGCCTGGCTGAAAATCCAAGCCAGTATTTCCATTCAGTTATGAAGAAATAACCCTAAACTACACAAGTGGCAAGATTGCACAGCTTACTATGCAAGAGCTAGAAATGGTAATGTTACCTCCAAGAAGGATTCTCTTTTCTCGAACAGCAGCAGAATACTGTGTGACCCCTAACGTGCCTCAGAAGTTACTCATTGTGTGTGATGATTATTGTTCTTCCACTGACAGCTGTGGGGCAATGAGCCTTTTATCCAAAGTGACAGACACTCTGAGTGTAAAGACCTGAACTGCGCAGTGGGAGCGGATCAGCGCCCAGCCTGGGCAGCAAGGAGCTACTGAGAGTTATTCCCATCCATTTGGTGCTTGGAGTGAGCCAGAGCTGTGGGCTTCCTCAAACATCCACGCCTGGCTGGCTCCTGCTCTGTCAAGGACCCTGCTCCCTCCATGCTGCCAAATCTCACCCCAAGTGGCAGCACCATCCAAAAGAAACCCAGCACCAGTCACTTGCCAAGCCCCTTCCAGCTGGCTTTCAAAACACTGCAGCAGCCAGGCTGCATCCAGACCCTCCTCTGCTGTCGGGTCAGAGCTCCCACAGTGCCACTGTCCTCAGTGGCAAATGCTGATGTTTGTAACAGCCCCCCTCTGCAGACTTCAGGTGAGGAAAGGGGTAAAAGTGACACAGGAAGAGAAACAGAAACCAGTCTTTAGTTTGCAGCTTTCCATGGCAAGGAAGAAGATGGCAACGGGAACAAAATTCCTGAGTTTTTCAGTTTTCAACATTATCTAAATTCTCTGAAAATAAAGATGACTGTCCCTTCAAAACTCTTAAGTTTTTACACAATTAGACCCAAAGACAGTGCCTATAAATATCCAAGGGGAAGGAACAAAAACCACCAAGCCAAACTCCTAGTAGTACCCAGTGGAAGCATGAGCAGCATCATGCACAAGCTGAAATACAATGAATTTCACTTAATCATAAAAAAATTGGTTGGTTGGTGGGTTGGTTGGTGGGTTGGTTGGTTTGGGTTTTTTTACAGTGGGAGTGATCAAACATAAGAAGAGGTTGCCCAGAGAAGTTGTGGAGTCTCCACTCCTGGACATCTTTAAAACCTAGCTGGATGCAGTCTGGAGCAACCTGCTGTGGCTGTCCCTGTCCTGAGCAGGAGGCTGGACTGGATGGGCTCCAGACATCCCATCTCAACCACTCTATGATTTGGTGATTGTGTAAATTAGCATCCCTTTTACAATGAGCCAAATGTCACCTTTCATGATACAAATTTTTAAAAAAATATAGAGAGAAAGATGATAAGTAAAAATATGGAATGAAGGTATTTTTAACCTGTCTTCCACCTGTTACATTTCCAAAGATGTATTACTTCCTTCTAACTGTTCCTCATGCTCCAGCAGTAGCAGCCCATAAATATATCTAGTTTCCTTAAAACTGCTTTGATTTACCCCCTTCAAAGAGAAAAAAGATAGAAACCACCCATGCTGAGATCCTCCTGTACTGATGCTGGCTCAACTACACCTATCTCCTGTATTCTAAATTTTTTTTTGGATTTAGGTCACTGCTATACCTCATGTTTGAGCAATACCTGGCCTAGTGAGATCCATGTTGTAAGTCAGGATTTCTAGGCATATCTCTATTAGCAATAAGAATTACTTCATTCTAAGAACAACCTTGATATACTAATTTCTTAAATAATATCTTTGCTGCTTCTTCACAGACTAGTGTAATTCAAGTTATTGTTTACACCTAGTTTGGCATTTATACATCCAATGGTATCAAGCTTTTATTTGGTAGCCTTTAGCTCTTTTATCTCAACATTGAGTTCTGATATTCTGTGACTATTTTGACAATTCTTTATCATGAGGCTTTATTGTGCAACTAATTTATTTTTCATAATCATTTTGAGGCAATTTTGGCCCTTTTGCCAGCAGTGGAAAATGTTTTCTAGTAATTGTTATAATTCCTTTTCACTTTGCTTTGCTGGCAATGTTCTAATCCTGTAGGTAGCTTTCTGCATTGTTTTTAACCCTGCAGGGCGTAATGACTGTGTGACATATTCAGCAAAGGAACCATTTACTGTAAAAGGACATTGCTCCATTACTTACATTAAGAAAAAAGAAAAAAAAAAGACAGGGAAATAGAGTAAAAACAACTGTATCTCTACTGCTAATGTTTTATATTTGTCAGAAAGACATAACAGAATTGTGGTTCTCTGTATGCAGACAGTGAAGTCAATACTGTTCTACCAATAAATACATGACAAAGAAAAAAAAAGGTTGCTCATTGCTTATTAATGCCCAGTTATATCATGTGCTGTATATATTTCAAGCAAAATGCAAACCCTGGTCTCATGCAGCAAGGAACATAATGACAAAACAATTATTTACTACTGTATCTGTAATGCCTCACTGACTGTCTTGCCTGAAAAGTAGGAGCTTGATTTTCTTCCTCTCTGTCCTTTCAAACGCTGCCTGTGTCTGAGAGACAAGATTGCCATGTTACTTCCAATTCTCTAATACACAGCCTTGTACACTGGAAATCAGTATGGAACACTGCACTCGCATCTCCCCTAACTTTTTACAGCCTTTAAATTGCCAGTCTTCTGACTACATTTCTTCAAACAATATTGCCATCTGACTGATATCAATCAAACACATTGCCCTTTGATGTCAGAACTCACAGAGTCATCCCACTTGACTGAATTTTGATTACCTCTGTATTCACTCAAGTAATGTGCTGTTCTTCAAAAAATAAAGAAGCATAGCCACTGTGCATTTTTAATAAAAGGACTCTCGGCTCCTGTATTAGGGAAATAATGCCAAAAACATTAACTTTGAGATTCTAAGTTTTCATGCATGTTTTGTTTCCTGAGTAGAGATGGATGTTTTATAGTTTAGTATGAAATGTTTAGGAGAAACATTTAGGGATTAAACTTCTAATATATGGCTTTCATCTGTTGTGGCTTGCAAATTTCCCACATCTCAATAGTCCTACAGTGCCAGTACAGAGGGGATGTGCACCCATCTATTTTCTTTTTGTTTTAATTTTAACCTGTTTTACATTAAAGCATGAATCAAAAGCAGAAGGCCTTGCTCAACAGGGAAGAAAAAAAACCAAACCAGATATTAGATTCCCTATTATTTAAGTCAGGTGCAAAAAACTGCACCTGACTTAAGGTGCAGGCATAAAGGACAGGAGTCCCAAAAAACCCTGAAAACCACTGTCCATGATAACTGCTGTGTTTGGTATTTTTTTGTTTGATATTTAAGTTTTTCCGGAGCTTTTTTCTAACTCCTGCAGTACTCTCTTTCTCTGTGCTCTACTCTTTGCTTCAATGAACATACACCTTTCCATTCTGCTACACCCACCTCCATTCCTCCACACTGCCAGAAGGAAGGCAAGAATAGCAGACTTACGTCTGTAGGTCAGAAGAAGAAATCTCAGCAGAATTTCCTTTGCAAGCAGATATTTTTAAAGCTGTCCAAACAGAGAGAGCCATTGGACATCTTCCAACCTGAGCCTGATTGTATATATATAGTGTTTGACTCCTGAATAGGAAATAAAGACCTGTTCCAGACATGAGATCAAACACAGCCTAAGCATATTGAGGATAACTGTCTGCAGAGCAGTAGAGACCAGTGCAAGTCACTTTCTCCTTATATGTTAAAAGTGCTGAGAATCACTTTTGGGCAAGATTTACAACCTTAAGAAGGAGGCAGCCCAAGCCACCATCGGGTGGAAGTACTTCTCAAACTTGTGGGTAACACAACTAAAAAGATTACTTTCAAAAGACCCCTTCTAAGAAACAGGGCCTCAGGCTGCTAAAATTCAATTTTTTTCTATCAGAAAACATCTTTTGGTAGGAAATTAGTAGAGTTACAAAAAAAAAAAAAAAAAAAAAAAGAATAGAAATTAAAAACAAAACAAACAGAGAAACCCCCTCCCCAAACAACAACAAAAAAGCCCTCTGTATCTTCCTAAGCTACCTAAACTTCCTTTATGGTCATTTATGTAAGTGAGTGGGCTGTAACTGTTCTCAGTTTGGTTATTGGTACACCTGCAGTACAGTACTACTCAAGCATGCTGTGTAGACTCACTGATAGCACAGTTATTAGCACAGAAATTAGCACAGTTTCTACAGTCTGTGTTTCAGACAGCTCTGTCTTTTGCTTATGTACCTCATGAAAATTCAAGTCTTTCACAATGCTTAGCTTTTGCTGCACTCTCACTCCATCACTGTTGCCAATACATAAAGTTCCTTGGCACATCAGGGCAGACAAACTGTTTCTCTGGATGGCTCATTTTTCCAGAAATGACATGTGTCACAAAGCAGCTCAGACTCCTTAAACCCTACATTCATTCCCAGCCAGTCAATATATTCTCATGCCCTTGTATACAACCTTCAGTCCTTGAAAGGAAGAAGAATTAACTTCCATAAAATCAATCCTCAGTATTCCTAGCATAACTGACTGTCACACCTAAAGTCTCTGCTTCGCCAAACATCCTTCTCATCCTTTAGGGGGAAGAAAGGGATAACACCAACTTCAGGAATTCACACCCTCAGAAAAAGCACAAGTATTTATGGAGGTAGGAAAATGCCATGCCTTCGTGGCATGGAGAGAATTATGTCCTCCTTTTGTTGGAGATAGACTCTCTGAACACTTGCAGCATCATTTTTCCATTTCTGGGCCAGAGAAACTGCCCCAGCCACTCTTTGCAGAGTCTGAGCAAGCAGTGAGACTTGCTTGAGGCTATACATAATTCTTAAGATTGTACTTTGAAGAATGATTTTAACACAAAAGGGATTTTTTTCTCCTTTCAATCTAAAAGGCTTATAGTGACACTTATTTCTATTGGTCAGCTACATGAAAAGAGTAGGTCTGCCAGACATTACAGTATGTGGGTAGTGCTGATCAGGGGAAAAAAAAAAAAAAAAAAAAAAAAAACAAAACAAAAAAAAACACCAAGATTTACACCTGTGGGTAGTTTATAACTCTGCTAGTCTTCCTTCTTAGTCTGCCTTTTCTAAGGCCAAAAGCTTCTTTGGAGCTGTGCTTATGACATGACTCCAACATGTAAAGGGATATGTCGGTAAGAGTTTACTTTGCTTCTTCAAAGTGCTGTTCTTGCAGACACACAGGCTCTCATCCCAAAAGGAAACACTTCATCTATTCAGTATCCATCACAAATGTTCCACTCACTGTCCCAGTGTTATTGCCTGGCTGGGCACATTTAAGCAGAAACAGCAGGGAAAAATGCAGATGCTGAGGTAAGAGCCTGGGAGAGGAGGAGAGCAGGGCTGCCCAAAGAGAATATGTGGAGGACTCAAACACCAAAATCCTTCAATCTCTAACCAGGAATGGAATGCTCAACAACTAGCAGAAAACAGCTCCTGAATGACAGTAGGAAAAGTACAAATGTGACTGACATGGCATTTACAAAATTAAGACTCAAATCTTTGGCACTTTCTAAAAGCATTTTTTGAAAGAAAATTGTGTTACTGGTGCACTAGCATGGGGAATAACTCTCCTCCAAGCCTCTGACAAAATAGCCCATTGAATGATGACTGGTAGACTTTGCATAATTCAGAAAAAAAGAAATAAAAATCAAATTTGAGTAGCTGAGCAGAGTATATATTGACATTGAATGGTCATTATGTTCTGGTCAACTGTTAGAAAGCTATTAGAAGATGGCATCTGTTTTTCAGAAGAGAACCATACTTAAATAGGACTTTTAATTCTTACACATAAGTGATTCATTTTTTTTAGTCATACTTGGTCACAATTTTTTCAGACATATTTCTTCTTTCCCCTTCTGATAAACAAAGCATAAATCTGTTGCAAATCTGATGGATACCACTCCATCCTCTGTCAGTCATGGTCTACTTACAGGTAAGAAGACACTTTTACTATAAGGTCCAAATCATTACTCGGTTTTTCACACTCCTAAAACACCAGTGTCCTACTTCCTTCTTCAGCCCAATCTCAACCTCTTAAATAATTGAGTCCAAGTTTCCACATTATGTGCAAATATAGTCATTTCTATTTGAAAGAAGGCAGGAAAATTAAACACAGTATGTCATTCTAGAACAGGGGCACTGCTTAGATACTAATGACAATTAGCATACAGAGGTATATGCAGGCTATGGACTGGTTTAATGTGAGAAAATCCATAAACTCCCCCAGAAGATGCTCTAGCCAGTGCAGGAAAGATATAAAATCCAAAAATTAAAAAATGAGCTAAATGCTGCTTATCCACCCACAGACTTGGGGTTCTTTCGTAAAGCCTACTGAGTACAGAGAAATACAGAGATAATATGAAAGTTTCTTCTGGTGTTCTTTAGGGAATTAACGGAAAACATAGGGAAGAATTAAATAATATTTTCATTGGCTGGGATGTCCATTTCAGCAATTCAGAGGACAAAAGATTACCTTGAGAAGCTAGGAGGAGTTCAAACTTGCAAGGAGTTTCAAAAGTCAAGTGCAAAAGAGGTTAGCACCAGAGGATGCAATAAAAAGGTAGATTAGTCCATGATCCAAGGTAAAAGCATTGTTCTTTAACAGCTTACACAATGCTGCAAAACTGTATGGTGTGCTGCCAGCAAACAGCATCAATAATATGCTTTTGGAATGGCAGCTTTTGCTTTTGGTGCTCATTTAAAACTGGTTCTTGTCTCTTTTATACCATGGCTCATCCTGTGTTGCTGTTCTGGACGAATTCTTTCCTTTTTGATTTGATATTTCTTGGATCCTCAATCCTTTAGCAACTTATCTTTTAATTGTCACACTGAACAAAATACAGCAGTACTACTTCTTGGTATTGTCCTTAAGTGTTATTTCTGAAGCCCTGTCAGAGGGATTGACCTTCCACTCTCTTGCTCTGAGTCAACAGGTAGTCACCAGAGACCAGGCTGAGCTGTTTCTCTTGCAATACTTCTCCATCCCTGAGTTTTGTGCCCGAAGGTCGGTAACTTCCCAAAAGTCAAGAGAGCATCACCTTTCACGGATGGTGCTGCAGGCCAACAGATGCAGGTACATACAGCACAATTGCACTCTAATGCAAACAACCGGTGTTTTATTCCAGTGAGGGGCTTTACAAACTGTGCAGTTTTCAATTCTTAACTGCTGTAACAAGTTACTCTCAGGAAAACTAAGCATAAAGGCTCAATTTTACCCTTCACCAGTTCAGAACCAATTGTTTTATGAACCCCATTAGGAAATATTTGTTTATGGTTCCTCTGGACCAGAACCCTTGTATTTCTCTACTATTGGTTAGGATTTCTCTTCCACCATGACCCACTATGCCCATCTCTGGACAGACAACTGCACAGGCCAGGAACTGTGATTTATTTCAGTTACACAGCACAATAATTTTGAGTCTATTATTCCCATTCTGCAAGGAAAAATAGCTTTTAAAACCATAATATGCACAAGCAGTCAAAGTCCTGAAAAGATACACATTGGCTGTTTTAATTGGGAAATTCAGAAAAGTTTTAGCTGTATAAAATATTTTAAGCTGGAAAAAAAAAGGTAAAAAGAACAAACCATTGAATAGCTGTATTTATGACAGTTCTGCACTGCCTTCACAGTGGAAGCACCTCTGTTCATGAAAACAGTCATAAAGAAGTTCAAAACAGGCACTTGCTAAGATGCTACCCTGAATGTAGCCAATATTTGGGATCATTTTAGAAATCTACAGCTACTGAAGGCTTGGATAATCTGTACTTTTGCTACTTGGTTTTCAAATGCAGAACACAAGCTCAGCAGCCCTTACAAAACATTGCAACTGTGGAGTGATGAGGGCAAATGCTGATAGAAGGACTTTACCTACTTCTGGTTGAAGCTGTGCAATGTCCTCACATCTCAAACACACAAAGGAGGTGACTCTCCCATTTCATTCATTACTACAATCCTGACCTTAATTCTTTCTAGATATTTTGCTAGGAATATGCATTTTCAAACACAGCTCGCTCCAAGCTGTGCCCTTGGCAGCACATGAATCACCAGAGCAGCTCTTGGAAACCTTCATTGCTTGCAGAAGGTTCAGTCTACTCCAGAGCTCCTACACAGACACGTAAGAGGTGGCAGGACAGGAGGACACGTGGCACTGCACACTGCTGTGCAGAGAGGAGGGCTCTCACCTGTGCAGGCACGTGCAGTAGTGTGCTGCAATCCCCAGCAGTCCGTTCTATTCAAAATTTTACTGCCTTCTCATATCAGCTCCAAGGGCCAGTAGAATCACAGAGATAAAGGGGAACAAGAGATGCTTACAGATCCTCCTGCCCTACTGTAATTTACAGCCTTTACATCCCTTCCTGATGTCTGGTTGCTTCCTTCATCACCACCCTGCTTTTACCACTGTGAGAGAAAACGATGAGGCAAGAGGAAGAGGCCTGCAATCGTGGAGAAACCCAGTGATAGCCCAGCTAATAACATGAAATAAAACACATTGTGCTTCCCTGCTCCTCTGAGAGAAAATGATGAAGCAAGAAGCCAGCTCTCATCATGCAGGAGTCTGGCTTAAGGAAAAAAAAAGGAACACCACATGATGGCCGAAGAAAAATATTTTGGATTGTGTGTTAAAAATTGCTCAATTTTCTGTATTCCATACCTGACCAGTTTTAGGTCTTTCTTCATACTCACACCTGTGAAGTTGTCAGGCCTGGTAAAAGGGAAGGGGTCCTACAGTATTTAACAATAAATCACACTCTCAGCAAGCTGTAACAGCCATCCTGTTTCAGAAAGCACGTGTAAGTTGTTTTGCCTGTGGATTATTCCCTCCAATAACTCACAAAGAAACTCCTTGTTGCTGTCTATATTCCAAGAAAAACTCTGATGACTGTATTGAGGGAAGACAGTTGCCTTCTTCTGTTTACTTATTACCTGTAAGACTGCTCAAAAGAGTGACAATTTTATTGTGTTTAGTCTTTTCCCCAAAAGCTAAATGGTTAGAAATGTAATCAAATAAAATGTCTTTGGAGCCCATTTCATACTCTTTCAGCTAAGATTTTAATTTTTAGTAGATTTTTACCTTTTTTCTCCAAAACCAGTAAGTATTTATGACCTGTCATAGAGGAAAAAAAATAAAAAAAATAAAAGAGTTGAAAAGCTCCGACTCACCAATTTATTGCTTCTTGTCATCATCTCTGACCATGGCTGGATCTTGTAATTTAAACTTTTATTTCATTTATTCTTTGAACAGTTTGACTTCTTGGGGAAACATGAAAGCAATCAAATCCAGGCTGAGAAGCATCCCAAATACATAACATTATATTCAATTTGCCTTTTAAAAAAAATTTCTCTTTCTACTATCTCTGACTTACTGAGCATACAGAGACTACATATTCTTTGCTATTTTAAAAAGGAGCTCTTTGAAAATAAGCAAAGGCAAAAGTCAATTTTTGAGATGCAGAAGAGTATTAATACCTGAAATTTTAGTTTCCCACTGTAAGTCCACATTTCTTTGCAGCAGTTTCATTTTTATCAGGGTTTCATCAGAGTACAATGATAAACAGCTGTTACATACCCTTAGGCTCACAAGCAGTTGAGTAAAAATCTGCAATTTCAGGAATGTTCAATTGCTAGATTTTTAATAAATACATTGTGTCATGCAGCTGCATATAGCAGACATATATAACATATTAGTATTAGAGGCACATACATATTATATAACTTCATTCTAATAATGCATTTATACCCTGATTTATAGAAGCTTAATCATAAGTAGAGACAAATTAAAAAGTGCATAATAATTTTCAGCTCAGAGACCAGCACCTACTGTTCTGCACAGGGATTAATATCTTACTTAAAAACCACTATGTAATTTGGAAGGAAATAATCTCCCATGTTTGCATCTATCTAGCAAAAGGAGGTGATTAATGCTCAAGATATTTTCCACAATGAAAGAATTTGCTTCCTCTATACCTTTTGATTTACTCTCCCCTATTTTTGTGCTGTATTTTGATAAAGGACATTGCACCCATCCATCAGGACTGGTCTTAATCTCTGTACTAACCCAGTTCCTGAAGTCCTCAGGCTTCATGCAAACCATTAGTACTTGTATACAACCATATTACCAGATACAAAGCAGCTCCTTGCAGCCACACTACTCTTTTATTTAGCCTCCATATTTATTTAGCCTCTTATAAGAAAAAATATAATCAAGAAAAGGTGCCAGAATTCTTTGTGCAAAGAGATATTGATTGCATAATTTTATGGCAGCAGCCTTATTTCCTACCAGTTGCCAATATATTGGATCACAAGTTGCTTTCTCTCAAAATCAGTACAACTGATGTTTTTCTCAGAAGGTTTTCCAATACACCCAAGAAGAGGAGAGTCCCCTGGCAGTGCTGTACAGCAGAATGGTCTGCCAGGGAGGGCTGCAAGGGGCAGCAGTACACCATCACCACCCAACCAGGTACCACCTCCCCCAGGCACAAACTCCCACCCAGCAGGGATCCCATCCTGGCTCCAAGACCTTGCCTTCCTGAAAACACACAGCACTCCCGTCCCTGTCCTGGAGGCTCACTGCACGGGAACCAAAACCCTAAACCTCCACGGCTCCCTTGGTCCTTTGCCCTTTCTCCCTTCCCCTCCCAGCTGTCCCTCCCTGAGGCCATCTCAGCACACAGCAGATGTGGCTTGTGTCCCCTCAGCCTGCCCTCCACACCTGCAGGACAAGAGCCACCCCAGCGGCCACACGGAAGGAAGCTCCTACCTGCAAAACAGAAACCCCAGGCAGACCTTGCAAGCCACATTTAACAAGAATGCTGTCACCTGTTTGGCTATGACATCTGCCTAAATATAATTTAAATATCAGAAAATACCCGGTTTTAATGCTAATTTGAATATTTTTACTAACACTTGTTGAAAGGAGATGATAACTTGCCAGGAGCACAAATGCTCCAGGAGATACTGCATCCCAGTCTGACTACCAGCATTTATTCCCTGCAGCTTATTGCTCAAAATGGGATAAATGCTGGAAAATCTTTCAACTCACAGCACACAGGAGCCACAGTAGAAAGCAATGTTTGTTTTAGAAATAAGATTACAACATATAGAGTGATTCATAAATATTTGCATGTTATAATTCTTTCTGCAAATTAGTTGGTAAGTCAATCCACACAGGAATGAGATTCTTCCCCTACAAAGGGAATGAGCCACAGAATTCTTACTGCCTGTGAGGTCTGGCCACTTTCTCCCTCCCAGAGCTCTCTCCTCATTTCGTGCAAGCAAAAAGTTACTAGCTTTTCTTTTGCACATCTTCTTACTTGGAGCTGTGTGGGAAAGGCAGCCATTCCCAAAAGGCAACAGAAATGGCAGGAATAAAGCAATGGCCAAGTCCAAAACAGAGCTGATGATTCAGTCACCTTCCTGCAGTTCCTTCCTTCGATTGTACAAAGAGTGTAAATACTTGGCTGCCACACAGTCAACATGCTCCAGCTCCAGCGTCTAAAGAGCACAACCAGACTTAGAAATACTTTTTACAGTGATATTAAAGAAATCCCTAGCAATACTGGGGAAAGCAAAAGGCTAATTAGCTCTCAACAGGGATGCAGAATAATGCACACTCTCAAGGGTGCTTTTCCTGAAGTCCAGGTATCTGAAATGCCAGTGCCACATTCTCTTCCTCCTGCCTGACCTAAGGATATGTGGAGACTGGAGATCCCTCTCCAGGCTGATGAATGGCAAATCAAGAGTACATGGAATTGTACTGAGTCACTTCTCTCTCCTTCCTCAAACACCATAGAAAGAAAGGGAGGGAACACGAAAGGTTGGAGAAAAACAAGTCACAAAACAGTGATCACATGGCAGCCCAAAAGCAAAGTAGTCACCCACCATGCTGTCTGCATGAAGCAGACAGCATTACGTGGAGACAAAAAAAAACACCTCAAGCTGCAGCTCACAGCCAAAACAGAACAACACAGCCTCCTGCTGTGCCTTGTGGGCTTCCTGCTCAGCAATGATGTTGCTCTCCCAGGCCTCCAGCATAAGGGTTGCCCCTCCTATGAGAAAGAGAAAATAGCAGGTGCAGGACTTCACTTAGGAATAAGCACTCTTAAGCCCCCCTTTCCCCCACTCCCCTCCATTCAGACAGACAGGTGTGCTCACTGGGCAGTTTTGCTCTTTTTTCACACTGAGTTGGACTCCTGAACAGACAAGAAAGCATCAGGGAGAGGTGGCTGCTGCAAACACATCAGCTGGTGTGTCCTCCTGCTCCACCCAAGGGAAAGTACTGCCTTGGAGACAAGCTTGCTTAGTGAGTAAACCAGGCTGAGGAGAGAGAAGATGAGCATACCTAAAAATGAAGGAAAATAAACACCCTAACAAACATAACAAAGAAACTACCCGTGTCTACCTGCCACAGGAACAGTACTACACCACTGAAACAACCTGGGCACATGAGGAGGTGTAAATGTGCTTAACCCAGGCAACCACTACTGTGCTGCAAACCACACTGAGCCAAGTGCACATCCTTAATCTGATGGCAGTAGTGGTTCCCTTCTCCATTTTGGACATTAATTCTTTTCTTTCCTTATCTCAAACACCTGGCAAGCTCTGTGAGATCTCTCCCAAATTCCAGCAAATACACCAATTCCTGACCATTTGAATGAGGCTGTTGCTAAGCAACACCTTTTTCCTTTCTCTTTTGGTTTGTTTTTTTGGGGCTGGTTTGGTTTGTTTGGGAGGTTTTTTTGTTTTGGTTTGCTTTTTTCTGTTCAATTGAACTTCCAAGGAAAACAACGTAAGATTAACAATCTCAATTTCTTTATGAAAACAGCACCTCAAAAAGCACCTCACTTTTGTACAGACTAACTGTATTTCCTATATTCTTCAAATGAAGTCCTTAAATGAAAAACAAGTTTCTTCAAATGAAGTCCTTAAATGAAAAACAAGTTTCTTAACAATATGATGTTACGAAATCTTACCTACAGGTCATTTTATACTTTTGGGGGCTCCAGTGCTAATCAGCTTCCTTACATCCATTTTTTTCCTTCCCACCCATACATCTGCTCCTCTGTGTGAAAGATGGAGGACCCTTTTCCCTAACTGAGTTATGGTAAATACATGAGGAAAAAAAATCCACATAAGAGATGACCCAAAGCATGCAATACTAGTGGGAGATTTTCTTTTAATTTCAACAGATTTTGGATCTGAAGGGAGTCAGACCGTTTATAAATTTCCTTGCAAACACTGCACATAAAATCATGAAGCTGTTTCTGTAAGCGGCTCATTAATTTAAAAGGGTGGCTGATCCCTGAAGGGAAGACCCACTTCAACGGGAAGGTTCTGATGTCACGCCGGGATTTCATTAGTGTACCGGCTAGAAAAAGTGCTGGAATAAAATGTAAATAACTAACTAATTATGCATGCAGTACAAAATGGAGCGCCACCAAAGTAATTAGAAATGTCCATAGATGGCAGTCGGAACTGCAAGCTGAGCACAGAGGGTTCGTGCTCTCCAGCTATGACAACAGAGCCATCACAGAGAGTTTCCAGGCTGCACTGGGGCAAAAAGAGATGGCATTTCCTGAGTGTGCAGCCTGTGACCACATTTAAATTAACAAAATTATGGGGGATTGAACCACTGCCAAACCAAGGCATTCTGGGTTCCTTGTCTGTCAGAGACTCATGTTAAGGAAGGCTGAAATCTTACACTAGCAGAGAGACAGAACTGGGTTGTTTTCAACAGAGATGAACCTCAGTAAAGACAAATATAGTTCTGTATATTGTCAGTGAAAATGGTGGGAGCTACATAGTGACGAGTCAGGAACTAAGATGTTTCTCCTTCCCTTCACCAATTAAAATTTTCTTTTATTTTCATGTCATTATTCTACCTGTAAAACCAAAGGATTCAATGTAAATGCTTCTTTTTTTTTTTTCNCCTTGTTAGATCTTTTTAATCCTTGGCACAAAGAGATGTAATTTTGAAATTATTTTCCTTCTAATGAAAGTACCGTCTTTGCTGGGAGATGTAGGAAACTTTCTTTGTAGAGGATACAATTATGCAGAATGGCACAAATTTTGCTGTCATTTGTAATCCTAAAGCTCCTGTGGAGCTATTGAAGCTACATGGGCATTTCAGAGAAGAATCTATTTTAACTCTTAGACACTGTCTGCTTTTTTTACAGCAAGAGCTGTCACTTCCCACTCAATTCTTCTGCCAAGACATCACTTCTCCTCTGCTGCCATCTGAACTGAGCCCTGTTCTGTCACAGTGATGTGACGCTCACTACCTGGGCCAGAGGTTCCATTCTGTAAGTCAGGTCACACCTGTAGAGGCATTATTAGCAGCCAAAAGAAACAACATGCAAGGCTACTCAGCCTGTGGGTTTTTCCCTTCTAAAGCCTCCCCTCCATTTTGATTTAGAAAGTGGTAAACTAAGGACGAGTCTCTCATGTCTCTTGTTCTTGGCTGGGTGTTGTGGGTGCTCCTGCTAGTCCCTTCTTTTTGTTTCTTGTCATACCATAGTAAAACAAGAAACACCCATCAGTTTTAAGGTTCTTTATGGTTCACACTACTGCCACCGAAGCCAATACATTTCCTCCTAGAGATCAGCTTTCTGTGCTTCATGCAAAAGTCTGTCTTGTCATTGCCTTTGTCACATCTATTATAACATCTTCCAAAAATGCTTCTATCTAGGAAAGCCAGATCCTTCCTCCTATCTTCAGAGATATTTAAAGTATTACACATTACAAGAGGCTTTCCAGCTCGACTAGCAACAATTTTACATATGTTTGTGTAATTTTCTTATATGCCACAGGTCTCTCATGTTTAACCCATGCTGGATTAGAAAGTCTTGACCCCCGTCTCCCCAAGGATACCCTGTGTTTTACCTCTTTTGCACCTTTAGGTGAAAGCAAAGCTTGGCCAGCTCCCAAACCAAAGTTCTGCTCTGAAATGACATCAGGCCTAGTTACTAGGAACTCCTGCAAAATGAGAGCCATCGTCATCACACTTGGCACAGTAACCTACATTTTGGAACAGATAAAGTGCAAACTGCTCTTACTGCCTAGTTTCAAGTCAGGTTTACTTTACTTTACTTACCGCCTTGCTCAAGTCAGGTTTCTGATTTGTGCTCCTGGAGCAAGCACTGCTGTTCCCCTGCTCTCACCTCAGGTCAGCAAAGGCTGTTTTATTAATAACTGAATTCAAAAGCCAACTAAACTTAAGGCAAGTAAATATTCCTTCCCAAACAAAAAAAGAGCTGATTATCTGATATCTTAGTGCCTTCTGGTAAGATCCCAGGATGATCATGGGCTCGATTTCTTGCAGTATTTTTTTAAAGCATGATGTTTGTTTACCTTGGGTGTTTGGGGTTTCTAACCCAGGGCTGATATTCCCAAGTTTTAAGGGAAGGAACCTGCCCATTGGGAAGAGCAGTGTGGGAGCAAGGCAGGGATGGAGCTGCACGCCAGGCTGCCCATGCAGCAGGCACAGAGCCCACGGGGCAGGGCCCAGGAGGGCTCGCCTCACACCGAGCCCCAGCCTCACCCCTACAGGGTGTCACATCCACAGCCTGGGGGAGTTGCCATGGGAACCTTATTTTCCCAGGCAGAGCACACAGATAGATGCAACCCAGCAGCTTGCTCACTGTAAATTACTGTTTTCTCAAGAACTCAGTAACTTATGGAGCCACTCCTTCAGAAGTTGCTTGAAGTGTTATGAAATAAACTCCTTTTGGGGCTCTGTAATGACACCCGTGCCACAAAAGGTAGGTGTTGGCCAGAGAGAGAAGGGCAGGGGGATGGAGGTGCTGGGGGGACAGAGCCCACCTGGCACCCCTGCCTTTAGAGCTGCTGCACAGCCATGGAAACACAGGGAAGCAGCTAAAGGAGGGAAGTCCTATGTAGAAAAATATGTCATGGAAATAAAATTTAAATCTTAAAAATACATCGTTAATATTGTGAATTGATTGATCAATTATAGCAGACTTCAATGAAGTCACTATTGTAAGTCCCTAAAACCCACAGGAGTTTTATAATAGCCTACAGTTTTAAAAACCACCTGCAAGTTTAAAAACATACCTAGGTTGAAGCTTAGAATTGAGATCGGGGCATGAAAAAGGTGAGTTTATTGTGGTATGATTATTAAATAAAAATAAATTATCTTTTCAAAGTTTCAGAAGTGAAAAAAAAAAACCAGTTAAATAATGCAGGTGCATACTGCATACCCTTTCAGAATGACCAACAAAAAAAGGTTATAAATCCCTTGTGCATAGAATTTAGTTACCAAAAATAGACTGAAATAAATAAATTAACCAAAATCTGTGCATTCACAGTCAATTACTTCTCTGCCTTAATAAACTCTTCAGAAATAAATATACATTTCTTAAATTAGAAATACTCTATTCTGTTGAAGTCACAGGGTGAACAGTGGATTCTGAAAAGACAATGGATCCAAATGGCAAGACACTCAAATTTCTTTGGGAAACATTTGCCGTGTGAGCAGAGCATTTACAACTTCCTATGTGCAGTCTTTGGTATTTTCTTTTTTTTTTTCTTTCTTCTTTTTTTAGAAGATAAAGAAGGGGGGAAAGGGAGAGTGCTGCTTCTGGTTTACAGGCTACAAGATGAGATTTGCAACATGCCATATTTTGTGTGGTCTAGCAAGCTACTACTGGTTCAGGGAGCAGAGTATTTGCAACTGTTTTCCTGGATAATAACACCCCGTGCAAGTGTTTTCTAACTGAATCATATAGAAGGTTTGTAATCCAAATGTATAAATACTCAAATAACTTCGTGTTAAAGCAGGTAAAAAATGTCAGAGGCAAAACAAACAAGAAGAAATCACATTTGAGGAAGAAAACCAACCAAACAAAAAACGAGAATGAGGGAAGGTGCAACTGCTATTTTTCTCATGCAGCGAGGTGGTTTGTGAGGAGTTTTACATCCCCGCAAGATAATGTTAAATTATAACCATATTTTAGCCATTCAAATCATTAACAAATCGATTTAAACTATCTCCTACTGAGGACTTGATCTGGGAGTAGAATACACAAGAAAGAAGGAGCTTGCTGTATTCTGGAAGTATTGCTTAAATTACATTCAAGCCATCAGATAATTATGAACTTTCTTTTCCTTTATATTTATAGGGAATATTTATTGAATTGCACAGTGTGCTTTTACAATAAAGTGCTTTTTACGTCGGTTTCTTTGTTCATCCAAAATAAAACTGACAGTTATCCTTTTATAACCTATTCTGAGAACATTTTCTCTTCTTTGAAACTGATTGATGCACTACTTTAAATGTTCCTGCAAATATCGTTTCAATTCAAGTTTCTGCATAATGTAATAAGAAGATAAAAGAATTCTATACTTCAACAAGAGACATTACAAAGCAACTAGAGACGTTATCAAGGGCATTAACAAGCTCCTAATAGCAATAAAACCTTTTAACTGTCTGATGTAGAACATGCTCCCACCAAACCACCACATATTATGGTAATTGGCTCCAATTTCTGAATCTTTCATTGTGAAGTTACAAAGAGTTAGGTAGAACTGAAAAATGAACCTGGAATTCACAGTTCAGTTGCTTATCTTCTTTTTGTTATTGTTATGATGGTGTTTTCTGTACAATACACAGAATCAGCATGAGTTCCAGCTGCAGCAGCAGCATTTTATATTCTGCTCTAAGGTTCCTGGGTCTCCTCTTATTCTTGTTTCTCAATATTTAAAGGTATGTGGTTTTAGTCCTCCCAACAGCTTATCATGTAAAGACTATTACAATGGGTGAATTAGTAATGACTTGGCAACCTCATTTGCTCGTTCACTGCAAGACTGAAACTTCAGAAAATGAAATAGAACTTGACTTCAATGTTCTAATTTACCTTAGGAAATAACCTGGGGTAAGTTGCTTACTTTTCTTTTTTGGATTCTCCTCTCAAAAAACATAGAAGTTCAGGCTTCATCCAGGGTCCCATGAAAATAAATATAAAATTCAGTATACAATAAAAATGAAACCAGAACCTGCAGCAGAAAAGTGGAGAAGTGACATGAAGCTCTCTGCAGTGTAAAGCTGTATGTCCTGGTGATGTGTCTATCACATCACACCATTCCTCACAGGCTGGCAACCTGTTTACTGGAGAAGGGCAATCCAATTGGTATCTAGAATCATGGTCCTAAAAAGAAGTTGTCATTTCATGTCTCTGGAACTATCCTGGCTTAAAGGAAAAGACATTAAGAAACAATATAATGCAAAAGAAACTCCAAGGAGAAAAAAAATATCAACCAACCAACAAACAAACTTAAAATGTTTCCAGCCCAAAGCTTGGTGTTCCAATATCACAAAACCTGCCAAGCTCCATTACAATGACAGGCTTTGGGGGCAGATGTGCAAGATTTAGAGAAGAAACACACACTGGAAACACCAAACAGGCTAACTGGACTGCACATACCTCTCTCTCAGAAGAGGGAGCAACTTCATTTCTTAAGTTCTGGCTGAGGGCCGGAAAGACAATCACTGGGACTTCATTGAGATCATAAAAGCACAGCATGCAATTTCTACCTAGTCTGGAAAAGCAGTTCTACTATTTACTGTAACATTTAATGGCACAATCCTTTCATTACAGTGTAAATTAAAGCAATCTTTTATTATTTCCATTATCAAAAGCTGCTTTAATTAGACTCAAAGGTTTGTTAAGGTTTTTGACAACAGAGCACACAACTATTACAGTTACAAACATGCTTTCAACACGATTACTGACAAACTCCTGAAAGCTACTCAAAAGTAAAACAAAACCAGGATGAACAAACTCCTTTTCTCCCAAAACTCTGGGACTGTCGTCCTTCTACTGCAACTGTTGTAAAAGCTTGGGAGATTAAAACAAAACAAAATTAAACCCACAAACAAACAAAAACCAAAACAAAGAAACAAAAAAAAAGAAAAGAAAACACTTGAGGAGCAACAGACCAAGGACACCAATTATGTAGGTGAAACATTTTATCAAAGCATTTTAATTACTGTGACTTCACTTGCAGAAAACACAAAATGGAGTTTTTTCTTGACACCAGATTTTCTCTGTAATTTCCAGTGAAATCTGCAAAGCCTTGCCTTTGCTTATTTCAATCTATTGTATCTCTGGTGTGAACTCATTAACTATTACAAGTGAGATATTAGCCTTGGGAAAACAAAAATTGCATTACTCAATGCCATATTACCTTACATATTTCTGCATTGAAGGAAAGCCTAATGTGATGGTCTCCATCCCAGATCAACCTTTTGAATCGTACTATTGCTAAAAACATTTTTAGGGCATTTTAGATTAATTCCAATGTTAAAACAATACATTTTCACATCATTATTTTGCAGAAACCAAGCAGAAAGACGCCAACAACTCCAGAGCATGGGAAGAGGAATAAGCAGGCACTACGACACGGTCTTTGGCATATAGCCAAGATAAAAACCGCGCTGATACCGCCTCACGGCAGGGAGCCGCGTGAGTTACCCCTGCGAACGCGCTCCTCTCCCATTATCGCTGCGGCTGAGCGGCACTCGGTCCCCACAGCGCACCGCCGGGCCGGGACCCGGAGTTTAAATCACCGCGCTCATGCCCTGGGGGAGGGAAAAAAATAAATTTAAATAATAATAATATTTTAAAAATTTTTAAAAGGAAAAGAAAAAGAAAAAATATCCCGTGCGGCTAGGGGAATTAATGAATTAATTACAGCCCGCATGTAGGGGCTGACGGCGGGGTGCGGCAGGGGAAGCAGGGAGCGGGGTGAGGGGAGTGGGCCGGGGGGAGTGNCCGCGCCGGCCCGCCGGGTCCTGCTCCCCCACACACGTACCGCTCCCTTCGCCGTGTGCTGCCACACCGTCTGGCTCCTTCTGGCACTCAGAGAGGGAAAAACCAGTGGGGAATGTTCAAAATGTCTATTCGTCGCGTTAAAATGCCGTTATCTTCAGGCGGGTGATCTACCAGACGAGCTGGCAATTCTACAAAAATTTCCTCTCTAAAACTTCCTCCGATCGCGGCCCTTGCTGGGTTCAAAAGGGCATGTATGATGTTAGGCGTCGCATAATATCACTGGGATTTTAGGCAACGGGCCCTCGTTTAACGAAGAGCCCGGGAGGAGCCCTGGAGTGCCGGGGTCAGCTGCGGCCATCGCCCCCCGGCTCCGCACTCCTGTCCCGCACCAGGGAAAGCTCAGACTGCCCCACAGCCCCGGCCCAAACTTGGCTCTGACAAAGACTGTGAGCTCTGCAAGACTGAACTGTTCCTTCAGTACACAGGAAAATAAAAGGGGTAAGATCAGACAGTTTCTGGATACAAAAATGAGTTTGATTATGAGTTAAAAAGATCAAAGAAATCAAATAAACCGCTGAAAGGGGGATAAAAAGCTCCACTGTAAGTTTCTGCTAAATGTCACTTTATTTGAACAAGAAAGGGAGGAATGAATGTGAGGAAGGCAAACAGTGTGCATAATCTCAGCCCTAACGATTAATAATTGCTACTTACCTGACATCCGAAGGCCCCTCGAGAGCCCTGGGGACAGAGCTCTGCAGGCTCTGCCGGGGCTGCTGCAGAGACTCGAGGGGCTTACGTTAAACCCCACGCATGGGGCATCAGGCTCCTGCACGTGGGGTCTCTACACAATCTCTTCTACATCCTTGTAATCCACTAAACACAGAGGTCTGGACACACTGAGCGTGAAGAACAGGAGCCATTGCTCAGTGCTGGCTGCCTGCTCAGGAGCTCAGGCCACTTCACCCTGACACCTTGGATCAACATGTCTCGCAATGACCTCTTCACGAGGACAAACCAAACCACTACACGCCATTTCTTCTCCTAATCCTGCCTTTTTTTTACAGGCAGAGCTGTGAGAGCACAGACACATCCATGGGTTAGGACAGCACCAGCAGCTCGTGTGCTGCCACTGAGCTCTGGGAACCGAGTGCAGGAGCTGCCATAGCGGCTGGAAGCGAGAGATGAAGCACATCTGCCTAAATCACAAACTCCAGCACAATGCATGACTCATTCTTGCACCTAAAAAAGGAATTGCTTTCTCTCAGGTGGCACCAGCAGCTGAATTTTACAACTAGTTTTCCAGCTTTGTTTGCTTCCTCCCATATGAAAAAGCGGGGCCCTGGATTTTTCAGTCTGTTCTTGAAACGTGTCCATTTCACTGTGCCTGCACAGTACTTCAAACACACCCCATCACAGACTACCAATTTTTCAAAAATAAGTGGGCAATATCAATCTCTAAAAAAAAAATAAAACAAACAAACAAAAAAACCCACAAAATAAAATGTCAAGACAGAAAGAGAAAAAGACCTTTAAGAGCCCCATCTGAAGTTACAAGTATCTCCAGGGTCATTCAAGCATATAAAAGCAAGTAAATTAGCCCAAAGCATTATTTTCAAGTAATTATCCATCCAGAACAAATGCAAATGGTTAAATTTAATCTAAACAAACTGCACTGGGCAAGCAGATTCTGGACTAGGGAGTCCACTGAAACCCAAGTGTTTAACAGCCACAATACTAGGGCGTCTACCCCCAGCACTTCCTTTTTATATTCAGTTGTCTGAATTGTCAGACAGTTCAGATTGGAAGGGAGCATGGGAGTCCATCCTATGCAGCCTGTGCTCAGGACAGGGTCAGCCAGGAGACCAGACCAGGTGACTCTGGGCTTTGTCAGGTTCTTGAAAACCCCTGAGCATTCAGGCTGCAGAGCCTCCCTGGGCCCCTGCTCGTGGGCTCTTCCTCTCTCCCACGATGGGGAAAGGCCCCCTCCAATGGGGAAAGTGCCTCCAGCAGGCTGCTGGTAGGTGACCAAATCCATCCACCCATCCATCCATCCATCCATCCATGCCTCCTTGGCTGAGCAAGCCCCCTTCCCTCAGCCTCTCCTCACAGGGCTCCAGCCCCAGACCAAGCTGCTGACCCTTCACTGAAATCCACTTCAAGGATGTCATTACTGTATTGGAGGTACAAACTTGATGGATATCTAGACAAGATCCAGCAAGTCCTGAGAAGGAGATAATCGCTTTCCTCAACTTCCTGCTAAGAGCCCAGGATGCTATCAACCTTCATTTCTGCTGCACTTTTCCACAGAGCTGTCCTCAGACAGCCCATCCCAGGGGACCCCCAGGGGTTTCTCTTTCCCCAGGGCACAACTCTGCATTTGTTGCTATCGAATTTCATGAGATCCCTGGCAGCTCCCTTCTCCAGCCTGGCTAATTCTCCCTAAAGAGCCCAGGCCTCGAGTATGTTGATTGGTATCCCTGCCCCAGCTGCAGCTGGTGACACCTGCACATTTGATGAGGGTGCTCTCCATCACCTCCCCAGGGCACTGACAGGGATACCAAACAGGACAAATCCTGGGACAGACCCTGGTACCACACTTGGGCCATGCAGAGCAAGACCCATCACCCATAACCCTCTGAGATCTAACCTGGATTTATATCCTCACAGCTTTCCACCCATCCAGGTCTTGGCATCCTAATCTGGATGCTTGCAACACAAAAAGAAATGTCTCTGTACAAATCTCCTCCACAGGTAGAATAAGCAACCCAACCACTGGAAAAGACCATTACTCCTAACAAAGAGTGGAGAAGGAAGAAAACCACAGGAATGTCCTACACTTGACTTTAGAGACAGGCTTGTTTATGCAGCATTGCCTTATGCCATAAGTGCCTGAGCAATTCAAGGAGCCATTACAGAGTGTAACAGATGTTTCAATACTTTACAGATCTAACTAGCAAGTAAAAGCCACTCCATGCTGCTGTTGCCTGCTTCGGTGCAAGCAGGGAAAGATGTGAACCCCCAACCCCATTTTTCTTCACATCATTAACTTCTTTCTTCACTACTGCCTCTCCTCTGAGTCCCCACTGCCTGTGCCTTTCCATCTCCCTGGGCCAAGGCCTCCATCTCCCCACTGTCCCTGGAGTCCCTGTCTCAGTTTCCTCTCTCCCTTCTACTTTCACTCCTGAAGGACACAAGCAGCCAAAGCCAGACAGGCCAAAACAGACATTTTCCATGGTCAGAGAGACCCAGGTGAGCCTCTCCTGTCTCCTGCTGGGGCTTTGCTGCAGGTTGCCTCCAACATTTCATGAGAAACATTTTCCATTACATTTTCCATTTCCAACTCTCAACCTTCCTATCATATGATTTCAGGTTAAAACAGCAGGAATTTTGTACAGCTCATCTAGTACAATATGATCCTTCTGTCAGCTGCTGAAAAGAGAGTGTAGATGTTAAAGCCAAAAGCCAAAATCCAGCTGTGATTCATCTCCAGCCTCACCCTAGAAATTTAACCTCATCCCAAACACCAGAGTTTTTCCAACAGAAACCAAAGGCTTACACACATGAACCATCATCTGTAACCTTAACACTCACAACACACTTTCAGCCACCATAAACAGATTTTCCTCAGCAGTGTGTTTTTTACTGATTAACATAGTACACCAGCTAAAATAGAAAATACTATGTAGTTTCAGCTACTGAATCTGTATTTAACAGCTGCTCACTGCCCTGTGGGACTGCCAACACTGGTTTTGCTCCAGGCAGATAAAGGAGGAGTGTGAGAAGAGTCTCATTGCCTTAGACCACCAGAGCATCAAGGCAAGGGCTCTCATCACAGGCAACAGGGAAAAGGAGGAGAACACATACACCTACAGGGATATTCCCTCTGGCCATCTGTGGCCTTAGAGATAATGCCTTTGTATTAATAAGAAAACACACAAGGAAGAAGAACACCTTGTTGCTGTTTCCCATTGCATTCCTAAAAAAGGGGGAGAAAGCTTCTGACAAAAACAGTCCTTCCCCAAACTGACAGTTTGCAGTGCTCCTGTCAGAACAGTTCTTCCAGGAGACCCAGAGCAAGCTCATGCCCTAAACCTAACACATAACAGCTCTACAACGGCACATGACTTGTATGAATTCTACTGGATTAGGAAAGAGACAAATTCTATTTCTGCCATTTTAAAACTACTCCATATTGAGACTTTTTATATCATTTCACAGAAGGCTCCATACCCTTGTGTTAGCTATCTCATCTGTACCCTGTGGCAGGTTTTTCCATATTTTCCATCTTCCTCATGTCAGAGGAGTGGTTCCTGAACTGCAGCCCACCAAAGCAACTGATCCCTAGGAAAAGGCACACAGGGGTTTGCATTGCCTTTGTAATGTTCAGTAAAGTTTAATGAGGAGGACACTTCATTCCTCCATCAGCCACTCCTTACAGCTTCATAGCTGCCTGTGCTGGAAAGGCAAAAAAAGCTTGGGAGTCACTTTCTGCTTTCTGTTCCAAAAAATAATGGCTTTAAAACGGAATTTTCCAATGACAAAATTCATCTGATCATAGAACCAATTAGGAATAACTAAGAAATTCACAAAAGTAGGTGTCTGCAGCAAAAGACAAAGATTCCAGAATTTTTCAAATCCCAGACACTAACTGGCTTGATCTTCTAATTTACACTGACACCACATTACAATGACCTGCCTACATCTGACATTAAGCATAATTTAATGCTTGTTAATCAACAATGAGGGGAAATGTAAGCCCTGTGTTCTTTAGCTAATGCTTTCCCTTTCCTCTGCTGAGAGAGTTAGAGGATTTGCCTTGTTCTGTCTATCATCTTCTTTGGTAAATACCAATCTCTGCAGTAAATCTGGTAAGAAGGCTGACTTCTGACCTCTTTGTTCATATTTGTGCCATATATAAATATGTTGCTGGCAATATTTTCTGGTAGTTTTTTTTTAACACATTAAACAGAAATGCATTATAGAATAGAACAGAAGGGAATTTCAAAGTATTATAAATATAGGATTAGGAAACTTGCCAGCAATATCTATTGCTGACAGCTGACTTTATTAAAGTTCATCAGCATTAATTGCCTCATTGTTGAATGACTTTTGCATGTAATTATCACCAGTCTAAACACAGATTGCCTCAGGTACAGTATCTAATGTGGTCCTGCATTCTGAATCCTATTAAAATAGCCAAGATGTAGCAGAAATTATTCTCTCCCTACCAATAATGAAGTGAAAGAAGCAACAGAAACAGGGGGAATTTATTTTGTTCACTCTAAACAGTGTTATTTCTCTGTCTCGTTCCAATGTTTCCAGCAATACTTTGGTGCCATGGATGCTGAAGCAAGACTTAAGAGATGCCAATTCTGTACCAGTGTCATTTATCTCAAGGACAAGTGAAAATTCCTGTGCCCCACTAGAAAGACAATGCCTGAGGCATGATTGCTAAAATGGGCTTTAAACGTCATGCTATATTTTAATAGACAGAAAGATGGATACATCAATGTCTAAAATAATAATTCTTAGATTATATTTATCAGAACAAGGCGAGGCTTGAATTGTAATTTGAAGAAGTCTAAGTTCCAGTACTGTGAGCTAATATCCAAGGAGAGAGGACACATAGCTCCTTCTTTGAACTTCTATGCTGTTTTAAGATGTTTTCAAGATCTAAAGGCTCAGCATCAAAGACAAAATTTCATACTTTTTTTACACCACCCTAAAATCTTCACACCGTATTACTATCCCATTCCCAAACCCCCCTTTCTCAATAAAAAATAAATAAATTCAATTACTATTCCCTTTTCTCAATGTACCAGCTCTTTTGAGACTGAGAATATACTCTACTCTTTGGAATCATTACATGCAATAGACACATGAAGGATTTTTTAAAAAATGAAATGGAAAAAAATTTTGCAATTTAGCTTGCAGATTTATTTAAAGTTTTCAAAAGGATAATCTTAAAAGCTTCAATATCATCTTAGAAATGAGTTGCTCATCATAGAAAATTTTGTCAATGTCAAATACCCACCATTCTCATGCATATGCCTCCTTATATGCACATCTACCTATCACCTGCCAGGCTTCTGGAGTGACTTTTCAGAGAAATTCATATTCAAGACTGTGCTTCAGCCACAGATTTAACAGCAACGTGTTTCAAAACTATTACACAATATTTAGAAAAATAGCATGAAAACCTATGTTGAATATGGACTTTGAGCACAGAAAAAAATATTTGACTATGGAACACAAGACAGCTTCAGAAATTCTAGTCTTTTCAAACACTACCAAGCTGTTCTCCATTTGATGTTGTCTGTTGTCAAAGGCTTTTGCAGTTCTCTTGTAAGAAAAGTAGCTGCAGAAATAAATGCTTGAATCAAGACAAAACTTGCCACATACTACCTTCCCTTACCCCTCCTCACATTGCTTTCTCTCTCAAGTTTATTAACATTAATAACTGGAAGCACTGATGTAGCCTTTTAGGGTATTAGACCAAACCTGTAAATTAATGCATTGGTTCATCACAATTCATTAATCAAGCCTGTGCTGGATTTAACAGACAGCAGATTATTAAAGACACCAAATTACACAGACGAAAAAGCCCAGTTCCCAGCGGGTCAGCTGTAATGTGAATGGTTTTGCATAAAACCATAAACCTGCTATTAAATTAAAACCAGGCCAAAATTATGTCCACTGCTTATCTAAAGTAATTTTTTTAAAAAGGGATGCTACACTAATTTACTTCTTAACTGGTCCTGGTTACACAGCAAAGGACTAAAGGTTAACGGCAATGGCTCCTCTGATGCTTGGTTAAGCAACTTACACCAACATATCCTGACTGAGGTGAAGAAATTAATGAAATTACTACTGTAATTCATTACTAATGGAAAATTGTCAATGCTTTCAGCCAGCAGTTGACACAAATTTTCTGCAGACATGAAGACCTAGTACAGTGACTCATGCTCTTAGACTTGCTACTCTTATTTCAAGTCCTGGCACCATTCATCACGGCCGAACTTTATGCCATGCTATCCAGCAAAGTTGAGCAACCTTTGATCTCAATAGCTGAGGTCTTTCTACTTCTGTGACACAGCTTTATGAAGGAGGGAAAAATAACATGTAATTTTCAGCATCAATCTAGGGAATGTTAAAACAGAGGAGAGAGGCAGAATCACTGCAACCAGAATCCAAAGTATAACATAGGAAAGGTTGTAATTTTCCAACTAATGATGCCAAAAACAAACAGTGTAAATTAGTGTAAAGTTTATATATCAATTACCAATTTAAAAGACAATGTCTGTAACAAATAGTGAACATTAACAGCGAATAACCTAAACAAGCTTGCCCTTTTGTACTACCTAGTCCTGGCTTCTCTTTCTATTCCTCACTAAACCACAAAACAGAACATCAGACAAAGGACAGCAAAATTATCCATCCCAAAAGAGAGAAATTCATCTGTGACTACTCTAGTAGTTGTCATCTAGAGAGAGCAAGAATATGATATATTCAGTGGTTTGTATATTAAGACTTTGACATAAATAAATTATTTAATATTACTTGACTGCATATAACAGGAAACTCCTAACAAGAACATTCTTTTACATTGATTTATAGAACAATGTTAATTGGAACCCTCATGCAAATTCACTGCTCTGCCTAGGGTTAGGGTTTAGAAAACCACAAAGGCCAGAGCTCCAAGCACACTTCATGCGAAGATCACATGCCAGGGGGAACACAAGTCTGCCACAAAATGCCTCCCTCACATCTTTTTCCTTGGAACCACTGTCACCTTCATCCAGCTTTACTGCTCTGCCTAGGGTCACGGGTCAGGCCTAGGGTTAGGGTTTAGAAAACCACAAAGCCCAGAGCTCCAAGCACCATTCCCGTGAAAAAGTCATGCAAAGGAGAACACAAGTCTGCCACAATATGGCTCCCTCCACATGTTTTTCCTTGGATCCACTGTCACCTCCTTGCAGCTTTACTGCTTTGCCTAGGGTTAGGGTTTAGAAAACCACAAAGCCCAGAGCTCCAAGCACCTTTGTTCGAAAAATCTCATGCCAAGTGGAAAACAAATCTGCCACAAAATGGCTCACTCCACATGTTTTTCCTTGGATCCACTGTCACCTCATCACCCATTTTAAGTGATATATGATCTCCTCAGGAGGAGCCAGTGCAAGTGGAAAAACCAAAACCACTTGGAGTAGTGAGGAGCCTTTCTGCAGATCCTGCCCATTCCTAACCCTTGTTCTATAAGCATCCCATCAGCTGCTTACAGGGAGCAAGTCCTGAGACAGACAGGACCTCAGGACACTGCAACCAGCATTTCTGAGGCTAAGCTGGGTTCAAAGATGTGCATTTCCCATAGCTCAGAGCAGGTATTTTAGAAGCCCTTGCTGGGGTGCAGGAGCCCTGGCACGGCAGCACACACAGAGAGCCGAGCAGTGTCGGGAGTGTCTGCTCGCTCCGTGTGAGCTGCACCGCTCCGCATCAGCTCAGAGCAGAGCCAGACACGCAACCTGCACATCACACCAGCAGTCATGCCTTCCTGCAAAAGAGATGCTCGGAATGTAGGCAGTGTAAAAGCCTCCAGTTATGTTATTTAATACATAAAAATTGCCAAGACTTCTAAGCTAATTCTCACTGAAATCAGATGAGTACTGCCTTTGCATACACATCTATACTGGGAGAATACAATTGTCAGTACCACAAGCCAAATCTTCGAACACTGCAACTTACACTGCAAATCAGTAGCCCTTCTGTCAATTTTTAAAGCATTTTAAAGCATTATTTTATTTTTATTCTATATTAATATATTATTTATATTATTATTTTAATTTTAAAGCATTATTTTGCAAACCCCACTCTAGCATTCAGTGGGATAGTACACATAGTCCCATCCTTTATGCCAAGTATCCCAAATACCTGGGGAATTAGGGAGACACTTAGTACATATATATAACACTGCTGCAATAGCTGGACTTCTCTATATTACTAGCAGGTAAAAACAACAGCTAGTTTAAGAGCAACAACAGAGCACACCTTCTTAGCACTATAGAAATTACAAAACGTTAATGAATGTGTTGAATGTGTTCCTTAATTATATAAAACTCTGCAAAGAATAACATGATTTAAATTTATTATTCAAATGCTTTTAATTTATAACAGCTTGCTACTTTGAATATAAGTATTAAATCTCTATTAGATTCGTTGAGGTAATGCACTAATATGCATGACTGAGATCTTAAATTCCTAAGCAGCAATAGTGTTGGCTAGATGCAATAAGGATTACCTTAATTAAAACACAATCCTCAGCATCTCAGAAGATTTAATCCAAATCTTTACATAGGGCACATTCATTATCTATCTCCAGTTAATAAAAATATGACCTACTTTGGTTACATTTTAGAATTTAATCTTGATTACCATTTTGTTAATAGAAATAAGATACTAAAGACTTTAAAGACAAGCCAAAAGCAATTTTGCCAGCCTAATTAAAATACTATTTAATGGCCTCAGAAGGAGCTTTATATTTATTCATAACTGTAGATGTAGACTTTTTAGAAATGTTTTTAAAATATCAAATTAGACAACAGACTCCTAAAAATATACCTAAGAATAACAAGTGAGATTTATAACCAACGGGCTTAAAGCAGAGCCTGAAGAGATTCAGAGAAGAACTCCTAAACCCCACAGGGACACTTTGGAACACGCGAGCTGTTCTGATAAGCTCAACAAGACTCTGCACTTCTGTAGGAGGAGGCCCATACCATGTGTCTTTGCAGAAGCAAGGCTTAAATTAATCATAACACTCCAAATGTAGCGCCAAGTTACTGCTAAGTAGTAGTTTCCAAGGAGACATGATGCTTATCAAAATACTCTGATGCACTGCAGGCTGCCAGATCTAAGACAGCATCTGAATGGTTTAGTGAACTTCTTAGCAAAATGCAGCTTATTCTGCTTTAAGCCAGGGACACAGCAGGCTCAGCAAGAAGGCAGAGTTTTGTGAGAGCAGGGGGAGCACACATCCACACCATAAACCTTCTCCTGTGTATACTACTGCCATATTAAACAGGATAAAACGAGCAAAGAGATCACAGCCAGCCAAAGCATGTGGTCAGAGCCCCCACGGGGCCACACTTCCCCAGAGCCACCCATTCATGTCCTTGGATTTCTCAAGCTGAAATTGTCCTTTCCCAGTGTTGCTCAGCAAAATGTAGCCACCCTGTACATATCACCTTTTCCATACCGAAAGGTTGGACAAAAGCATGCATCCTACAGAGAGAGCATATCCTTCAAACTCCCACAAAGGTGTCATCTACTATGTCCTAAAACAAAATACTTACTTTTGAAGGTATGAAAGTCAAGTGATGGCTGAATTCAAAGCCTTGTCCATCTATCACCCAACAAAAAATTCTAGCATAGAGAGTTCCGCTTGAGAAAATTAATTCAGATTGGACAGCTCTAGCTATTACTGGGTTTCATTTGTTGAAAGGGTTTGAGAGATGAAAGAATCTTGTTGCTTTCAGGAGACACAATGCTTATGGCTTTCTACTGAAAGTGATTATCAATTCATACATTGAAAATGAGAAAGCATTCTGGGTGAACAATGGCACAAACCTCTCACCAGGGTTCTCACCACAAGAGGCAGTTCCCAGTTTAATTGAAGTCAGTACACACTGTTTTCTCTTGATCTCCATCATATAGAAGCCACCTGCTCCAACAAGAGAACCAAGCAGTCAGTGCCTACACTTGGAGTTTACAGAGGTTGGGAGACCAAGTGACATGAGTGACACTGCTCAGAGGAGGCTGCAGGGAGACACACAGAAGCCTTGCTGCAGCCTGCTGTCTCCACTCACACTTTCTGCTCTAACACACTGTGCTCTGTCTGGCACTCTCTGCTTCCTTCTCTCACACTGCTTTTAGCATCAGTTTCTAGTCCAATGTCTTTTTCCTCCTTCCTCATTTAGTATTTTGACTCTATTTCTTCTCTATTTTGTAATTCTTTGCTGGCCCTTAATCAATAAAAAGTGTCTTCCAACTCTCAAATACAGTTTCAGGAAAAAACAGGGGTAATGATGCACTTACATAGAACCATAGAATATCCTGGGTTGGAAGGGACCCACAGCATCGAGTCCAACTCCTGTCCCTGTGCAGCACCATCCCCACAAGTCACACCCTGCACCTGAGAGTGTTGTTCAAACACTTCTTGAATTCTGCCAGGCTGGTGCTGTGACAACTTCCCTGAGGAGCCCGTTCCAGTGTCTGACTACCCCTCTGGGTGAAGAACCTTTTCCTGATATCCAACCTAAATCTTGCCTGACACCACTTTGGGTCCTGTCACTGTCACACGGAGAAGAGATCAGTGTCTGCCCCTTCTCTTCCCCTCGTGGGGAAGTTGTAGACTGCAATGAGGTCTCACCTCAGTCTCCTCCAGGCTAAACCTCAATTTTGCCCCCCTCAGTTTAACAGCAGCAGCTGTTGCCCAGAGCCATTTTGACTGCCACATGCCCACGGCCAGCAGCATCCTGTCCTGTGTCTCTGTGGGTCCCCAGCTCCACAGCCACCCGGTGCACCCACTGCCACACACATCCGTGGGGCTGCTCTCCACAGCTACCCAAGGCTGATGGCCGAACATGAGGAGTTAATTTTATAAGAGAAGCACTTTTGTAAGCCTAAAAAAACTGATGACATTAGAAAGCTCATTGTAAATTTTACATAAAGAGGTCTTGTCTCTTTATCATGTACATAAATGTCACCCACTGGAAGGCTGTTGTCACAAATGCCTCCCATGAGTGCCAGATCTGTCTGTACATGGCATATAAGATGCTTGTTCTTCTAGCATCTCCACTTCTCAGCAATTATTAATTCCTTAAACATTTAAAACAGACCTTTTCAATTGTGCTTTCACCTCTTGAGGTCAATGCAGCAATCTCAGCTTGTGTGGCTCATAGTCCCCCTTTTAACATTCACTTTCAAAGACATATAAAACACCCAGACAAACCAAGAGTCAAAAGCAGACTCCTGAGGCTAAGATCTGTTTTTCCCCAAAAACTCTTCCATATGTTAATATGGAACCCTTTTACCGGGCTTCATGCATGAGACAAGGGATTCTAAAATATTCCTTATCTCAGGGAAAGCACAATAGTCAGGATTTTTCCCCTTTCAACTCTCAGCTGTTCCTCTCCATGAGACCATAGGCTGCAAAGATAAGGAGAGTATTCTAGCAGATCTATCCCTCTCTCTTCCTCTATTATTAAGAAAGCGAAAAAATAAAAAACCCATTACCTTCAAAATGGAGGCAAGCATTTTGTGAGATAAGCCACTCCTCCACATCATGTATTCCACCAAAGGGATTCATACTGGGCTCAGTATCTTCTAATGGTTTCATCAGTTAACATTAAATTGGCTTCAGATAGGAAAAAGGAATTTTCCTTGCACTGCACTAAATAATATGCCTTTATAGAGACTGCATAAACTACATTTCTGAAGAGGAACAACAATTATTGTTCCATTTCTATAAGTGACAGATTGACAGTTACATCCCATGCTGTCAGTATTTTGCTGTCTAGTTGACTTTCACCATTTGGTTATTTTCTTACTGCTTACAAATGGAAAGACATTTCATGGTAAAAAAGACAAAAGGATGGTGTTTTGTAGCACAAAGCTCTGGAATTAAGGTCTTCCCAGCCTCATGACAGCAAGACAGTCCCTTATGTCAGGGTTAGAAATGCCCATATACACAAAACCACCCATGTAACTTGGACAGTTGATGGGACAATGTGGCATATAACGTATGTGGGGTGACAGTCAGGTGTCCCCACAGGCACTGTCAGTACCAGTTCTCATGCAGCCTGAAACCAGCTCTGACACCCACCTAACCCCTGATACCTGTCACAGGGTGGCCAGGGACAACCACTGCTGGGAACAGCCTCTGCTGCCTTTGCCTGGACAGAAAGGACGTGGCTTTCGTGTTTCTTCCAGCCCCAGCTGCCAGAGCCACTTCCTCACTTTGGGGCCAGCCAGAGTGAAACGTTGTCCATGGTGCCCCTTCAGCCAGCAGCTGCACCAACACAAACTGCAGGAGAAAGCCTGGGAGAACGCTGCTCACATGTGTCTGCTCCTGGAACAAGCAAACCTTTGCTCTCTTCTCTAGGTCATTATTGGCAACTGGAGACACTGAAGTAACACCCAGCCTGTCCTGACCACAAGCAGCCTCCATGGGAAGCAGTGGCTTTACCATGCCAGCTATAGCTTTCCAGGGAAATGACACTTCATCACTAAAAACCTTAGGATGCTGCCATTATAAGCCAATCAATACACCTTTAATTATAATTAACACTCACTAGCCCTTTAATTACCATTCTGCCGTGGGTTCCTGCAATGTCCCTGAGTGCCCAGTCCCCAGCTGTGCCCTTTGTGCTGGCAGGTGTCCACAGCTCAGGCCCTTTCCCTGGGGCTTGGACAGAAGTTCCCTGCATGCAATGTGTTCCTCAGCACCCCTTTGGAAAAACTCACATGGTGTCTGACCTTGAGTGGCAACCTGAGGTTTACTGCAGGCTGTTTGTTCACATACTAGCTCTTGCTCAAATGTTTCAGCACATTCCAGCATCCCTTCTGGCTTTAACAGGAAAAAAAGAACAAAACCAAACCAAAAAGCACCCCTTACCGGTGCCGACAATAATCTCTCAAATACGTGTGCACAACCCAAAAGCTATCACTTCAGATTGGCACAAGCTATATTTTACCATGAAAGTAATCTTTTCTCACACTGTTCTGGGGTTTGTTTGTGTTTGGTTTTGAAACTTATGAATGCGACCTACAGATTTGTTCAAAGTCCTGTTTCCCCTCCATGGTATTCCAGAAGTATATACCTTTTCTTTCTGCTGTCAGAAAATTGGCATAAATGGAAGCTCTTGCTGCTGGCTAAGAAAGCAAAAAATTAATTTTTTACTACTATTCAGAAAATTCTGACAACCCCCCCCTTGCTGCTAATCCCAAGGGTCCCTGCAAAATACTGAATATCAGGAGTTATACTCACAAATTTCTGCTGTAGTTTATTCCACAGCAGTTGAAATTTTCTAATGTTCATTACAGTACTTTAATGATTTGCTGTTAATAAGACATTTTTAGGGAGCTGTAACCTATTCCTACTTCAGATCCATAAGAAACCTAACAGTTAAAATTTCTCTTAGAAATCTCTCACATTCTACCTAAAGTAGGAAAACTTTTGCTGATAAACAATTATCCACAATTCATTTGTTTCAACTTAGCAATGAATTTCTAGAAAAAAAATCCATAATTACCTAAGCAACAATCAATGTTTTTCTCCCTTTTTTTCACAGCTACTGCTAAGAACCATGCAAAAAAATCCCAGGGATTAGCTTGTCATTGTCCCAGCTGCTGAAAACTATCCAGCTTTCAAAAACCAGTGCTCTCCAGTACTGAACAGCTTCAACTCTACAATCACCACCTCTCTTTGGGAATGATTACACAATTTCAATTTTGTTACCTTTTCTAATAGATTTGATCAGTTAAATAAGAGTCAGTACCAGAGCTCCTGCAGATATTACTGACAGTGCTGCACAGTGAGTAGCCCGGCTTTCATGACTGTTCAAAAGCTGAGACCCTAAAATTGTCAGCATGCTGCCTGTGCTTCCAAGTTTTGCCTTTAGCTGTCCCCAATCTTCCAGCACAAAAAGCTCTTTAGTGCCAGCATCAGGCACTACTGAGTAGAAATACCCATTCTCCTCTGCTGAGCACTAACATCAGCTCCTGCCACAGCTCGGAGAGATGGCAACTCCAGACCAGTGGGGGGACATCTTTATTCCCACTCTGCTTTATGACTCTTCTTCTTGTGATAAATCCTTTTTTTTCATAGCTCCAATACGGAAATTAACAGCTTCTCCTGAGATTTTATCTCTGTTCCTTTATGTGTTTTAAAAAGCATTCCCCTGCTTCTTCAAAATTAGTCTGAAGGAAACCTGTAGCATCTTTTAGTATCGTAAGAACAGAATTCATAGCATGCAACTGCAATCTCCCTTCCTGCAGCTGCCATCAAATAAATTAAAAAATTAAAGGGGGGAGGAAAAATAAAGAAATCTGGTGCAATGCTGGCAGAGAAGACACACGTACTGTGCCAAGCACTGCACAGCCCAGAAACTCTGATTGACACCCTCACACTCAGCTGAGTTTACAGCATTTGGCTCCTTGTCAATGCAAGGGTAACCCTGAAGTTTTCCTTTGCCACACCAGTACCTCAGAAACATGACTTTCTGGATTTCTTGTAGCTATTCCAGTGGAGTGTTTTCTCTTCCTCCTGTTTTTGCTCTTATTAGATGTGCCTTGTCTAATTCATACTTAAAAGCTTCTTCTTAATTCCATAGCAAATCCTTGATCCAGAATAGGTTTGCAGTACTTAAATCTTTTCATGCCGCTGACCACCAACATCACTCAAAAAATCTTCTTAATTGATGTGGAACTGAAATACATCAGGTTCCCAAGACATTAGACACTATTTGAGCAAGGACCATCTAAAATCTCCATACCACATGTCTATAGTATCAATGCATAAAAAGTGTTGTAAAAATTGCACACTTACCTGTATTCTCTGATTCCACAAATAAGCAGAATCTTTTTTCTCCAAAAGTGATTTGTCAACCCCCTTAGCCCTTGCTTTCCAAAATGCCCACATTTTGTAGAAAATCTGCTGCTGGGAGCTGCTGGTCACCTCTTCCATCAATCTTCCCCACTGCTCGGAGACACAACAGCCTGGTTTTCAAACCATGACACTTTTGGAGTCTGTTGCCTCTACAAAGTCTCTGTTATTTCTGAGTCATTTGAGGACAATTTCTAAGAACTGCACTAATTCCTTCATGGACAGCCTACAGCTTTTGAGTGAGGTTTGTCATTTTTATACTCGTGGAAACTTCCACTACTTGTTCTCAGTTCTACACGCTGTTTCTGCTAAAAAGAGAAAATGACAATGAAGCTGCATATTTATTTCAGACATTTCTACTTGAAGCTTGGATACAGTAGCAACTTCTTTGCTCATACTCCCAAACTTCTTTCCAAAGAGAAATCAATGCAAAACCCCCTTCCTTTTGGCTTCTCTGAGAGCCACATCAGTGTTTTTATTGCCGTCTGTTCCTTTCTAACACCTCCACTTCCACCAAATAAAAATCAGCCTCTGGCACAGCTCAATCCATACAGCTCAGCTTCTGTTCAGCATCTCACGTGGACAGTGCTCTCACAAGCAACTCAGTTATTTTACTTGAAAAAATAACTGCTTTTTATTGTATCTTGGCTGAAAGGTAGTCACAGCACCATCTCCCATAAAAATGCACCCTGCCTCTGTACACCACTACAGATGAGTGACTGATCAGAGATCAACAAAATGATTTTCCATTGGTCTTTTTTCTAAATACAACTAAAAAACAGTCAAAGTACATCGAGTTTACCACCTTCAGTCTTAAAATTGTGGCACTGATTTTGCTGTGCAGTGTTCCCTGGGATGTAAACTTCATGTGTAAACTTCAGCTTACTACCCTCTGCTGCACTAACATAAAAGGAGTACCAGAGAGCTTTCCGGATGTAAAGCTCACATCAAGCAGCAGCCAACCATGCACCTTCTGCATTGGTGGCATTCACTCCATCGATTCTCTATGTGAAGTTCAAGAAATACCCAGCTAATCCCTTCAGTGGCATTTAGATGTTATCAAAAGTGGTCCCACAAAGGCCTGGAGAGCACCCTGCCTCCACCCAGCTAGCACTGAGATCTACTGTAACACACTGCATTGGCCTGTTAAGCTCAGCTCAAGAAAACTCTGATCATTGGACAGCCCCCCATATCTGCAGGAATATAAAAGCTGACAACAGGAAAAGCAGCACAAAGTAGAGTTACTGTTCTCATGCATCTCTTTTGTAACAAGTCTCATCCTAAAATAACGCTTTGCATTCAAGTTGTAATAGATAATAATGTATACATAAAAATAATCATAGATATTTACCATGGGAAATACTGATAAAATACTGACCCAAATTCCATGATCAGTTATGTTGTAACACACGACACAAACAACCTACTGGCATCACATTAAGAAACACAAAGAAAATTCAAAAGTGCAGCAGTTGCTACCTTATTAGCATAAAATTAAAGCATCTGAGTGCATAATTAACTTAAAACATTAAGGGATTCATCCTTAGAGTCCAAAGAATTCCTTAAATTAATGTCTTTTAGGCAAATTTTTCTGTCACCCTGAAGAGTTCTCTTCACTGCAGGTTAATACTTTGAAGTTAGACAACACAAACTAATATAAAAGCCAATACATGAACATAGCACAGAACAATAGCTGCAAAACGCTATCAGCATATTTATATTCCAAGTTCCATTTATGTCTATAAGTAAGAATATAAACAATCATAACTCTTGCATAAGAAAACAAAAAATTAATACATACAAAATATAAAACCATAGCAGAGTGCTGCCAGTGTTGCATGTATTATACACAAAAAGACAGTAAGATAATGCTTAATACTACTATAAGATATATTAAAGTTGATTCCAGCAATTGCACTATTTCATAATATAAGCAATTTCAGTCTCAAACTCTGGCAGAAATACAGTGAGTGCAACATTTCATCATCTTATTTCAAATGTACTATAGCATGATTATGTTTGTATTTTCACAGATAAAGCTGAACAAATCAAGGGACACTAGGCTTTAAATCATCCGTATGTAGGGTTTATTAAACTATTTTTAAAAGAAACAATGTAAACAAAATATTTTTTCCACTATCAAGTTTCTTAAGGCTCATTACAGTACCTCTGCATACAATTTATACTAATCTCAGTGGGTTTTGTGAAGACACCAGAAGAGACAAATGCTCTTATTATAGGAAAATGAGATGTAACTACAAAACCACAAAAACCAGCCTTATTCACAAAACAATCAAATCTACTTTCAGTTATTTTTAATTGATTGTGTCAAGGACTTTCATATATGAGTTCTTACAGTGTCCTGTCCTCCCTGTAACATCAAATAACAAATTCAGGGGTGGTAGGGAGAGAAATTAATGAGACTAAGTATGAAAACCAAGTGAATTCCCAATACTGATTATGTCCCCCATTTATTTCCCTCCTCTGGATCATTCTTGTTTTGTCAACCTATTTTTGTTTTCTTCATACTTATTAAGCCAAGGTATTCAAAAAGACCAATGAAACTTCAGGTTTGTCTTAAAAATCTTGATTCTTCAAGTTGTCATTCCTATTGCAACATCTTTCATTTTAGCCTGATTTTTAAAGGAAACTCTGGTTTATACATCCGTGCTGTCCATACAGAAGCAAGCATATTTATACTAGAAAGTTTTCCTAGAACTTTTGAATTTAAGTAATTTCAATTAAAATGAGAGGTTAACAACCTGAAAGAAACCAAGTACCTACAACTTTGATGAAGAAGGTAACAAGTGAAAAAACGCTATTCATACTTTAAAGATTTATGCAAGAAATAATCAATTTATGCACAATCAATACCAGGCACAGGGGAACCCACCTGGGAGAAGACCATCAGGAATGTATCTCCTGCAGGGAAGGCTCCATGTGTGCTATAGCTTAGAAACTAGCAAGACCACAGGAAACAAGGCTTTACTGACCACACTGTTTGAAGAACTATTTGTAACACCACATCCACAAGAAGCTTCCAATGTTAAATCACCTTTAATTTGTGGATTTCTTCTTCCTTGGAACTGAACTGTCAGATTCCAATAGTTATATATACTTCACTAACTTTTTACACATTTATGCATTTTTTCCCTGTCTTGTTCTTCGTTATCTGTGCATTTTGTTCTTCTGTGTCTGCTCAGCTCCCTTGGAAGGCAGAACATGCACCACAGGATCCATTCTCATGACTTCTGTGCCTCAGAGGCTCACAGGCTAGCTCATCTCTTTTACAACGAATGCAAACAAACCATCAGTTAAGAGACAGCTGCAACATCCTTCCAAAAGAACAGCCTTTAAAAATATTGTTTACTTGTCTGAACAGAAGATATCCTCCTACCCTTCAAAATAAGTGACTGATTGATAGGCAGGCAAAAGCATTTGCTTTAACAGAATCAGACTGACATCAGTTTTCATGTTCTCTGCTGTCTGAACTGTATCAAGCTGATCAGATTTGTAATTCTCCTGAAGCACATCAAACCAAGCTATAAACTGTAGTCCTTTCCTACAATGAGCTTGTGCATTTCTCCAGTGTGAGCTGGCGAATAACAAATTCAACAACGGTAAAAATCCATTGTATAAACTGCATTTTCCATCTCCTGAAATACAGAAAATCATCCAGCTTCTTACAACAACTTCATTTGGCAGGAAGATGAGCAGAGATCAGGAGAGAGCTGCAACTTACCCAACTATCACTTTTTCTTTTTAATTGGCTGTTGCAGAACGCTAGCTCTAGCCAAACAGTTGACCAAGAAGGCATCAGGCAGTAAAACTCAAAAAATACACCGTTTTATATTCAAGTGCAACTGGCAGCCACTGACACCACAAATGGCTTTTCTAGTAGAGAGGAAAACTTTAGTCAGTCTGCACCTAATCTTGCAAGAAAGATGATCACAACAACTTACCCCTCAATTATTTGTGAAGTCACATGCATTTTGAGATCACAGGAGTAGGTATGCCATTCAACCTGATTCCTAAAATCAGCAGATTTACAATGCATCTGGCAAAATCTTACAACATTTAGTTTTGCAGAGAGATACTGATTATGTTTTCTTATGCTGTACATGGATAAGCCTTTTATTGAGTTTGATACTTGTCAGATCTGTCACACAGTATAAGGAGAGACCCTCTGCAGCTTTTCAAAACTTTATACCGCACTGACACACAATTTTTCAACACCTGAGAACAGCTCGAATCTGGAAACTGTAATTTAAAATACATGTTATTTTAATATTTTAAAGATACTTCTGTTTTGTTCCTTGGAAAAGTAGGAATTCATCTTCATATGCACTTAAAATGATAGAAAATTAGATTTCCTGTCCCTCAGGAAGCCATTTCAAAATAATATAGAACAGATTTGAAAAACCTGTTCAACCCAGTCTCTTTTCATGAAACATGAAAGACTCACTAAGAAGAACTTTGCTACTATCTCAGTAAATTAGCATCACTGCATAAAGTAACATGCAACATACATATTTAAGACACTGTATTAGGAAAATCACCAAACTCCTGAAAAACTTCAGAAACTTTCAAACAATCTACAACCCTTTATGCATCTGATATCTGAAACAGTAAAATATAAACATTTTCCTAGTCTGCTTTAGTTGCTTTTCTGGAATATATAAAGAAAGAAGTATGATCTCATGGTCTGAGCATGAAACAGGAAATCAGACCTTACACAATGATTTGCCAAACCACACTTTCAGAACTATACAAATTGTACTGGTCTTCCCCCAGTACAATAGAAATAAATTAGTTTATACTGAACTGATCAAATCTGTTTAATTACAGAATATATGAGACATCTAGCTTCTGAGGCTGATTTTGACAGAGGAGTAATGCACATGTTTAGCTATGTGCTAAAGCCAACTGAAATGGCAAATGGCAGTGCTAGTTACTAAGAAACTCGTGACTGCAAATTTTTTATTACTAGATAATTTATCTAGTCTTGTTAGAGAATGGTTTCAGGTAAAATAGAAACCAAAGAACACACATTAATAATCATAATGAATAAGCATCTAATCCTCCCTAGGTAAACAGAATTTGCACAACTTGCACAACTCATAAAATTATGCATATAATTTTTAACACTACACAGATGTAAAACACAGACTACTGATTTAAAAAAAAATTACAGACTGGCCAAGGCCAGTGACCAATCCAAAAAACCCAAATAAACAAACAAACAAAAACAACTTTGCAGAAGCCTTAAAAGATGGAAGACTGAAGTCTGTATATATACTGCTCCAAAAGTTTAATTGAATCAAGATATCTAAAGCTGCACAGACAGTACAACCAGATAAAGTGCAAAAAGACATCTGTAAACTATCAAAGAAAATATTGCAATTGGCTTTTTCTCAGCTTTTTATCAATTTAAATCCTCCACGTGGGTGCTTTTTATAAATTTTAGAATAAAAACTGATATTCAAAAAGACACTTCTAAGTTTTTTCAGGCCTCAAGTGGCATGAGTTTTTTTTTCAAATCAACCATCTAGTATTTGTAGTCAATTAAAGAGAGAATGAAAAATTAGCAGATGAACTCCTAAGGGATATTAAGTATATGCTGTCCTCACATATTCAAATGCGTGTTTGTTACGTTTTTTTATGGAAATATCTTTATACAGCCTTCCAAAGCAAAATTAATCATGCATCCTAACAGGTCATTATTGACAAATTCTACCATCAGAGAGAAGAAACAGAACATTGAAAAACTATAAACCAGAGTCTTACTACAAGACTATTTTTTAGCATTATTTCTTCCCAGTCTCTCATGCTTGCCATACAATTACCACAATCAACATCACATTCTTTGGAAAAAGTTATTAATACATAAATGTCAAAAAATTATCAGTTTTTAATGTACTAATTGCCTTCTTCGTGCAAAAGGATGACTACTATTGGTATTTTTTTCAGAAAAGCTTCAACATTGTTTTGCAACATTAGTCCTTTTATCTTCCATCAGCATCTGCAGTCAACTACTGCTCTGGTCAAAGGTCCAGTGGTTTCTTTTAATTTTTTTTTAAGAGAGGAGGCACAAACTCAGAGAAAAGAGTTTTAAGTCCTGCAGTATCAAATTCCTTTTGTAGCTCCTCCGGTGCTGAATATTCTCTGACTTCAAACGTCTGAAACCTACATTGCAAAAGGGAAACTCATGAATATGCCTGGATTTGTCAGAATGTAATTATCGATTCTGTTACTTTTCTAGCCACAACAGTACTAAATTATACCTTTTATGCTGGGACTGTACTTCTGTCTCACACAGTACTCTCATCATTTTCTCTTTGCACTTCTTTCCACTTGAGTCCACATCTACCTTAGAAGTTTTCTGAAGAATCAAGTACTCCTAAATGACAAAAAAAAATCCCAAAATATTAAATGTCACCCAGTATTTTCAAAGTTTAGTAAAATGCAAAAGCTCATTCAAAATGTAGCCTTTTTTTCAGAACATAGCAATCAAACTTTGAAAGTGCCCGTGCCAAAAAGTGCATGACTGCTTCTATTAATCAGTTTTAAGTTAAGCAGGCCTAACTGATTAAGAGAACATGAGTCCGAAAAGCCAAAATATTCCCCTCCAACATTACCACAAAACCCCACCTAAGGCAGTGGGAGTTTGTACATACAGACAAGAACTCCAAAGCCCAGGCATGCACTAGGAGCACCAAGTGGTTTTAAGTCAAGGAAAGAGACAGTTAGCAATGAGTTAGAAACATGTCTGTTATTAATTCCTCACCAAAACTTTTTCCACTTTCTGGGGCATTTGGGAAATATGGGAGACTGGATCTAAGCATTTTAAGGTCAGGAAACAAAGGGATATAGGGGTATAATTCCAGTGGGAAGCAAAGCCACAGGTCTACAGATATCACTGTAGACCGAACAGAACACCTTTTCCTTAGATACAGAATAAAGTTGCTGAGTCTTCCTACTCTCATAATGATCAATTTGCTTCCAAAATTGTTAATCCTAGAAAAACACACACAAAATATTCAGACACGGAGGTTTCAGTGGTAAATCAATAGAACTAGTCAACATTCACTGTTCCTGCACCTTAATGCTGCTCCTGTCACCCTGAAGAAGAATCAATATTATCTTGCCCATGAACATCAGTCTTCCCGTCAGCCTTAGATTTGAAGCCCATTTTTCCACAGTTTTCACATATTTTGCCTTTGCTCTCATGTGATCTAAATGCAAAAGGAGCATCCAGATACCATCTTCTGTTCCTTCTGACAAAGTAGTTTTTTCATTGCAAACTGTTGCTGATTGCTTAATGACATCTTTAAGATGCTGCTGCACCCAAAGAATCAGATCATGCACCATGGGTTCAGAAAGATGCTTCTTTGCTTGTTCAAGTAACTTCTCTTTCACATCCATACACTGGGCCCTTGTAAGCTGGTCTGAGCTAACAGAAATATCCGGTAGAGTTGATGGGTAATTGACTGGTAAATGAAATAACAGCTTTAAAAGTACATCTGTATCCAGCAGCTCTTTCACACTGATTTGAATTCTAAATGAGATTCCATGTGTCTCTGGAAAATAGAAAAAAAACCCAAACATTAATAGTTTGCTTGAAGTTGAAATACATATATAGATCATTAAATCATGTTATTTTCTTTAACAATTCAACTCAAATAACTGACATTTCCTATAAAATAATAGGGGGTGATTTTCTTTTCTGCAGGGTGGGGGCTTGCAACCAATGGCTCGAGCTATACCTGCAGGGAATCCTGAAATGAAACACTTCTATAACATAGTAGAAGGAAAGTTATTAACACATTCTAAAAAGCATTCACACCTTTTGGCTCTTGCAAAGTCTAGACAAGCCAGTAATAAAGAATTGTCTCTCTCAAACACATAACTCAGCTTCCACAGCTCAACAGCAAAAGCAAGGAAAAGCAAGGAAAACTGAAAATAGAGACTTTTCTGGATGGACTCAGCACTGCCCTAAGTTTACTCCTAGAGAAATCTGTAAGACTTCTAACATCAATACTAATGCAAGGCAAACAGACTTGCACCAGGTATTTTTTAAGACAATCATTCAAAAGCAATTCCACACTAAGCAGAGACTTGGAAAGAAAGAAGTCAGATTCTTTGTCCCCTACAATTTGCAGAGAAAATACGCTTCAATCTTTTCTGCCAGCTCCTCTACAACAGTTGGACTGACATAAGGAAAACATCCCCGTTGGACACCTGACCCTGGATATTACATATATAAATATGCATATACTCATAGTAATGTCTGTTTATATATCTTCATATCTGCACAAAATCTGTTGTAGCTCTACTTAAGAATAGAATTATTTTCAGAGGGAAAAGGATATACTCAGTGTGCAGCAGGAAAGGCTAAAGACCACATTATCCTGATAAATCATATAATGAAAGATGTTTGATATGAAAGTTACGTATGGTATTTCAGGAAATAATACCTTCTTAACTAGAAGTTTCACAAAAAAAACAATACAAAACTTGACAAAGTGAAAAGCACAGACAAAGACCTAACCTACTTTTGCTCCTCTGCCATGAAGTAAGAGGGCATCAATCAGACAAAAGATGATCTTCTTCAGATGTTCCCTGCTTCACCCCTTTGACGCATTCTAAACACTTCACTCCTTTTCTTTCAAAAATTGCTAAAATGTCAGGTTGATTCACTCTATGAGGGCAGGAGAAGCCAGATTTGAAAGGCAGATTAGAGGAGAGCTGAGTTTCAGAGCAGGTCTTTTGAAGTGACTTGCACTCTTCCCCCTCTACCTTACCCTACCTTCCCTTACATGACAGTCAGATGAATTATGTTTGATTAGTATTGCTGATGCCACTAACCAACCTCTCACAGTGCCTCTCACATAAAATGTATGATTTTATATTTGAAACCTACTAAAAAAAGTGAAAGAACCTAGAAGTGACTTCGACAGACAGAAGTACTTTAGAAAGCTTATCCAAGTGCTTGTTTTCAAACCTCCTTCCTGGGTCATACAAAGAACTCCCAAGGTCAGAGAAGTCACAAAATAACATCAGCAAACCCAATAATCAAATTTTAGCAGTACGATAAAGAAGTCTCCAAGTCAAATCCCATGGTGAAATCAGTAGATGCAATTCCAGTGAATTCAATTAAATCACAACCAACCATGCCTGTATTTATAGGCACCACATGTCAAAAGAGTAATTTCCTGCCAACAGGAGTTTGTCTTCAATCCTCCAAGACCCTATCAAAGGTTTCAGACTACTTTTAAGACAAATGTATTCCTCAGAAAAACACCAGCCTTGGTAGAAGACCCTTTCACATGGTTGGTGCTATAGAGGAGGACCTCAAGCCTTCCCACTCCTACTCTGTCTTCTGCTGCCCTGACAAATGTTTCTTTCCGGGCGCCAGCAGCGGTGGCTCCTCTGCCATTACGCTCGGCTTACATAATCACAGACACAGACAGAAAACCTGCCCTGCCTGCCAGGTGCCCCCAACAGCCTCCTGGCCACCACGGAGGTGTCTGCACACACAACCACTGCAACACACAGTGCTGCTGCCCCATGCCACTGCCCCAGACAGTGCTGCTGCCCCACGGCCCTCAGCTGCCGCACTCAGGGCAGCCCCACCAGGTACAGAGCCAGCTGGCATCTGGCTGAATGGGGCGCGCAGTATTGTACTCCTGCCCGTGAATCACTTCCTTTTTAACTATGCTGCCAAGACATTTTAAAATGCACAGCCTATATAAGTTGAAAAATACTACTCTATCACCAGCTTAATTAGTGACAGAAAACCATGTTACCTTTCTGATAATCCTTCTAGGATTTTTCCACTAGCTTGTCACAACACATCTCACCAACTCAGAAGTAACAGAGGGATAGACAGGCCAACCCTGCTCCTCTGACAAGGGTCTCTTGCTGCAGTGATCTTATTCTTAAGCCTGCAAAAATCTCACACCTTTCCTTGTGATGAACTAATCTGAAGGAAGCAGAGCAGCCTCGCATCCCAAGGTGTATCACCCTGAGCCATCCGGAAAAGCCCAGTCTTGCTCATTTACATCTGCTTCAGACTTACTTCTAAAAAGAAGAATCAGTTCCAAACCTTTGCAGGGCTGCAGCATCTAAAGTTTATTTAAACTTTGCAGCGTCCATTTTCTGCACCAGCGCTGCAGACACTGGCAGAACAAAGAGCAAACCACCCTGCGCAACCTGGCTCCAAAGAAATGTTTCCTTTGTTTGCATATGCTACAAGGGCTGAGTTGTCTTCGCAGCAACATGATGATTATTTCTGAAATAAAAGGTTGGGTATGACTGTTCTGCTGGCATTTAATGTTCTAATCAGACTAAACTCAATACATTTTAGCTCATTTCCCCCCATAGCTGCATGCTTATCAGTATATTTAGCTCTAGCATACTTCAGATTTTTTCTTATGTTCCATGTCAGCCAGACAGATATCCCCCTCCTCTCCTGCCCAAAGGCATTTTATTCAACACATGCAGTCTATTTTTAAATTCAGAAAATGGCACCTACTAACGCACAAGCTTAGAATATCTAAATATATTTTTATAGCAAGCTTGGTGAACAGACCAAAAGAGAACAGATTAACAATTAAACTATGGATTTCTATCTGTAACACTAATCTTTGCAAATAGATATGTAAGGTAAAAAATATATGCTGTAATTAGTTTATTTAAATTCATCCACACATTGCTTTTGATAAAAAACACATTTTACATTCTGAATACTTCATTGTTAAATTCCAAAAAGCCAAAGTTTTTACCATACGAAGAGACCTGTAAAAGCATTCTCTTATATTCTTCAAAACCACGAATCCCCAATGGCCTCCTTTTTGATCCCATGGATCTACAAACAAATTACTCTTAATGTCTTAGAGATTGCATAACATAACAGTCTTCCTGGAAGTTATGTCTGTGCACCGTTTGTCAATGACAATTTACACGGTTTGAAGAGACAAAGCAAATGTAATCTAATGACTGGAGCAAAAGTCAGTTGTACACTGACTAGAGATTCTGCAGCTCCAACAAGTAAATTACAAGAGTAAAAAAAGCACCAATAATCATTGTTGTAAAATAATTTTTCAAATTCCAGCAGAAAACTGTGTAAACCAATCAAATGTACCTGATCCTACCATATCATAAACCTGGTTAAAGGCCCTCCAAGATCACATAACATCAATATAAATAAAATAGCCTACTCCCATTGTGCACTTGTGGCATCTCACTTTATGTCCAGGAAAGTTTCTAAACCTTTTAGATTCTGGTATCTTATAAACACAGAATCATTTTTCCATATATGAAGCATAGAGAAGAATGTGCCTATATTTCTCAACAGATCTGGAGGAACTGATGTGCATATGCAATGTTCAGATATGCTCATGTTTTTTAAAATTGGTATCTGATAAGCCTAGATACTGCTTTTTCAAATTATGCCCAAAATAACATTCTTGAAATTTTTCACTTAAAAATAAACTCAGTTCAAACATTTCATCAATCATACTTTAAAAATACAACCCTAAATACCAATCTAAAAAAATTAAATGGCAGAATTACATGCCTGCACTGGAGCAGGAGGTGTGTCATGTGTATCTAAACACAAAATTGTGGTTTTAGATTACTGTGGTTAATTGTGCTCCCCGCAGACACTAATGCCTTCATCCAACCTCTCCCCTCAAGCAGTCACCTACAACAGGACAACTGCTCAGGACAACATCCAGATATTCTGAGCATCTCCAGTGAGGGAGTCTCCACAAGCTTTCCCGGCAGCCTTCAGCACTCAGTCACCCCCAAAGCAAAAAAAAGCCTCCTTATAATCCCAGTTCTTTAGGGCTGAATACATACACGTGCAGACAAAATCTGACAACAGGCCACTACATCCATCTTTAGCAGCATTCCGCAGGACTTCACTGCAGTCCAACCAGCAGGAAGCTGCTCCCTGTGCACCACTGTGCTGAGGAGCTGGGCAGAGCTCTGCAATAACTCCCAGACACCAGAGACCTGGGGTACACAATATAGGCATTCTCTGTGTGTCTGTGTGCATGTGTATCTCTCTCCAACAAATATCTAAGAGTTGTCACATCTGTAGTAGGCACTAAGCAAAATTTACTGATGGCCTGAATCTGAACAGACACCAACACTTGCATATCCTGCCTGACATTTAAGCCTGACAGAGCTGCTACTGGAACTACTGAGATTTATTCTCCCTTGCTGAAGGGGCATCTTCACACCACCGTACAGCAGAGACTGATAAAAAACATCTCTCAATACTATGTTCTGATCCGTGGCCACCATGGCTGGTGCAGAAACCATGAAGACATCGACACTCCCTGCACTCCCTGCCTACAGCATCCCGCAGCTGGTGGGAGCAAGTACTACAAACCTGCTCATTCCACCCACGGCAGACACGACACACCAGCCTCACTACCCTGTAACACCTACAACCCTGCACATCTTGCTGAAGCAGGAGTAACATCTGGCACGTCACAGTGCCCAGGTACCCAGCTTACCCCAGAAAAATAGAGAGATAGCCCAATGCTTCTCACGCACTGCAAAGGCTGTACCCTACTCACTACTACCAGATAAATACCTGGTCTTGTTAGCGCGTACAAGATTCACCTGCTTTTTCACCGAGAGAGCAGCCAGCCCGTTCCCAGGGCCTGCAGGGCACTGAGCAGGTCCCTGACTATAACCGAGCAGAGCTCGCTGCGCTCGGCGCCCCGAGCGGGCCCGGCAGCACAGACACCCGGCGGGGCAGAGACACGCGACAAGCGACAGCAGCGAGCGACTCAGCCCGTGCTGCCCCGGGGACTGAGCCCCGCCGTCAGCGGCCCCGCAGCGCTTCCTCCCGGAGCTCGGCCGGGCCGGACGGCCGTGCGGGGCCGCGGCTGGGCTCTGGCTGGGGCAGAGAGCGCGGCCGCGTCACCTGAGGCCGCCAGCACCTCGCAGGCGCCCGGCTCGCAGTAGATGGCGGCGAGCGCCGACAGCTCCTCCTGCGCCAGCTCCGACATGGCCGCCGCCGCGCGCCGCCGCGCCCCCTGCCGGCCGCGGGGCCTGCAGCATGGCCGCCAGCGGGCGCTGCCAGCCCGGACCGCGCCGCAGGGAGGAGAACAAAATGGCCGCTCTGCGCGGCCCGGAGCCCGCGCGTACCACTGTCCCTACCTCCGTCCCACGGTGCGCAGCACTGTGCGACGATCGGACCCACGGGACGAAGAGCCGGCTGGGCCTCGGGCTGCACGCTACTCCCCGGACATCCCTGCACAAAGAGTTAATAGAATATAAAATAATGTTTCTTACAGTCAACTACTGTAGCTTCGCAGTCCCGTTACCAGCCCTCACACCGAGGCTGTGCCCTGCCAACAGTACCATTATGATGCCCAAAAGACAGGCTGGAAATAAATCCCCACAGCCCGGTGTCTATAGAGCAGGTATTTGTTTATTGCAGCGCTGGTGGTGAGGGGGTACCTCCACCTGTCACACCCACCTTTGCCAAGTGTTGTGGTGTATTTATAGACTAAGTGTTCCTTTGTGTTGCTATGTCACTACAACATCATCACATAGGCGCCAGAACCAATTTACACAGTGTGATCTCATGGTTATTAGATAGATCTTTTGCACTGTACCTGTGCCTCCCCAGTTCGGGGGTCATCAGAGGCCTTTGATTAAGACTTCCAAGGTCTTCACATCTGAACTTTTCAACGTTGTCTTCAGAAAATGCAGTTAGTGTTCCTTTGTCTGTCTGGTCGTAACCAGCCTAAATTCTTTGTTTTGTGGCTAACTGGCTTTGCACTTGCCAATTTTTCATTAGTACTATACTTACCTATCTCTAAAGCTATCCATCTGATGAGTTTTTTCTTTTTGTTTTGTCTATTCAGTATTAGGCAACTAGTTAACCATATACAAGCCATTATGTTGTATAAAGTTATTTACACCAGGTTATATAGGTATAAAAGTTATTATTCAGGTTATATAGGTATAAAAAGCTATGATTCAGGTTATCTAGGTATCATGCTATATAGATATATAAAAAGTCACAATTTAGGTTATATTGATGTCAGGTTATATAGACACATCAGGTTGTATTGATATAACTCAAGCTATATAAGCACCTTGTAACTTTGATCTAAGTTATGTAGGCATCAATTAACTCCCAGGCAAAACCATCCAGTATCTCCTATTATTACAAAATCACTTTGAAAAGCAAGGGCTGGGGGAGTTACTTCTCAGGAGAGTATATCCTGCTATTTCTAACCCCCTAACTTGTGTTGAAATAACAAGAACTGTGAGGTGGCTGAGCAGGGGAAGAGGAAGACGCTGGGGGGGAGCAGCACAGCCAGGCTGCTGACAGAAAGAAGGCTGGGGTGGAAATCAGCCTTAGAAGTGCCTCCATTCTATTATTAATAACTTCCCTGTCCCGGTCTTTCCCCCTTCTCCTCTGCCACTTTGCATATTCTATTTTACATGTTTAAATAAAAAAGTCGATGTAAATGTCTTTTGAATTGACACTATCACAAGACATGGAGGTCCCTATGAATAAGTTACTGCACTCTGACATTTGGAAGTCATCAAATGAGACAGTATAATGTCAGCTTGATATTTTTCACTCTATGAAAATATCAGCTTCATGTCAAAGATCTAAATTCCATCTTAATGTAATAAATTTTCATGTATTCATGGACAACTGAAAATGCTAAATATTTAAATTTGAAATGAACATCTACAGTTACAATCTGGCCTTCATATTGCATTATTATGAAATTGAAAGTCAAGATCTTATTTCCCCTCTTTCCTTATTTCTTCAAGCATGGAAGTGTTTGATAGAATTTTAGCCATATTCTCTAAATGGATACTTCACCATCAACATGTGGCAAATAAAGTTAAGAGAGAAAAGTTTTGCTTCTTAGTCAGCCTATATTAAACCAGCTCCAACATCCTGTCACAAAATGATTGTGCCACCACTATCTTCCACTTTGCCTGACAAGGCAAACAGAATGCAACCTTTCATACATAGGTTAAATTAATCTTCCCAGGGTTATTTGCAAAAGCAGTATCCTTTGCCTTCCACTCACTATAACTGCAGCCTCAGTGGCCAACAACCACTACTGAATATATATAAAATGGTGCATTTAGACCGGTTTTCCCCTAAACTGAGTAGCAGATCAGAGTAGATGACAGACATTTGGAAAAAAGTAAATTTGGAACATCTATCTGAATCTCTTTACCATCAGTTCCAAGCCAGCCCTTTGCCACCTCCTCGATCGTAACTGCAGGCGGTGCTAAAAGCACATCCTCCAGAAGGCACTACAGGACCACAGGGAAGTCTGGAAGTCACTGCAGTTGCCCATTTGGGGCTCACAAGACCAGCACTAATGAGGAACCCATAACCACAGCAAAGGTGACAGCTGAGCAGTGCAACACAAACCTCCTCTGCCTTTTGGCACTGCTGCAGCACAGCTGCAGTGCCCGTATTTTCTGATACAACAGTGCTGCCAGCTCTAATGCAGCCAGAATGGCATTCTTAGCAGTCACAACTGTCCTTACCTGAGTTGCAATAACAACTGTGTTATTGCAGTGGTAGAAGTCTTACCCAAAGTGGCTTGTACAAAAAAGGCAGAGAGAAACCACCAGGAAACCTGTAAAAATCTCTCCAAATAAACTAGGAGGCAAAAGCTTGAAGCAAACAGAAAGAGAAACAACCCTAGTGATGTGAAAACACATGATAAAACATGGAAGTATTTTTCCCCACAGCATTCTTAAGTACAGCTAATGGAAAAGTTTTCTTTTTTTTTCCCTTTCTTTTTTCCTGTGGCTTTTTGACAGTTGAAATAAACCTATTTAAAAAAAAAAAATTTACATTGCAAATTAAAGCTACCAAAAATTGCATGGTTTGCTGTGGGGTTAAATTCAGCATTTTCATGAGGTTTTGCTTTCAGTTCTTGAAAATGAGTTACAAATTCTCATTGATATATAAAAAGGATTTTTAATTTGAGGGAAAAACAAAGCAGAGGAAAAACCTTTTCTATTACTTTTCCTTGTAAGTATTTTAGAAGCAAGTTTTTCAAGGATTTGTGATCTAGCAGTGCTTTTTAAAGGCACTTGCATGTATCCTCTATGCATCAAACTGCTCTAAGTCAATTCCCTGAGACACTTAATCTTTTGGCAGATGGAAACTCATTTTGAAAGTGTACTAATGATCAATTAAAACATTAGCTATCTCTGCAGACAGGAAGTTTATGGGGTGATAGTCTCCAGAAGCTGGAGGCAAGAACAGCAGCATGTTAGCAAAATAGCTAAAACTTTCTGTAGTTACCACAAAATTGGCAAAACATTGGAAAACAAAAAACATTACCGTCTTTTTTTTTCCCATAATATGTAGAAAACAAATGTGATGGTTTCTATTTTATGAGAGAGGCCATGGTCCAAACTGAACATCATCAAAAGAAGTAATCTAATCTTCTAAATTTCTTAGTGAGGCCTAATACATAAATAAATAAATTTACATAACCCTTTGAAAATTGGATTCATTCCAGCTCCAGTCCAAAACACGCACCCACGCTGGAAATACGCAGCGCCGTATTGTGGGGAGCTGCCGTCGGAGTCCGTGGCTCCCTGCTAGTAACGTGTCATTTCACACTTGCCCAAGGCCCCACAACAAGGTTTGGAGTCCAGTACTCTGCCCTCATGTTTCCATGCAATGTGATGTACAAGTAGTAAGACCAAATAGATGTAACTGTCACTTTCATAAAAGAATATAAGATTCTTCCTTTAACAGATTGACAAGCCACTTTTTCTTGAAGGAGAAGTGATAAAGCACATAAAAGTGATTAGCCATCTAATGCAAACTAAAATGGTTGCTTTTTATGACCTGACATATCTAATATGACCACAGATTCCTAATGCTAACATTGATGAGAGAATCAATACTTGATTCACTGCATAAAGATCTTTGCATGCAATTTACCTTGTACAAAGATAGAATGATAAATAGAATACATTTTCTTTCAGTGAGAGTAAGAATGCATGAAGTTGCCGACTAAAATTTTATAAAAAGCTAGCAATCCTGTGCCTTTTTTAAAAATAACATATGTAAACATATGTGGGCAGGGAAGGGTATGATACTGAAGAGATAAGCACATCTAGCATCAAGTAGTATATTCTATTCTCAAAACAACATTCAGCTTCAACATCAAGTGTACATCAAGTACAAGCTTGTGGAACCTCACTACATGGATTCTCCTCCAGGTGTAAGCAAAGGAGACAGAGAATTAGTGTGCCATATCATTTAGTGAGTGTTGGGAACAGATGTCTTTAAAAAGAGATGGCTCTGAAAGAAGCATTTCTACCCTCTATAAAAAAAAACTTCCAAAAAGTAAAAGTCCAAATATTAGGAAGTGCTTCTTAAGTCTGCCAGTTCATTTTTAGCTGCTGAGCTACAGCAATGTATCTGCCTTCATCTTTTGCAATTTGGCACATCAGCTGCTCTTCCCCAACACTTTGATACAAGAGCAGAACAAACACAATGGGAGTGCGTAAGATGACAGACTATTTATGACCATTTTCAGAGCACTGAGAGGTCCTTTGTCACTCTCACACCTTTTGAAAGCAGAACAGTATTCATCAGTGCTTTGAGACTTCAAATTTACAGAGCACATTAAAGTCCTGATGGTAAATAAATTATGTAAACACTAGACAAAGTTTCACACTCAACTAGCATGCCTCTTTCACCTCATAATTCAAAAGCGGTAATCCAGAACACTGCTTTGTCAAGAATGGACACAACTATCTTCTTACAGCAAGAGTCTCTTTCTTTTACAGCAAAGCAGGGCAGAAATTTTAAGGCTTAGCTGAAAAATTCTTAGAGGGATTGAAGGTAGGACCATGAGCATAGTATGAAAGGAAGGAACAAAGGTGTTTCTAGAGGACAGGGGAAAGAAAAATAAATTAAGAGAGACAGAAGAGCTACAGCTCCCCCTTCCAAAATGCCTCCAAGGGCAAAATGCAGGATGACTCAAGAGAGTCAGGAACTCCAGGCATCCCAGAAAGATCAGCCTCTGAATTACTCCCCAGTTACAGAGCACTCATGTTGGCCAGATACTAACAGGAGAACCTGCAGAAGAGCAGAGAGCTGGTCCCTTGTTACTGAGCAGGGAGGGTGTTGGAGGCAGAGCACCCTGTCTGGTGTCCCTGCAGCGTGGCAGCAGAGCCAGGCACCCCCGTGCAGGGGAGCGCTGCAGCCTGAAGCGGCACAGCCGCGAGCAGCCAGAACCCATACCTGAACACAGAACAGCTTCCTGCTCCAGGAAACCAAGGTCAGAACCACTCCTGACTGCATGTGCATGACCCAAAGCCTGATTACAGCTGGGAATGTTATGCTGGAGTCCCTTTCCACCAGTGTCAGAGAGTGCAGTTTCTGGGCACTGCAACATCCTCAAGAACACACCTTCAGGGCAGGCCAGGAGGGCACCCCTGACTTGTTTCATCTGCAAGAGTCAAACACAGTAGGACAAGCAGGGCTTTGATTCAGTAAAGCAGAACAAAGGTAAACTTTAGATATCTAAATACAGAACTAATTACAGAAGCAATCTTTCTTTACTGAGTATCTGCATTTTCCCTTTGGAATGTGCACAAGTTTAACCTTGGTTTGAGACGTTTGGTTCCAAAATTGTTTCAGCCTGACCAGGAGTGGGAACCTGATGTCACTGTAGAATTCCCTGAAAGGGCTTCATCAGGATACTGCTTCACTTTCTTGGGCTCCATGAACTCTCCATACCTTCCTATATTTACAAAGAAAGGATATAAACATATTTATTTATGCATATACACACATTTCTTTTAATATAGCCTGAACAACAGTTTTTCAGTTAAAACATCCTTCCTGAGAATTAAAAAAATGCCCAATTTAAATCACCATTTCTCAAATTTACACTGGAATTACAATAATTTTAATTCTAATATCTGTACATCATGCATCAAGAAACCCAAGCCTAAAGAAGAAAACTCCATTTACTACCTTAAGTCTTACTGTTTGTAGAAATTAATTATTTTCATTTACTCTTCTAGGATTTTTTTTTTTAATTTCCCTGCATTCCTCTCAAGTTAGTCAAGACTCAGGATGAATGTATTTTTTGTCATATTCTCTTATTCTGAGAAGTGCTGTTTCAGTTAGCAAACACTTGAATTTAGTTCTTGGGTTTTGGTTCTGTGTTCACCTGAAAAATGAGTAAGCATACATTCAAAGATGTGACAATAGTTAAGTTGTAGTAATATAAAATAATACATTGTAATAATATCAAATATATACTCTATAGCAAGATTTTAGTTGTAACAGACTAGAATCTCATATGACACATGCAAAAGCTCATTTTAATAGTTCTTACAGCTAAAAGCACGATCACCAAATACCAAAGTTAAGAAAAGTATATTTATTTGATTCTCCTTTTAGTTTGATGACAAGTAGTACATTTCCTTAACAGTAGCACAGAAAAGAACAGTTTTGAATTTGTGGTAGGTGGAACGTAACAGGAGATAGTAAACACATGAAGTGGCTTGTGACAGTTTCCCCAGATTTAGCAGCAGTTACAACTTCCACACTCTCAATATCACACTGCCAAGATCAACAAAGCAAACTCGTGCTTTTGAAGCTTCTGAAGTACTCCCTACAGTGGTGTAGCCTTTCCATATTATGAGAAATACAGAATCCTCAGTGTAGCAAGCTGCCAAATGCATAAACCAACAACCACCCAAAAAATCCCAAAGGAAAACAACCCAGCACCCCAAAAAGAGTACTCCTCAATCTTTCCTGTTAGAACAGAGCAGTTCCTTCATGAGTCAGTTCCTTCATTTGCTTCATACAAACTCACTTTTCATTTATCTCATCCATACATTGCCTATAAAAATATTTAGATGGAATATTTTTCTTCCCTGTTTATCACTGAAAGGGTGAAAAATGAATGAGCAAAGTGGATATGGGTAAGAGTTTGGGTTTTCCTCTTAGGATTCTGGATAATATTTTTTCCTACCATGCACAGCTGTTGTGATCATTAAAATTCTAAAGTAGGAAAGCTTCCCTGACTAATTTTTCCTTAAATGGGAAGTAACTTTCCTGAAACATTAAGAGGGGCTTCCCATAAAAAGTAAAAAGGAAAGGAAAGGGAAAAGGGAAAAGTTACAATTTCAGTTAAACACGGGCCAGTTTCAGAAAATGAAATGTACAGCTAGCTTCCCATAAAGGTTGGGAGTTTCAAGAAAGCAGCTTCCCCCATTTGAGAAGCACCAATGTGGAATTCTCTTACTCCTTTCATTCCCAAGTTTTGCACAGCACCTGAAACTTACTGAGTTGTGCAAACCTAAAGGTATTACAGTGGAAGACCTAAAAAAGTTAGTTTCCCTTACTAAGCACAAACCTTTAAATAATCAAATCTTTACGCCATGAATCACTCCTAGAAAACACTCCAATCAACTTTCTCCCTTGGCATTTTTGACACCCTTTTAGCCCAGTTATATACACACCTGTACATAACTGGGCTAAAACAGTAATATACCAGACTACACTCACGTGTTTGACTGCGTAATCACATCCCCTTGTGCAATTCCTTATTATATAAAAAAACCCATGCTGTAATAAATATCATTAATGCAGCCAGGATGCCAAATACAGGATGCACTGCAGGAGGTTCTTTAAATAAGGCTTAGCTCTGTCCTGAATTCATTACATGACACGCACTATGGACAGGAAAATGCTGTAATAATTATTTCTTACATCAAAAAACTACTTTTTAAATATTCAAATAAATAGCCATTGAATATCAAATTTGTCCTTTTAGAAATACTGTTTTAAAAGTGATACTCATTTACTGCTTCTAACAGATGTTCTTCTGTTCAAAGAAAAATTGCAGATTAAGGCATGAGCGTATTCTCCTTTTCTACATAACATAACTTTAAAATGCTCATACCACAATACACCTCCTTTAACTCATTAACTGAAGTTTTCTGAGCAAGTATGTATTGGAATAGGTAAAATGTCCATGTGAAAACAAATATATGGTTTTATAGTGTAAATAAAATATGTAATTTGGAAGAGTCCAGATCTTTCAGCCTTTATTCATTACGGAGGTATACGAATACTTTAGATTTGTGAAATAATTTATGAAATTTCCAGTTTTCACTAATCAAGTATCACTCAAAACTCCAGTCAGAATCAGAATTGTCATGTTTCTGGAGCAGCACTGAAGTCATGAAATGAAAAGAAGGCAAGCTTATGCACAATATCAGACAAAGTAAGAAAGGCCTCCCAGTTCTTAAGAAAATTAAGATACATGTTTTTGCCACTGTAACTTTATTATTCCATTTGAAACACCACAGAGCATTGGTGTACTTAAGGAGAGATTTCCCTGTCCTCCCTTCCCACCTCCAAAGAACTCTGGTGATGATGAAAGCAGTGAACTGATATTCACACCACTGTCCATTGTCTAGGAGGGAAGTGGTTACTTTCCCAGTACACACCACAGGAGCAGTTAGGAAGTCCAGCGCCACCAGGCCACCTTCACTCTGTCCCAGACGGCCGAGAGCGAGTCCAGCGCCGGGCGCACGTCCAGGATGGTGAACTGGTAGTTCTTGTCCACGGCCCCGCCGTCGTAGTAATCGATAACGTAGCGCACTTCCTTCCCACACCGGTCAACTATCCAGTCATGTCGATCAAAGGGCAGCTCGTACCTGCAAAGGACAGGGAACAGGCCATGGACATATTTTAATGGGTATTTTGAACCTGGGAGAGGGAGGGGAAGTCCAATGCAAGATTTATTTGTCCATAAGATCCCACTAGTACTTCTATCTTCTGGCAATTCTAACTTGCAATACCAGTTCTGAAACATCTTTAAATTAATTCCACACCATGTTTTCTCTAGCCTCCCATCTCACTGGAAGTCCTCCTTCCCTGCCCACATACCCCATCCATGAACGTATCCTGGCTCTTGGTGAGTACTCCTTTGCTTTCCCTCCAAACCGCATCAGTGACGGCCCACATGGACATTCCCTGTGCACACAATTAAAAAGGAAAATAGTTTTTACCTTTTAACAGCCTTATTTTCAGTGATGAAACCACTATGGTAATTTGTTTTATTAACAGAGAAACTGAGTAGAAGAAAGCAACAGTAAAAAATTAATTACAAGTGATATAAACCAACCTCTTTTCATTTATTTAAAGCTTTGAAAAGTCACCCAGTTTCTACCAGCACTTACTGCTGGTATGATAAAAGTATCTCTGACATGCTCCACACCATTGTTCTTATTTGTCAACAAAGCAGTTCTCTGCAAATCAAATCCATAGATTTAACAGATTAAAGAATAGAAAACCATAATCCAAACTACTGTGTAAAAACCATCATGGAATTTCAGAGAAAAATTTATAATATCGAATGCTTAACTAGTCTGTGTCTTGTAGGAACAGGAACTATGGTGATCTAAAAAGTGAGAGTCTGCTTTACACCAGCCATGCTAATCTAAGTTTACAACTCGTATCTTTGTCATAACAAATATTCCATATGCAACATTTCAGAGGTACATACATAGCATGTAGAGCTTCCCACTTCAAAATCTCCTTCCAAGCTTGCTCATTATTTTGATTATGTATCTTAATAATGTTGGTCATGTCTTCACTTGTTATGTCATCATCTTTCCATCTCCACCTAAAAAATAAGAACTTGAAAACAGTTTATAAACATTACAGCATAATTCCTCCACCTTCCTAGCTTTATCTGATCTTGCATAGAGATTTAAGGTTATATGCAAGACACCAGACAAGTAGGCGAACTTCTGGCTCATCTGCTTAAGCATCTTGTGAACCACTTTATTTTCTGTGCTGAAGTGTTGTTATCCAACTTATCATCACAGAGATCCACAAATTCCACATAGCAAAATTAACATCTTAACTGGATCAGAAAGTTATCAGTGTGCAAACATCACCACATCCACAGTATTCATTAAAAATGCTTAGGAAAAATCCCACTTGCATTCCTAATGCACAGAAGTCCTGTATTCACTACATTTTGCAAACACTTAGAAATACTTTTCATCTCTCTCGACACTGCATTTTGACTGCATGTGTGCTTCCTTTTCAACTGGCATAACATTAAAACATTTCAGTGTTTACAGGACTCAAATCTGCACGTTCCATACAGGTTGCTTATGTCATCTTGTGTTATGAACCATATCGACACGTAGAAAAAAGAATTACTATTGCTCCAAAAATAAACTACCTGTAAAGTTCACCTGTTTGAGAATGACAAACGAATCATTACAAAAGAATACGGAAACATCAGCACAGGAGGATTTTTTGTCTTGCCTACACTAAATTTTTGTAAATACCTAAGGTATCTACTTGCAAATTTCCCCATTTTTAGCAATTCTGCAAAGTTAGGTGATCTCACACAGAACTTCTACTCTCATTTTACAGCATTAGCATGAAACCAACTGAGTTTGAAAGCTGGCAATCATGCAAACTTTGTCTACGCCGGTGCATGGACTTTTAAGAAAATTTTCTGAGCCAGTAGCAGTTGCTTGACATTTTTTACCATCCTCCTGGTCACTAGAAGACACATGGCCTTGGAGACCAACTCACCCTTTAAAATATAAAGATGTTTATAAAAATAGTACTTTTTTAAAAGAGCTACTTATTTACAGGTTAAAATCCACAAACTCTCAAAACAAGTAAGAACAATAACTAATGATAGTAGTTCATGAATTCCAGGCTCACAGACACATCTGATAATTCACAGTGTATTTACCCTTTTCTTAGCATAGCATTCCAGAACATTTGCTCTGAAGGGTAGACCCATTTCTTGTCAGAATGTGCTCTAGGAATGGAAGATTCTTCTCTAACAGTTGACAATGGAAATGGTTGACCTGGAGATGGCTGCTGATTGGGAGGAGGCATCTAGAGAACAAGGAGAACCAACAACAAACCAGAGTATTAGCATTTTTTAAATTTACAGTGTTTGAGAAAAATCAAAGCATGATCATTCAACTCCTACAAAGATCAAGAAGTTCAGCCTTTAAAGTCCAGCAAAATTATCTTCTTTTGCAGCAGAACTCTTTGCACAGTTTTGTAATGAGAAGACTACAGGAAAACTTTCTGCCTAGACTTTAATTTTCAAAAGAGCAAAGCTTTTTGTAAATCAGAGGAAAATCTTGGAGATGCTAATCAGAACTCAACCATACTGCTCTTACACAGAAACCAAAATCCACCAATGTATCATAAAAAACATTTATGTAACTAGTAAACAGAGAGCAAAAGATATTTAAAAACAGGAAAACCACCAGAGATGTAAATTTTAATACAATGTTAATAAGATGTAGCTTGTTTTTAAATAAAGATTTGCACAAAAAAGAAAAAGCAGTCTTAAAAAAAAAAAAAGTTATTCCCCAGAGTTTCCAGCTTAGATAGTAACACTATTTACATTTTTGAGTATACTTCAGAAGAAACAAGACTAAAGAAAACACGTGAAGTAAACACAAGTTACCATATTGCTGGGATCTATGTCATCTTTCATTTGAGATGCACCAGACTTCACAGGACATGCTACAAACTCATAAGCTCTTTCTTGATGTGCAGGAACATCATCTGTGTTCTCAGTTCTACGATCAGCAGTCTTCATGTGCATTGGACAACCTTAAACACAACAGTAGTGTACATTTTGCTACAAGATGAAAACTCTAATACATAAAACTGAAAAGTTCATTGTAGGCTCATGTAAATGCAAATGGATATTTTACTCTTTCTTCTGAGCATTTCAACAGTTTTAACTGCTCTCTTTCCTGCATTTCAGGACCCAAAATCATTTTAAGGTCTGAGTTTCCTGTGTAGTCTTTGAATGCTCACTTCCTACCCCCATCCTGGCCCCAATACTGAACTGTTTGTACTTAAGATTTCCTCAGGGAAGCTTCTTCCTTCTCCAGGCATTCATCTCATTCTACCCTTCAGTGGCCCTCTTCCAGAGGCACGGTTTTAGTGACAACCAGTCAACCAGTCACCACCTCTGCAGGGGCTCCCTGACCCTCTGTGGCTGTACCACACCATGGGACAGATTTGTAGGGCCCCTGTGAAACTGGACAGCTGGGAGTGACCTACAGGTTCCACAGTAAGCACCTCCTGTCTCGACAAAGAAAGCAGCTTGCACTGTGTTCTGGTGAACAACTGACTCCTCCTAAGGAAAATTCACTTGAGAATTACTTTTGTTAAACAAAAAACTCAAGTTTATTTGAAGAATTTCTCCCTCCCTCCCCTCCAAGACTTTTCAGTCTGGCTTCCACGTAGAGTTTAGGTCATTTAAGTTTCAAGAATGATTACCTCTCTTTTCTTCCTGATGCATGGGGCATTCTGAAGGTGGAGACGCCGTCCCGTACTGCCTGGATGCATTTGGTGACTGCTCCGCAGCGGCCGGGGAGGATGAGGACAAACCCATGGCTGCTGCACACCGGGCCTTTTAAGACCAAGATTCTGAAGAAAAGGAAAGGAAACATTCGTAACACAAAACTACGCTGGTTATTTATTAAGGTGAACGGCAGGTGCAGTGCTGCACGACTAATTAAAAAATTAACTGAAAAATCGGTTTAAGTAACAAGCTTCCAGCCCAAACGAACACCCAAGCCCCCAGCAGGGCTGCCCCGAGCTCCTGCCCAACCGCTCCTCACGGTCCCTGCCGGGGGCTGCGCCCGCACGCCGTGAAGG
>VWZP01001727.1:109664-138710 GCA_013396995.1 Dicaeum eximium
GAAGATGCATTTTACCTGTATGTGTGAAGTACCGTGGAGAGCCAAGAAACATTCATTATAAATGTATAACAATTACAACTGATTTAAAAAATAACCATAGTTTTTTCCCAAATATTCTATTTCGTTGTAACAGTTAAAAATAGAATTAAAGTAGAAAGGAATTTAATCTTCAAGTGACATAGTTATTACAGTACCTTAGGATGAAGAAAATGCAAATTCATTTGTGGAAGAAGAATTTGCATACATACAGAAATGAGTGATTCTCTCCCATTTATTTCAAAAAAGACAAATTCTAAACAACACTGAAATAGTTCTAAGCAGCAATATTTCAAAATATATAACTACCTGAATTTAAAAAGCTTTTATATATTCCTCTCAAAACTGTTTTTAAGGTAACTTTTACATGCCATCTTTCAAAGTAGGCTCTTTCTTATTAACAGGGACATTGCCATTCAGTGTGAACATGAAATAAAAATGAAGTATAAAGCAGTACCAAATATTCATCCTTTCAGCCATTTTTGCCCTTTTATAGTCATGATGACTTAACAGGAAATTATTTTCTACCCCTTCTGCATGCAGGAATTATTAGCACAGCATATTGAGAACCTTAAGATAGAAATTTAGCATTATGTCAGTAACTGAATCTCCACTATATGCCCCAGAAAACATTCTGATTGCTTCCATCATTTCTCACTTTAGCCATATTTGGCTTTGCTGCAGTATCTCAGACTACACTCACAGTAACAGCTGTGTAAGCAGCACTAAACAATCATTTTAAGTCTTTACTTGCTACAGATACAGAACCATAAAACAGTTTGGGTTAGAAGGGACCTTAAAGATCCTCTCATTCCATCCCCTCTGCCCTCTCCTATGAATGGAGTGAGAATGAGGTGTTTTTACAAACTATGGGCCTGATGGTAGATAAGGCCAGATACAGAGAGGTGAAAGGAGCAATGGGGAGAACCATAAATTCCATAGGGATTCCACTAATTGACACAGACTGCTACTCACTCAAGACTGTGCTAAATCTCTGGATTTAGAGAAAAAGAACGGAGACACAAGGAAAAACAGGGAAGGGCGGGGGGGTATTAGATATTTCAGCGAGTCTGTACCGCTAAAGTACCTCAGCCTGTGGGGAAAGAGAGAGGAAAAATGTGGCCGGGAAATTAGGATAAAAAGAAGGCTGTGTCCCCTAAAAATTTTGAGAGACCCCATGGGGAATGCCCCATGACCTCTCCCTTTATTTGAATAAAGTTACAGTACTCCTCTGTCTCCTTTTTGGACTTAAATCTCTGGTGTTTGTGGATTCCTTTTCCTGACACCTACACCAGGTAGCTCAAAGCCTCACCCAACCTGGCCTTGAACAGGGGCATCCACAGCCTCTCTGGGCAACCTGTTCCAGTGCCTCANTGTCCCCTAAAAATTTTGAGAGACCCCATGGGGAATGCCCCATGACTTCTCCCTTTATTTGAATAAAGTTACAGTACTCCTCTGTCTCCTTTTTGGACTTAAATCTCTGGTGTTTGTGGATTCCTTTTCCTGACACCTACACCAGGTAGCTCAAAGCCTCACCCAACCTGGCCTTGAACAGGGGCATCCACAGCCTCTCTGGGCAACCTGTTCCAGTGCCTCACCACTCCCACAGGGAAGAATTTCTTCCTAACATCCAATCTGAACCTGCCCTCATTCAGTTTAAAGCCATTACCCCTTGTCCTATCACTACATACCTCCGTAAAAAGTCTCTCTCCAGCTCTCTTACAGCCCCTTTACATATTGGAAGGGGCTCTAGAGTGTCCACAGAGCCTTCTCTTCTCCAGGCTGAACAACCACAAGTCACCCGTCCTGTCTTCACTTAACAACACTGTTTAATAAGATCCTCCTGCAGAGCAACTGACTATCTGCTTCTAAATATTTCAAGTCAGTGGCAGAAAGACTCTAAGGTAAAACAGATTTTCTCTCTGATGTTCTCAAATGGAAAATTGCTTCTTCTCCTTCCTCTCAAGGACATAATGCTGTAGATGTCAGTTTGCCATCTCCCTGCTTCCACCATCACTCTCCACCAGAAGCAACAACTGCACTATTAATCATTGTATAGATAATAGTTTTCACCCTCTGTAAGATGAGCCAAGTAGCAAGTATTTTTTTACTCAATGTAAAGCCTTCTTTACAAAGAACACCAAGATCCCAACCTCAATGAAGCAAAGTCTACCCATAGGTATATTGCACTGTGAACTCCAGAAAAGCAGAGCAAAAGAAGACACCACAGTAGCTCACCTTCTAAAATATGACAGATACCCATTGCAAAGATTGAAAATTTTTTTTAAATCTTAGTGCAAAATTGTCACACCAATATGAGGAGAGAAACCAAAGCTTTCAGCAAGAAAACAAAGAGAATAAACTGGGGAGAAAATTAAAAGCAACTGCACACTCGAATATGACAAAGACGTGGATATACAAAATACTTCCTATATCCTACATCTTAGGGAGAGAATGTTTCTCACACTTTAAGCAAGATTTGTTGAATTCATCAGTTTAAGAACGGCTCACTGAAAGGCATCCCTTGTTCCCAGCCATGCTCAGTCCTTCCTTTCCACTATTCAGTTAAAAGCTGCCTAGTGCCAATACAAAAGTCTCCTACCAAGCCCCATTTTCCTTCCTCAAGCAGTTGGAAATCTGACCTATATAGCATCTGACCCCAAAGCATGTCTGTTCCCAGAAACTCCCAGTCACTTTCTAACAGACCAATTAGTTAATGAGTAGTTTATTTATTACACTAGCAGTGTCAAATTAGTACCTTAAGTACATAATATACAAATGCAACTAAATAACCTTCAAAAAATGAGAGGAAAAAAATAAAAACACTGGACTGCTTTGTGTTTTCTTCTAGTAATTTAACCATTGCATAACACAAGAAAACACAAAGAAACATGAGTAATTCCTGTGCTTGGAAGCCAGTGGTTAAGACATAAAACAGCAGCAATCTTTAAGGATGCTCAAAGAAACCTGTGGGCTTTACCACAAAATTCATGCTTCCATGCACATATAGAACCTAGGAATTGCCATACTGAGGAACTTAACTGCCCACCTTAGTATTCAGTAAGGGACTGTGTGATGCATCCTATTTATAATATGCTGACAACAGCAGCACTTTATCCCCAGAGCCTTCAGACACCTGTCCAGCCTATGCCCTGGCACATGTGGTATTACAAGACAATGCAACAGAATTATACTATCCAATGCAAAAGTTCTTCCCCATTGCACAACAAAAATTTATAGTTTAAGTTACATTCCTGGCCCCAGTCATGTCCTACATAGACTTTCAGCACTCAAAATTCCAGCCACCGGAGCAACAATGGGGCTCAGACTTCATACACCTATCTTCACCTTCTTTAAAATAAATAAGATACAGCATGAAATCCCAAGATACCATAAAAGCCAGTTGTTTCAGAATTTAACCCCCCCAAACTGTTCTTTCATGATGCACTCATTATAGGTACATAAGCTCTTATCATATTAAGAAAGAAAAATTCACAAAATAAGCAACTGTGTTCCTTTCCTTTATTATGATGTACCAATACCTTGCATACAACATGCAATTTATTGCTTATTGACATTATTGCATATATCAAAGGGGAAAAAATCAGCCAATATCATTTTATGCAAGCTCCTAAACTGTTCAAACAAAATACAGAAGTGCTTTACAATATCAATGAAATGCTAACAAATAATTCAGATTCTTGTAATAAGAAGTAAATTTAAACCCATAATACTAAATCATTCACCCTACTATGACAGATTACTTTTATCACCAATCTTCCAAATTGTTATATTGCATTTTTAAGTTCTTGTGGCATGATAAGGATTGCTACTCCAATCAGGTCACATTATTACTTCAATTTAATAATGTGATCCTGCCATTTTGTGACAGTATTAGAATTTACTGCAAACCAGATTGTCAAGATGTACCAGAAATCAGTCTAGCAGAATCTACAGTTTTTGTCCTTGCTCTGCACATAAGTTAGATAAACTCATCAAGTTTCTTCTTAGATAGAAGATTATATAAACATTTTTGAATTACAGGCTCCATTACTTATGCCTAACTTGCAACTCATTTGTTCCAAACAGGTTTTCTAATTTGATTTTATAACAGGTTAGCTGTGCTTATTCTACATAAATAGGTATCTGTCAATATTGAAGAAAACACTGTTTGGTAAATGCATGCTAGAAACAAATCCAGGACATTTGGAGGTGTGCATATTAAGTATGCAAATTATATAGCTGAACTCACCATTAGCCCTTTTCTTCCCTTCCCCCTATGATTTGATGGATTTTTCTTGTGAAACTGGAATAGGATTACTATAAACAAAACCACATTGCATTCAAAATTTTGTATTTTGTATTACAGCTTAGTATTCGTATTTAAATGTTGCTTTCAAACATAGCAAATTTTTAAAAATACCAAAATTTTAAAACTTAGAAGACAATTTACATGCAACATGTTCCATTTGGGTGCAGATTCTCACATACTTAAATATTTATAGGTTCATAAAAGCATGTCCTGTCCACAAGACAAGTACAATGTTTGACATCCCACACATCGATTAAAAATTAAGATACAATACAGAATATTTTATTTGCTTTTATATTTTCAGTTTCAGTAAGTAGGAAATTATAAATAGCACACTGAATCATTACGTGGTTGATATCAAGCCATGCTGATCTCTTCATACTCCACTCTCTTAAAGACACTTCTTTTACTTACAACTAGGTTAAAAATGTATATACTTCGTATTAAACAGATGCCCTCTCAGTTCAGGACATCACACAATTAAACCGTTCTCAGAAGAAAGTTTGCCAAAATATTTCTTATACCAAACAATATGATTTATTCTTCATAGCTACCTTCCATTCTTAACTGAGCTATAAAGTGCTTGGTTATTATAAATAGAACAAGACTTTCAAAGGAGGTAGCTAGTAGGAATTTTTAATGGATAAGAAACATTACCAAGTGTTACCATCTAGAAGTATGACTTGATGCTTTACCCCAGATCTCTAAACAACCCAGGCAACACATATTTCATCTTCTCTGCCATAAAAACAACTTTCAAGTTGCTTTCAGAAAATCTGAAGAACTTCCCCTAAAACCTAGATTTTATCTAGGTTTGGATGAAGGTTAAAATTTCATAAATATTATCACTATTTCCATCTGACTGCCATCAATCAGGATATCAGCAATGAAGTACTCTGCTTTTCCTGCCTGTATTCCATAGACAGAGAAATCTGACCAGGAAAAGACTTTCCCTCCTGGAGTTCCTTGTAGCCAGATAATGCTGTTGTACAGTAGGGTATTCAAAATATGAAAGGGGCTTGCAATAGTTTTCAAAGTCTTCTACACCTACACTTTTTCATCTGAAAATTCTAGTCCCTTTCTATTTGCTTTATCAATGGCTTTCAGCAGCAGCCAACACCCCACCAGATCCTAAGCTGGAGTAATTGTCAAGCAGCCCTTGATTTTCCTCTGAATGGCTCAGCAGAAGCATCACAAAATGATTTTTCAACCTTCTCTATTAAATGGTCTTTTACAGAAAGCTTGTACATACATATGCTTAAACACACACAAGGCCATGAGAAAAAGTCCTCTTCATACAATAATCAACAACTGGTATTCCATTTTATACAGCCTGAAAATTTTAAAGAATAAAATTTCATTTTCCATCGTGAACAGAGACACAAACACCTAAACCTTTCTGTTGTCCCAACCACAGCAGTAGGAAGACATCTGGATCTCTATGTGTGTACTCAAAGTTTCCTCTTCCTCCTCTCCTCTTTAAACCTACCTGAATGCATTTGCTCACTTGTGCAGGCTTTTACCCTTAGGCTGTTAGTTCTGCAGTATGATAATTTCTGCAATAATCTTCTCCCACAATATTTTAAGTAAAGATGGAAGTCATTCTCTTCCAAACACTGTAAGTAATTTAACTTTTAATAAACTTTAGTACAAAATTTGGAATTTTTAAGAACTTATACATGAAGTCAGCTCCCCTCATTTTCCTGTGCATATATTTCATTATTCAATGGATTATATTTTTTAAGCAATTAAGTTATTAAATTATGGAGCTCACTCAAGATAGCATGTATTTATAGAGGTAGAGTAGGCTTCAGAGATGTAATTCTTAGCACTGAGGAGTTCACACAGATAACCCATACAGCATCCCTGTTGTGTGAGACTCTCCACTGAAATCCACTGACACACTCTGAGAAAATCTGTTTGAATATAGTTCCTCTCTGCAAGTACTGACTCCACAAATCAGTTACAGAACACCTCACCTACCATTCTCCTGTAGAGCTCTGAAAGTGGTATTTACTCATCTTCTGATGAAAAATTAAAGCCATAAAAAAGAGAAACTTGCATTTGTACGTACAGCTAACCAGTACAAATAGTCTGTCCCATGATCAGCAAGATAATGTCACCTGGTATTGGAGAATGGAAAAGAAAAGAAAAACAAGCTATTTTTTACAAGAGTCACTCCTTCCATTTGATATGCCCACAGAAAAGACACCTGGTGACATGCCAAGAGTCTGCTTTTACAATGCATCTGTTAAAAACAGAAGTTTTAAGCCACTAATAAGATATTACATTCAAAAGCATTCGTTACGATGCTAATTACCATGCATTTACTTTTTTGCAGAAAAAAAAAGCAAAGACACAATACTACTACATTAAATTTTATCAATATTTCACCACATTTTTGAAATTAATAAAGTGCAATCAAAAAATGGGTGCCACAGCTATCTAATTTGCTGTATTATAAGCTTTTAATGGCAGGTAAAAAGTGCCCTATATACTACTGTATTCAGTACATCATAACTTTGCTGCCTGTTTACTAAAGTCTTTGCTGAAACCATAGCTGTTTTAATAGTTTTTTAATAGGAAAATTTTCTTCTGATGCATCAGGACATAACTGTAATAACTTTTCTTTAAAAAAAATATAAAATTTAAAGCTAATGCATTGCAAAATAAAATTTTAATTACACTAATTTTGTGCAGCAATCCAAAATACTAGTTGTTCTAAAAGAATTATCCCACTGCCCTCCAATCCTGGATTGTTGGCCAAAGTGTAGTATGCAGAGTTTTAGATTGTTTTTTGTTTCTAAATCTAGTTTTAACATCAATTTTATTATAGCTTGACTTACTTTATTTTTTTTCCCCCTATCAAACACAAGTCTATCTAGAAGTGGAAGAAGTAGACCATTTTAATGAATGACCTCCACTGAGAACAAAATATTTAAAATACTGAAATATTAAAATCAATGTAACAAATTATAAACTTCAGAAACTTTTAATAAATTATCACCTTAAGAGTTGCTCCAAACCATCTTGTCAATTTTTTTCATCCTACTTCCCCAAAAAGAAAAGCAGACATCTATTTTCAAGCATACTTCCCCAAAATGTTTGAATTGACTCAACTTTGGAAAGGAACAAGCTTTTACAAAACTACTAATCACAGGGATCTAGTGATTTAAAAAGCAAAAAGTATTTCATATGCACCTTTAAATCATAAAAACTGATAGAAACACAGCCTTTTTACAACTTTGCATTAGGTACAACGAAATCACCTTTTAAAAGATACCGGATTCTGCAAATGAGCATAAAAGAGAGTCTACTGCTTAGAGCAAAGCAAGTCACAGCACCGACTCCCAAAGACTGGATGTGCTGGTACCCAAATGAGGCACTGCACTCACTCAGACCCTACAGCTCCACAGATTCACTGCTGACTCTCCCAAGGCATCAACATCTTTTGTCTGTAGCCTGTGAAGCATTAACCACCACAAGACACAAGTACTAACAATCCTTGCTGTCTCCCTTAACAAGGCAGGATTGGGAAACTTGCAGAAAAAAGCCTGCCGAGCTGAGCAATGGAACTAGGCTTTCAAAAGTGCATTTTATACAAGTCCAAACAACACTCCCTGACAGCATCTAAACTGGGGAACTAAATCCATTGCAGCTGCCTTGGTTAAAAGGCATTTCAGCCTATGCAGCTCTCCTGGGTCTTACATGCAATTTCTGGAAGAGGGGAATGCCAAGTCCCTCAGCAGGGAGGACAGCACGGGGCACTCACACCTCTGACTATGGAGGGCAGAGCTCATGTCACCCAGCTCTGTCAGAGGGAACAGGACTAATCACCCAACACAGGGTAAATATGCTACTTTTCTGTTTAAAACTAATTGCTTTTACAGATTGCTACAATAATTGGGATGTGTGCTGAAGTCTCAGTGAAAATGGACACTTTTACCACACCTACACCGAGGAAAAAAACCAAAAGTTAATCAGTGACAACTCTGGTTAAAAGAAGCAAAACAAAACAAATTTACACATAAATATAGCTCTCAAAATAATTTTAAATAAAACGTAACTCAGAATACTCTCAAATTGTATTACGAATGAGATTTAGGACTATTCCTAGATGGTGAGATTCCTCTCTGATGACCTCCAAGCCTTCAAGTTCACAGACAGAGTAACTGAGTATCTATGGACAAACATGTGGTTTAAATTAAAAAAAAAAGGGTCTACAGAGGTCAACTGTTCCTTCTACAGAACTACCATACAGTTTTAGAGGAGTTTGGCACAGTTAATTCAAGAGTGTTCTTAGTCACACCTCAGATTTCTGACTTGATTAACATGGAAAATGTGACAAAAACCCTCAACACTTCATATCAAACAGGTAATTTTTGTGATAAAAGAAGAAGTATTACTTATAGTTACGCATCACATATACAGAAGATTTTTATATCTTTGCAATTAAATTTTTAATCCAAATCGCCAATGGTTAAAAATGCTCTGAGAAGAATTGCAGCACTTCTCAAAGATAGCAGCAGCAAAGGAAAAAGCACTTCAGGAAGAACTATGCCATTTCCACACATCATCTACCATATTAACTTACAAAAACTGTTCCATGGGGAATTTAGAAGATGTACTTTTGCATGTAACCTAGCACAGCAAATGGGAATCCTTCCCATTAAAGTGAGAATTTTAACAGCTTTTAAGATATCATGTGGTCTTATAATACAGCATTTTAGATAAAATTATTTCATAAATTTCCCAAAATGGTTTGCATTCATATAAGGCAGAACAAAAAGCAGTAAAAGACTTCATAGAATCAAAGCCAAATTGTTAGCTTTTCTTGCAAAAATTAAAAAGTTGTCAAGAGTGAAATCTTGATTGTTATTCCTAGAAGAAAACATAGAAACGTGCCTGGAAAATTGCACCATATCAGGAGTTTGGGGAATTTTTCATTTTCTAAAAAACAGATATGTCAGTATTCACTGGATTTATAAAACATTTTAATCAGAGAAACCTGAGAGAAACACTTTGAACACACTGGTGGACAATAAGCAAGTAACCAGTCTGCTCCTTTCTAATTTCTGATGCTTGCAACTGCTTAGAAGAGGCATGTGGAACTCATCTGGGTGAGCTTTTGCTTTTATTCCTCACTGGACAGGATCCGCAAAGCGTGGCCCTGGGCGTGCAGGCAGTGTGGCTAGGGAAAGAGTAAGGTCAGTACAGAGGTAATACCTTGTTTCCATAATAGGAGCATTCCATGGCAGAAATGTGCACTGTTTCAGTGAACTCAAATTATTTTCATAGCAGAAATTTCATTTCATGTATGATTTCTAGGCAGATTTCCCATTTCTGTGAGTTTTTGCTTCCTCCTGTCCAATAAGACAAATGACCTTGTAGCATCCTTTTGCAATTTTGACCATCCACATCACATTCATAATATCCAAGACAACACTTGAGATCATCCAGGCACTCTGAGCTGCAAATCCTAATCTCTGGAAACCTTCTGTTCCAAATGAAGAAATTACGTGGCTGTAATATACAGGCATGACGGCAATCCTCACCACGAAGAACACAACTGTCATCAGCACACCATTGATGATGTTGGCCTTTGAAGATTTGGGATATCCCAGTACTTCAAAAAACCACCTGCAAAAGAAGTGTTCACAAATACCAAGCAGACTTGAAGCCATCTCATTGAAAATTATTTTACTTCATATTTATTTTTAATTCATCATGTATGAATTGCTTCCACCTTTATAATTTCTAAATTATTGCACTTTGTCTTGGCTTAGTTACAAATCCTTCTGCTTGGCTACACTTTTTCCCCACCACTTAAGCAGCATATGAGATCCAGTATATTGTAGAACAACACATTGAAAATCCTGATATGAGTTGTGAACCAGCTGACAACCCACGTGCATTTCAGTGACTATTGTGTAATATGCAATAATAAAACTATTTTAAAATCATAAAGACATATTTATAACTTGCTGTTATAGTTTATACCAACAGCAGCTAAAATTCTTTGTCTCACTGAAAGCAACTCTCCAATTGCATTTGGATTTGGTAATCCCAATAGAGTGCTAATTTCTTGTAATTGGAATTTTCTGACTGCTTCTGTTCAACCCAAAACCAGAACATTTTCAGAACCAGACATAGTAAACTCTTGATCATGTCACAACTTGGAACATTATCCAATGAAAAAAGATAAATCTAAAAACTGCCTCTCCATCCACTGCTGGGTCATAAATGGTCTTTAAAAAAAGAATTCTTGCATATTTATTCCTAGATATAGTAGACAGGCATAACTTATCTATTGCCTAGCACACAGAACCTGAGGATTGAAAAAGGAACAACAAACGTCTCTAATCCTTTGTCATTACACTTAAACCAGAATAAGCAAGTAAAATTTGTGCAGCAATGGCAGGCAGGACCAGAGCAAAATAATTAAAATCACTGTATTCATAATGGGGGATAGGGAAGAGAATGAAATAAACAGTTTTTCTCCAATAGGATACAAGGCTAAAATGATTTAACAAAAAACAGTTCTAAACCTGGTTTTTAAAGTAATTTTTAATTTAATTACCTACAGATTACAACCTAGGTAATTATAAATACACTAAAAAGATTTTCCAGACATCCAGCTCTAACAGAAATACTCTAGAAATTCATTAAACATGCAACTAGGACAATTAAAATCCAGGCACTCGAGGTGGCAGTCCAGCCCGGAAGCAGGATGTCTCACCACAGAAACACTTACTGACATCATGAAGAGAAAGACCTGGTATGTTTGGTCAGATTAACAATCAAAGCCTTTACTTTCAATGATATATACAATGCAGAATCAAAAATTAATGTAAAAAATGGTTTTCAAACATACTGCAATGTGCCAGTATAGGTAACTGGACATCTGCTTAGCAACTTCCCTTTCCCAGCAAATTAAAAAACAAGTCTGTAAATAACAGTTACCATTATAATTTTATCCACCACAGTTCAGAATTAATTACATAAATGCTGATACTAACATCAAAAGATCTAAATGCTTGGCATGGAGACAACCTCCAATTAGAGATCCCTAACAACACAGACAGGAAATACACAGACAGTTCTAAGATTAGAATATCTTTTTATATTTTAATAAGAGCTCTTTTGGTAGACTAAGAATGCAAACAAGAAACATAATGTAAGTCATTATCATTATCCACTACTTACTCTCTTAAGGGTCTGATTCACTTCAAATTTAATGGAAAAAAAATCATGCACTAATGAGAGGACATCCCTTAGTGCAAGGGACTTTATTATTTCCTGCAGCAATTTCTGCTTTTCTGAGAGAGTGCTAAATGTCAGTATTCAAAGATGCATAATCTCACCATGGGCATTTTAAAAGTATAACATAAATTACTTTTAATGGCCAGATGTACCACAATTCTTTCTAACTCTGCTGTCTGAAAGGCGAGCATCAGTGTAGGAAGCCACATGAACCCAGGATGACATCCTATCTTGGTAGAAGCTGGGACAACAGCCATTCACTAGAACATGAATATCAATAAAAGCCCTTTTTTCTTCATTGCGTTTGAAGAAGTGTTTAGGCTTTAGTTTCTCATGCACACAGAGCACAGGCTGCAACAGACTGGTATCTCCCACTCAAATGCACTGGGGCAGAGGAGAGCAGCCTCTGGAGAGCTCCATTATCCCACCCTGTCCTCCTCCAAGTTCGCCAAACTCATGTTCAAAAGGGACCACGGCACAATCTTTTTTATTTGTAAGAGCTCTGAGGAATGCTACAGTGTCATAAAACACTTCAGAGATTACAGTCACAGTGCAGCCTGTCTGCAGGAGGAATAGAGTTTCTATTTGCCTTATCCTTTCTCTACCAGACATCTGGAAAAGAAAACAGGTGCCATACATGTAGAAGCAGTAAAGCAGAAATACACCCCAAAAAGCATGGTTAAGAAAAAGGCATCTGATATACTGAAAGTTCTCATCCTGCCTTGCAAAAAATTGGAGGAAGAGGAGAAGATCGCAGCCCTGCTCTGTACCAAAGCCCCTGACCAGAAGTGAAGTCTTTCTGGGGCAAATCCTACCCCCAGCTGTGTCCTGAAGGCTACAGAGTAAGGGGAGAGGCCACCCTCCCCACAGCACCATCAAATCCAATTACAGCTTTCCCCTTGCTGCAGTATGTGGCATTACCAGCCTCCTTTTCTGGTACAGCAGCAAATCAGGGAAAAACACTTGAACTAGCAGCCAGGGCAGGCTCTGAGCTCTGCAGGAGAAGCTTCAGCCCCTTTCTTCTCTAACCACAGGTGTGAAGATTAACCATTTGAGATGTACTTAAGTGCTCAAAATAACTTGCAGAACTACTTCTGAAAGCAAGAATATACATTTATATTATTCTAGATAATCATATGCATATATTAATATTGATCTACATGTGTGGAATATTGGAAAATAAACTTCAAATTATACAGGGCAATGCAATTCCATTCTAGGATTCTGATGACAATATTATTTTGCTTCTTTTCCTCGTCCACGGTACCAAGAAAAAACATCCATATTGAAGAAGGCTTTATTATAAAAATTAAATGAATATACAAAAGTTAATAAAGAGTATTTTATTTGTGAATTTTTTATCTGGTATTTTCATTAAAAGCTGGCATTTCATACAAAGCAGGGTCTAATCTAGAAAGGAACTTGGAGATGAATATGTTAGTTATACTGTTGCAGCTATAACAGCAAAATGTTTTTACAGCAAAGAAGACTTTCATCTAGTAATCCTTAGTTCAATATATATAAATTTCCCGTCAGCACACATTCAACAACTATAAAAAGACTTCCTAAGTGACAGAAATAGTAATGCAGATTAAAATTTGAAAGAACTATGGAAAACCTCCCTAACCACTTACCGCTGATTGACAAAAGGAGTGGAGAACTCTGCAAGGAGACGGAAGTTTCCAAAATAAGCCAGCAGACCTTTGCTCTGGTTAGCAAAACAAAACAGACATTCAAAAATCAACAATGTAGATCATGTGAGTCTTTAAGTATACACAGAATGATCCATCATCTTAACTTCTCTAATCAAACTGAGTTTGCCAGCTGTGGCCACTTTCCTTGCACTTTCAAAGCAAGTTTTTTCACAAAAGCTGCAATTGCCCTTCAGGAATCTCCAATCAGTAGCTTCTTACTACAAATAAACCTTTGTAAGACCTACAGTTAAATGGCCATGAAAAACTAACTAGAGAAGACTGGCACAAGTAGTCATAGATTACTAATTATCATGATAGCATTAATGTCTGAAAGAATTATTTTTGATTTTTCAACATTTAAACAAGCCCAATCAGAAACACTTTGTGCTGAAGAAAACTCTCCCTGCGTTGTTTCAGGAACAGATTCTGCCAAAGTGAAGATGAATTCCCAGCTCTTATCTGACAGCAGGGAAGGGAACAAAGCCCTTTTTTCTCTTCCCTCCTGCAGAGGGCAGAGACAGCCCTTGCCAGCAGCTCTGCCAGGTCCCTGCCGTGCCCCTGGGTCGGACACTGGGCACATCCACAGCACACCCCCTCCAGCTGAGATCTTTCCTCCAGGTGACACAGCACAGCCTTTGATCTGCCTTATCAACTGGTTGTGCTGGAAATGGTATCCACTTACACAATTGCTGGGTACACAGCAGTTTACAGATGTACAGATAAAAAGACTGGGGTTTTTTAATTTCTTGGGTTTAATTAATTTAGTTTTTTAGGTTTACTGAACAACCAATGGAGTGGGTGTCATGATTCCTCTTTCCCCGACCAAGCAAGCAAATACCCACTACTTCAAACTTGTCATGTCAGCTTGCACTACACCAAAGAGAAAATGTGTGTTTAACCAAATTCGTTCCTATCCCCAAAAGGCAACGTGGAAATAACATCCTTAGGGGTAACTTTCTCTGAAGACAATAGACTGAGAGCAACACACTGACATGCACAGGCAGAGCTATATCCACATAGTAATAAATGGTTTTAAAGAAGTTCACATGAATATTATGCTTTCTGTTTCTTCCAGAAAGAGCTAATTAATTTTCTGCATGGGGGATTAGCCTTGCTAGTGGTATTTTCAGTTATCTAATATTCAGCTCTAATTCACTTTCATCCATGATAATATTAGTAAATTTAATTATCTTCAACCAGAAACAGAGTATATACTTGACAGGGTACTTCAGCCCCTTTAAACTATTTCATGGGAAATCTGACAGTAATCTGACATCTTGACACTTTTAGTATTATAAGCCTGGGATTCACACAGTAGGCAGAGAAAACATCATTAAATTTGGAAAAGACCTTCAAGATCCAGTCAATCATTAATTGTGCTCTGTGTGCTCACCACTAAACCACATCCCCAAGTGCCACATCCACACGCCTCCCAAACTCCCAAGAATGGTGATTCCACCACTTCTCTGAACACTTGCCTGACCACCCTTTCAGTGTAGAAATTCTTCCTACTATCCAAACTAAACCTCCCCTGGCACAACTTGTGGCCATTTCCCCTCATCCTATTACTTGTTACCTGGGAGACAGAAACAGAACATAACCACTTGAAACCATTTCCTTCTAACTTTCCAACTAAATATTCAAGCTTGTGGTTTTATTTAAAACCCTGTTCTATAATCATATGAAAAGCCCTTCGGTCAAAGTCTCTACAACAAAAAACTGAGAAAAGTTTTTAAGTTCAACAAAGTTACACATTTTTGTTGGAGTGTAACATTGAAAAGTCATCCATTTACCACAAATAACTGATAAAAAGATTTGAAAATAATGATTCAAAGTACAAGTATGCCTTTCATTATCCAATGAATTTTTTTTTAACATTAAGCAAGCGAGGTCTACAAAAGCTGTTTATTTAATCTCATCTGCTTATGTTACAAGAAAATAAAGCACTTACCAGTACAAAATAGTAAGCATACAAAGCTGCCAAGTGATGTATTACAAAAAATTTGTCACCAATTGCCTTCCAGTAGTAAATTATAAGTAACAGATCTACAAGAGAACAGAAATAACTATAATGAACTATTTATTATACAATCATTGACCTCAGAATAGTTTCTCTAAGTTTTAGAGATATACCAAGATACGGCATCAGTAGAAATCCTCTTAATTATCTCTGAAGAGAACATCTTTATCCTAAAGACTTTACTTCAGTCAAAGCATTAGGCAACAATATTCTCCCAACAATTTCCATATATGATTACTTTCCACATCAATGGAAATACAGATGCAATAACTTTAGCCAAAGTATTTTGGAAGGAAAAGGTGGGTCCTGAATCTCTTAGTGACTTCACACTTATGACCTCAAAAATCTGGAACAAATGACATTAAAAAAACCCAGCAGATCTCCAGGGGGCATAGCAAACATGCAAATACATGCAACAAATGCAGGGATCTATTACGGAGAACTTGTGAATCAAAAGTAAAGTATATTAGTGAATTTGGAACCATTTACCAAAACTATTTTGCAAGAGGCATTTGGAATAAGCATATTTGCTTTATTAAAAAATCAATTTTCTAATTACTGCAAAAGTGACATAGCAGACCCAAATTAGTGTTAAAAAGAAAGCTTTAACATAAAATAAACCAAAAAAAACACCACCACCAACAAAATCTTTCTTCTCCCATGATGGTTTGAGAATTCAGAAGATTTTGCTGTCTATACTGGCACAAGCAATTTCTGTCTCTACTTTCTGCAAATGAGTACTTTGGACTGAAATATTATTGACCAAGGTTCCAAAACAAAGACTTTACCCCTGTCCCTTTCTAAAGTCCAGTGTGTGCCTTGATCTCTTTTATATTACCTGTCCTCAGACAGGGCTCTACATCATCTGACATAGCTGCTCACTTCCTATTAATAATTAAACATCACCTATATAGGGAAATGAGAGAGAATGAGTGGTCAGGTTGAGATGCCTGTTCAAAGGCATTCATTAATTCATAATGAAAGTTTAATGTATAATTATTCAAAAATAGATACTGACTAATTTAAACATGGCAGTTGAAGCTATGAAAAAACCCAGACACAAAGTAATGCACAGTTTAACTGAATATGCTGATCACCAGATTATCACTTCCACTGCTTTGAGAAATCTAGTATGAGATAACCAAGTGTGTGGCTCAGTCTCTGATCAGAGACTTCATCCTAACGTGAGAAGTTTTCACTGAAAATAGTCCAAGTCACAACAAGTTTTTGCTTTGATAATCCAATATCATCCCCACACAACATAAAAGAAAGCTCCAAAGCATTTTGTAGCAGAATTCCCATGCCAATTTTGACAGCAAAGTTAAGAACATAAAAACATAGGTAGGAATAAATAACATACAAAATAAATAATTCCCATGTTTTATATATGACTGGATTTTGGCTTAAAGGGAGACTAAAAGATGGGCAGGCAGGATCCTCTGGTATCATTCGCCTCAGCTTGTATTGAGGGTTACTGAAATTCTTCTGCCAGGATTCTGAGGTCACAGGAAGAAACACATGATAGAAGAGCTACGAGTTGTAGACACCATGAAGAGAGTGAAGGGCACTGCTCTAACACCTTCTGAATTGGCCAAAGGACAAAACTGAGCTGGTGGTTGCACATCAAACCATCACAAAGCCACACAGTGGTATTTCCTCAGTGCTTGGGGAGATATTCCATCTTTCACGTCTGCTAGGAAGATCCTGTGATTTCACCACAATCCACAAATCCATTAGCAATTTTAAAAGCCACAGTAGAAACTGTATTGTACGCACATACCACATATTGACCACAGTGGCACAGGATAAACATATAGGTATAGTGACTCAATATAAATAAACAGGTCATGCATGTTATATACATGTTGCATAATTACCAGAAATGAGGTAGCCTGTAGTAATAGCAATATTCAGCTTCACAACTGAAGGGTCACCCCTGTAAACATACCAAAAATACATAGTTAAACAGCCTAATTTGCAAAGGACATACACATCTCAACCACAATGCCCATCAGGACACATTCTTGGCTCATCAGTAAGAGATTATGCAATCTAGTTACGAAGGGTTCTTCTAATCATACAAGTGGATTCCTTTTCCACCCAGATACGAGACACCTACTAACTACCCTAATCAGGCTCAACCCCTGCCTTGGCACAGACTGCCCCAAGAGCCTTGCTAGAGATTTGAATTGAAACCCAGCAAGTACTCAGAGCTGGCTTCTCAGGAAGCTGAGGATAAAAGAGAACAGCTCAGTCTCCATCTCTTAGCCCTTTAACTGACACTGTCTCTCCATTTTTGTTTTCTGCTAGTGCTAAAACTTTGGTAAGGATGACAAAAATATCTTGCTCAGCTGGTGCTTTTCATATTCATAATCAGATGGATGTTTATAGGGATAAACAGAGTAGAAGGACACAGGAAAGGAATTATTTGCCAGTTCTCTGGAGCCAAAGAACCTTTGAGCAGAAATGCTATTCAGAGTAGTTCCCATACCTTCTATCCCTTCCCTTTTGGTGCCAAACATTCAGCAGGCAAAGCTCTTACTAGCACACACACCATTTCAGTTCCTCTAGAATGTTCAACAAACCCAAACTAGTGAACACAGCTCAAGAAAGGGAAGCATCCACATTACAACAAGCAATGTTTGTTCTTCCCTCCACTGTCCTCTGTCCATTCCTACTTTGAGGAGTTTGGTAAGCAAATCTTTTTTGCTTGGCGTAAGGACTGTAACTTCATTTTTTAATTAAGTTGCACAAATAATCCAGCTATGTTTTGTGTAAATATGAATTGAGCGTCAAGTGACAGGTCAACAGATCCATAAAATATGGACTGCTCAAGACAAGCTGTGAAAGCAATCCTTGTTATAAGCCTTTCCAGAAAAAAGGAACTTAACTGTGCTTCCAGCCAACTCCAATACAAAGTCTGCCTCAGCCAGAACACAGTAAAATGCTATTACTTAACTATTTTTTCTTAATCGTATTGGAATGGAGCAGTGGAAGAGATTTCCTGTATTATTACAATCTGATCACTAAATTGTAAAGCTTTCTTAGTGTCTAAAACTAACAGTTCCCTTCAGTGAGAGAGTAGTTTACAGGAAAATAGAGCTCACAAAAGCAGAATTCTGCTGTTAGGTGAAGAAAAATCATTACTAGGAGAGTCTAGAATTCACTCCAACTCTTAAGATTGGCCATAGTTATTCCTTTAAATACAGCTTGAAATGGGAACATTTTTCCATGGCTTCAAAACTTGGTTTCATGAGCTACATATGCTGTGGGCTGAGTGCTTCTTTAGGTTTAGACATATAGACGGATATATTCTCCTAACTTCAGCAGAAACTCTTTACATAGAGCCCTCATGTTAGAGCTCCCAGCTGCAGCAGCAGATCCTAATTAAGCTTCTAACTAAGCTAACTACGTCCCAACAAACTTCAGCACATCACCACCAAGACTAAGCCTGTGCTCCAGAGCCTTCATATTCTCCAGAGAACATGCAATGGACTGAGTGCATGAAATTGGTTCCTTGATAATGGTAGACATTACTTAACTGGATGGGACTCCCTTTTTTTCCCCAGAGAATGGTCACTTTGCATCAAACCTTCTCTAGGCTTTCTAAACCAACACTCCAACATATATGGCTGCACTGTCCATCTGTCACATCCCTTCAAGAAGAGTCCGTGTTAGAATCCCAAATTACTCTCAATAAATGGAGAACTTAGAATATAGTCTAAAATCTTCCAGATTTCCTTATCTGTCTCCTTGAATGGAAGGTGCAACAAAATTAATGAGCCCTGATGTTTTCAGGCCAGTTTTGATGCAAGCAAGAGCCCAGAGTGACAAACAGGGAGTGACTTGAATAAGCAAAGGGGAAGAACTATCTCTTTGGTGATTGCTAAGGAGGTATGTGTGGCAAGTGAACTACACATGAACACTCATGGGCACAACAAACAAAAGTCCCTATTACCGAGTTTCTTCAAATTTTTGCAGATACAGAGTCATATAAAATGCTAATCAAACATCAAAGTTGAAAAACTGAAGTGAACAATCATAGGAAAGAGACTGTTCTCCTGTGAAGCTACAGCTTAATCCATTTATTTACTTATTCTCCCTCTACTTATCTGATCTATACCACCTCCACATTTTCTACCATGTGATTCTCACCACTACAAAAACAATTTCTACATCATCTATGTTAGTCTCTAGTACATACAGAAAAAAAGGAGAAGTTTTATGAGAAGTCCTAGATCATCAAAAAAAGTCACACAGTGCTGATGCTCCCCTAGAGCTTACCAATGCTCCAGTCTTTGTTATGATCTACTGTATCTATTTTCAGGCATTACCTGACAGAAATGCCACATTCTCTCTCCATTGAACCCGAACCCTTTGCAGGGTTCAATGGAGAACTTTCACACAGATCTACACTATCCAGATATGCTACAGCTTTTCAATTTCACTTTAAAATGATTACTGTAAGTAGCAGAGTTTCAGTCATACTGACTTATAGTTACAGTTTATTCTTGAATAATTTAATATGCTATTTCAAATCAGTTGCTTGTATTTTATCTACTCCACTTCACAGAGACACATTGAACTAAGACACTAATACTGACACAAGAGTTATCGAATTTTCAAACAGTACAGACATAAAAATGAACACATCACAAGTGCATATTTTAATGGAAAATTAAACAATCATTCAGTACTTAATACACTGCAGGATTCCTTTTTTCCTTCTCAATTATGTTCTTTTCTTGTGTAACCACAACATATTTATAACATGCCTTACCAGATACGGTCAGCATTAACAGCATCATCGTACAACAAAATGTACAGGCAAAACCCTCCAACCACCAGGGCATGGAATGTGGACACTGTCCTGAAAAAGAGATCACAGTCACAAGGAGGTACTGCCATTCACAACTTCCCATACTCTGCTTAAGGTAGGAGGTTTCCAAAGGCATTCTCAGCTGCATCCAGATACTTCAGTGGAGACAATCATCTGTTCTCTATGCTACATCCAACCACTTACACAATGACAGGTGGGAAAAAACCAGTCAAAAATAAGGAATCTATTAGATTGGAGTGGGATTGACAATATTAGATATAAAGTAGTCTTAAAAGTAACAGAAATCTAAGTTTTCCTCCAATTATCCTATATATTAATGAATCCTTAAAGACTGTATGACATCTAGCTCTCTAACAAATGTTTTCTGTATTATCCCATTTGTTGGAAAATGTATATGTAATTTCATACTCATATTAGCCCAGGAGTCCTGCAACAGCAGGTTTCTCCTTCCAGGCACCAAATTAAAAGACCCATAATAAGTCTAGTTTGGATCTGAAAGGTGACATTAAATGAAATATCCTAAGCTTCAGATAGAACTTCTAGTGCATTTGAAGTAGATTCTGGTTTTCAAAGAGAAAACTTGTATAACTTGGTTGTAGCTGAGTACCCAAGGTGTAATAGCTACAGGTTTGTATTGGACAAGGTAAATATAAAATAAATGTCACAGTAATCAAAGTTCTCTTGTACCCTTACCTGGGTACTAGACACATTTTTCCCCAAAGACAACAATCTCCAGTCTACAGGCTGCATGCACAGTGTAGATTAACTCTGCATGTTAACAAGCATGCTCTTAAAGAGAAATATCTATTTTCAGAAGCCCCAGCAGGCTTTCTGCCAGCACACAGGCCAGGGCACTTCTGCTCTTTCAGTCCAGAATTCAGGCCAGATGTATTCTTGGAAGGTAGAACAATGCAATGGGCACAGGTCCAAAATGTGTAACCTTCCTGCTCCAGCCAAGGGTTTAACACAACTAGAAGCTGCACCTAATAGTGTGTAGCTACTGTCTGTTTTCCCACCTTCCAAGTGTAACTAGAAAGAAAAAAAATTATGTGCAAAAATATCCAGAGGGAATCACAGATACCATTTGAAAGATGAGAACTAAGTTCAGTGCTGTGTGATTGGAAACACTTCACACCATACTCAGAGCACCAACAATACACACAAATGCACAGATGCTGTTAGTTACTATTCTTGTCTTTTACACATTGAATACATGTATTTGGAAATCATTAATATTTTGGATGTCCTTAAGGCACTCTCAGGAGTCGAAGCTCTACCATGCAAAATTTGAAGAAAACTTCCCGTAGAAGACTTTGCAAAGAGGTTATAATCCCTACTCCATTTCCAGAAGTTGTATTATTATCTATTGGCAATAAAAGATTTTGTAACTATTCATAAAAGAGACTCTACTGACAATTTGTTTCAAGAGTGTCACTGTGCTATTTTCAGCAGCTTTTTCAATAGTGTTCCAGAAAATGGAGATTAGTATAATATGAGTAGTCAAAAACTGGATGAGAACAATTAATAATCATTACAGCTCAGGCTGCACTTCTGCCCTCTCTTCTTTTAACAAAGTAAGAAAATGTAATTATCAGAATTTTAATGATAATTAATATTTTAATTAAAAGGTCTACTCTTGTAACACAGGATTAAAAAAGATAGGAACTTTTCTTGCTTTTTAAAAACAAAGCACAGCATGCAATATTAGTGTCTGAGAAATACCTGGAATTCTTGAACTTGAGGAGAGGATAATGCTGCAAGAAGGAAAATTGGTCCTAAAATATAGCTCATTACTTTACAGTTGTAATTTGTCTTTGAAAAGGCCATTTATCTGAACCTTAGCGTTTAGAATACAAGCTATACACAAGTAGAGCACTTGATGGGAGTGAAATAAAAAAAATAAAAAAAATAAAAAAAAAGAAAGAAGAAAAGAAAAGAAAAAGCAGCAGATTTCCTCCTTAACTCTGGACTTTGAAGCTTCTCCATAGAAGATGGGGCAGAAGAAGGGAAATAGTACAACAGTCCATTTTAATAAGGAATCTAGGTCAAGCTATCAAGCGCTGTACATTTCCTTGAAATTTTTTTCAAAGCTTGCATCCTTTAACTCCTCATTAAGCTGCAGACAAAAAAAGTTGCAATGCTAGGTTGCAGACTTGCTCCTTTATTACTGAATAATTTTTTTTTTCACAACTACTTAACAGCAGTACAAGTATGTATTATAGGAGAGGCAACAGGAATATATGGACAACAACTTGAAGAGTTATACTACCTCTGTTTTAACTCAATTTCAGTGTCCATATACTTTAGATGCCAGAAGCAATTAATTCATTGGTTTATAATTCTTGGAAGGTCAGAATGAACAAACTGATAGCATTGAAAATACAGTCAAGAGCTGCAGCTCAAATGCTTGATTACAAAGCCCTCCAAACTGTAACAATACATTTTCAATGCTACAGCTCATTTCAGGCAGATGCCCTCTTCCAGACCCAGCTGAGCTGATAAAAATGCATAACCATCCTCTGTGCCAGTTTCCTTAGCACTGCCAACAGAATCATTTGTGTGCACATTCCCTACACCATTTCAATACAGGACAAAATAACAACCATCTACTTTTAAATAATTTAAATAAAACCAACCGATTTTACTGGGACATAGTAACTGTCTCTACCTGCAGAGTTTTCTGCAGAATAAATACATACTCATCTGCATTCTCTGAACTTGTAAGATACTCCTTGAGGCCTCTCTTCATTTTGGTGAAATACTGGAGTGACAGGGCAGTTTGACAAAACACTGTGTTTGGTTAGCAGAGCTGAAGTAACTCAAGCACAGCCAGCCTTTCTTTCCCTTCATGCCCTCCTCAGTTACAACACCCACAAGACGCTGATGAACCATGCTTTGTGCTTCATGCCTTCTAACTCCTGAACTGGATGAAGTCCGGGATCACAACCCATCTCTGAGCTAACATCCTGCTATCAACCCCAAGGAAAAAAAATGTGCAAAGAGGTAAAAAAGGACAGTCTGGGGTCCTGTATCAAGTTGAGGAGTTAAACACCTTATTACAAAGTAGCCCAGAGATTATGGAGCAGCTTATTTCCAGCACACTTGTGATGTGTAAAACAATTCATGTTATTATGCAAAGCACTACACCAGCATAGCACTACCAGGCATGGGGTAAGTTCTCATAAAGCCTATTATGCAATTCAAAGGCCATTTGATGTGGCTTATAGACAATATTTCAGCTCCCCATGGGAACAGTTTAGTTTACTTTCCCATTCTGCCTCTTATTGTTAATTGTAAAAGAGAGATAAACCTAAGCCGCACTGATACTGTGAGCTGGCATCTTCCACAGTTGTTCTGGCAGACAGTAATTATTCAAAGAGGGAAATCAAGATGGTGCCTTTAAGAACACTGCAAGTGGAGATTTGCCAAATGGAAGGGCAAGGCTATTTGAGTTGCTAATGCTGCCTAGAACAATGGAAACAACTTTAAAGTATCCACCTGATACTAAACAGCACTGAGGAAGAATAGAAATGCAACTAATGCATTTTGAATGCAGTGACAACCATACAGTACACATTTCTGAGCTTTAAATTTGGGAAACATCTGAAAGAATATTTTAAAGTTGTAGTAGGCTACTCAGAGTTATACTGCACCAATTAATTTCAATTGGAGAACCTTGTGTACTATATATACCCTTTCAGAGTAGTATATTGCAAATAAAACCTCACTGATCATCCCATTTTCAATTACTATCTTATACTTCCCTTACGGCTTAAAAGACTCACGGGTCAAACAAGTATCTAGAAGTCCTGTATCTGAGGAGACAAGTGAAATGAAGGTAGATCCACCCCACTGATGGAAATGCAGAAACACAGAGTGAGGAATGCTTTTGGACTGAGTTTCCACAACTCCTTCCTGCATGTGTACCCTGTGTCTCCTCCTCCTGCAGTCTCCTTCCCCAATGACACACACATGAGCCTGACTCTCTTCAATACTACACCAAAGCGTCATTAAATTCCTTGGAAAACCTTAACCTATGTAAAACAGTCTGTAGTGTAGTAGCACCAGGTGAACAGAGAGCAAAGTGGTTTGCTCCCAAAAGCATGACCAGAAATACACTGGGATTTAGAATACACTGCAATAGTCTTTGATTTTCATGTTTGGAAAGGAATTTTTTATCTCTTCTCTTTACTAAAAGCATCACAGAGCATCCCTTCAGTTTCTATTACCTCTCACCAGTCAGTGCTTTATCTTTGTACTGACCTGCACTTGGGCATCACTGGCTAACAAAGCTTTTAATGTACAAGTGTTAGTAATGCTGTGTTTCCATGAAGGGGCCTCAACGTGTCACATGCATTACTGGTCCAGTGCCTAGAGCCAGCCCTCTGATCCTTACAAACATTTAACTGACAGGGTTTTCTTCAGTCTTACACATACACACACAGGTGGTTCAGGTGTCCATGATCTGAGGTAGGTCTTTAACTGTTGTTGTTTTGAACACGTTACCTTGAATTCCATTCGATCTTCCTTTTTTGGCTGAGGTTGTTAAAACCAGGTGTTATTCGTGTTGACACCCAAGAACTTATAACGTGGAACAGGAGCTGAAATACAGTAAAACTGGCAACTGCAATGCCAATAGTCAGGCTGCTGAAGGAAGCCATTGTTCTTCAACCTGTCAAGAGAAGCAGAAAGTAATTTCACTCTATTCTCAATTTAACTATTTTAAGCAAACACAGTGTTTTTGACAGCAAACTTATCAACAGAAATATTAGTCACTGGAAGTTTCTACCTGTTCAATGTTTCTACTTAAGCACTAACAGTACAAAAGTATGCCCAAACTTTCAGATACACAAGTTGCATTTTGGTTTTGGGTTTTTTTTACATTTGCATATTATACGTTTTTGTGGCCTAAAATTGCATGTATTTTATCTACACAGAAAGGGCAGTGAAGATCACTAACCAGAGCAACCACCAGCCCTGTAGCCTCCACTCCTGTCCCAAGAACCTCCAAAGTTAAAACTTGTTTCATTATTCCAAGATTGACTGCTGCCAACAGGATTTTAAAATGCAACAATGAAATCAGATAAGCAGAGAAGAGAGGTTTTTGGGTCAGCCCAGAGAAGCAGTAGCCTCACTGCAGCTCTGTTTGTACATTTTGCAGAGACAGCAGCTCTCAATTCAAACTGATATTTTCCCAGAAGCCACAAACTGCATCTCCAATTTGACAGTGAAGTGGTTTATACTCCAAGACTGGCAAAAGTTACAAACTAAAAAAATATAATTTATATTAAGTTGAACTGGAAAGGGCAAAAAAGCCAAATGGCTTAATTTCAAATATTTAAACAATTATTTTATTACCTATAAAAAACCTGCTGTCACTTATTTTAGTTTTACTTAAGAAAATATCTAAAAATAAAATTAAGACTTTTAGGACAGCATAATCTGATGTTACTACAGCAACCTAATGGTCAACAAAAGCAATACAATGATATAATACATTTATGTCCACCTTTATTTCACATGCATTACAGAATGAGTGAACATGCCTTAGATTTTTGAAATTGTATCTGTATTGCAGATGGTAAGAAACTTGAACTTCAGGAGGAAAAAACAGAGGAAAAAGTCCACCATAATAATAAAATAATAACTTTTTTTTAAAATTAAGTACAATATTCTCACTTTGGGATGTAAATGGTGAGTATATTGAAACACTCATCTTCGAAGATTTAGAAGCAGAAGGTTCAATGGTTTCAAACTTTTTCCCCTCTACCTCTTTGTCTTCAGTTTATTCTCCCAGAACTGAAGACAATAAAACTTCCTCTGACTAGTACCCACAGAGCTACATGTATAAAAACAGAATGCAGGACAAATAAGAGCAGATTTTCTGACTGAATCTTGCCTCTATCATGTAGAGTTCAAGTGCTTACTTCAAACCAGCTTTAATTCTGTCCTAGGGACTCCACAATTCTTGGAACATATTTGATGTGCTCCTAGGGCTTATCTTCCTGCTCAGTTGAACCCAAAAGGAATCCAGCTTGCATGCTCTGGACAGCTATGCAACACAAATGACAGGGGGTGATTCAGCTCATAAATGCATTTTTAATCCAAACTAAAATTTTTATGTACACACACTGCAGTGCATTGCATCAAACTAATTTATTCCAGTCGTTTTCTGATGACCTGTTCTGGTTTAGCAGCATATAAGTCCTGCATACTTTTTAATGTTACTCTATCAAAACTTCGAATTTCAATTACAATCTTGAATATTCAGTATTCTTGATTCCCCACATACTTCTCCATTTGCCTCCATTGACCAAGAAGACACGAAACACAAACCAAACTTTATATCCTTTTCACATAGTGTAAAGTACCAGAGACAATGGGTGTTAAGCTCAATTTTCTAAAACCTTACCATTTGAAGGAATAAAACGATTTCGTATCTACCAGTTTAAACCCATTGAGAAGCACTGTATAGTGTCCAGTTCCAGATTCTAACCCCAAAATCCAGGTTAAGTTCAATTCTCTTTAGAAAAATAGCAAAATCACTGAGCATTAACCACACCTACTTCATCCTTTTGACTAAAATATAGCAATTCTCCTGATGCTACGTTTCATTCATCTGCAGCAACAACACTAGTATCTCTGAGTTTCAAAGACACTGACATAATCTCTTGGACAAGAGAAAACCATGTTTTGTTTTGTTTCCTTATATTAAAATTATATTAGGTATGATTACAGAAGATTATATTAGGTAAGTAATGTTTCAGCTTTTGACAGGTGTTCATTTTAGTACAGATTATGGAATTAAACAAACCTTGCAAACACCCCTTGAAAGAAATGCATTAGAAGACTAACTTTTCACCTAAGGAGGCTGTGGAGGGAACTTATTTTTACAAAAGGTACTTGCATGGAAAGTGCATGACCTGGCTTTCAGCAAATGCAGAACCATGATGCCCATGAAGGAGAATGGTACAATGGTTTTAGAGGAGAGAGGCAGACAAAAAATTAATCACTAAGCCTCTGTGGTTGGTCTCACAGATGCTCAAGTTTTCCAAGCCTGATTTTATATATGCTTATCGAGATGCTGTTTAAGTATAGTAACTACCAAGTCCAGAATAATTTTATGTTTTACCTCAGCAATTAATAGCAGCATATTTTAATCCAATTCAAGGACCTGGTGTTAATACAGTATTTTACGTGTGTTCAGTTATAAGCATGGTCTCATATCTGTAGATTGTTATTTTCTCATATATCTAGGCTGTTTTCAACTGTATCCTGTTCAACATGAAAATTTACTGGTTTTTACCAGATTTTCTTTTCATTTACAAGAAAAATGATTCATATTGCTGAACCTAAACACGTTGTTGTATTGTGCTTATTGACTTAAAACAAGCACAATTAGCTTCTGATTACAATTTTCCTTGACAGAGTCCAAAGTTAGTGAGCCAGGCAGCTTCAACTACATTGTGGGGTTTTCTTCCAAGTATCTTCTTGTAGCTGTACAACAAAGTCTGATCAAGACCCAGAACTTCGTGGATTATGTATGAGCACACACTTTATCACCCAAACTGCATAGTCATTGATTACTGTTCTGTCAGCTGATACGGGGTTTGAGCTAATGGGAGGCTGGCTGGGGAGAAGGTTTAGTGTGACTACTTTGTGATGCAGGAAAAACAGTACAATATAAAGGTTGGTTCTTCACTGTTAGCATTTGCCTTGCTTACCCAAAATTACTGTCTTAAAGATTCCATTAGACAGTAACTACATCTGAAGAGAACTTCACTCTTGTAGCATTTCAATGGAGTCTTTAGATAAATAAATATTACCAAACACTTGAAACTAACATTTTTTGGCAAGATATTGCTTATGTACCTAGTGTGATTTCAAGTTACTCTATTGACCCAATAACTTTGAAAAGGTTAATAACACAGTTTTTTTCAACATACTCCATAAGAGCTAAAAATATGTTGGTTTTCATTTCCTATTAACATGCAGTGGTTTTCCTGCAATTCTGCTTCTACTTGAAATTTAGAAGTAAAAGCAATATCCACTCACCCCCAATATGATAACATTATGAACTCTTGATAAAAACAAGTTGGCACTTAATTAAAGAGGATAAAGGAGCAGGAAAGTTATCAAGTTTTATACCGTCAAAAACCTTTAGCATTTACCTTCTCCTCCTCTTACTGTTTCCACATCAATTTTTCACATCGTAAAAATAAGAAAAGTAACAGTATAGCAACAAGACATGATAAGGTGCAGTGAAAGGTTTCAGGCCCTTACTTTCTTCGAGGCAGGATTTCCAGATGAGTTGGATCAATTTCCAAACAAGATTACACCGTAAAGCTGCTACTGATACCAGGACATCGCATGAAATACTGTGCTCTCCTGATCCGCTTAAAACTGAAAGCCAAATCCAATAGCTGTAAAACTTGTCAGACCAATCTGCAGAGAGCAACACTGGAGTACTGACTGCTTCCACATTTTATAAGAAGCCCAGTAATAAAAGCAGTGCTGGAGCTATTCGTTTGATATCTTACTTAGCTCAGTAAGCAACGTTAAAGAGAAACACAAAAAAATTCAAGCTACTCGCACTTAAGCCGTTACCTTTTCTATTTAATGGTATTCACACCCCAAACTCCACTCAGCTTTCTGCTCTTAGAACACCAAAGCAACCGGCAGATAAAGCACGCTTCTCATAAAGGCAGGGCTCCCAGGGTAGGTGCCCGCTGCGATACCATTTACCCAATCTCCTCAAACCGCGCAAGCACTCTGGAGTCGCAAAGCCCCCGAGAGGGAACCCGCCCGGACTCGGTGGGCGCGGAGGGCCCCCAGGCTGCCCCCGAGGGACGCTGCCCCGAGCCGGGCATTACCTCGGCGT
>VWZP01001727.1:138801-177556 GCA_013396995.1 Dicaeum eximium
GCCTTCCCCGCGGCGTCGGGGACGGGACAGCCCTTCCCGGGCGCAGGATGCTCCGGCGGGGATCGGGTTACGGCAGCCGTAGCCTTAAAGGGACCGAACCGCCGCCACCTGCGCCGGGCTCCGCTCGCCGCCTCCGAGGGGGCGCGGCTTCCCCGGACCCTCCCCCCGCGCCCGCCCCGCGCTGCAGGCCGCCGCCCCCTCTCCGCAGCCGCCCCCGCGAAGGGCCGCGCAGAGCGGGGCGCGGTAGCGCACGGGAAGGGCCCGGCACCGTCCCGCAGCTCCTCAGCGCGGCCCGAGCGCAGCCGCGGTGACAGAGCGCACGGGCAGGGGCCCCGCCGGCCACCGCGGCTGCCACCGCCGCCCTGCGAGCTGCCACCGTGGGCGCACCGGGCGCCGAACGCTGCTGAATGTTCATGGTGTTTGTGCTGAGGCAGGAGAATGGACAGTCAGATACAGCACCTCACCTTCCAACATTTTAGTCACCGTGTCTTTCATTTAGGCAGCCCGGTTGTCTGAAATACGTCACGGGAAAAATGCTGATGTGACCGCTGGTGCCCTGGGAATCCATTTGTGCAGTCCTCGGGAGCACTGTACAGCACAGAGCCATGGGGAACACACCCATCATAGAGAGAACAGGTATTGCCAATACTTGCCATTTACTAAATTCAATGCTGTGATTTATGACAAATTTTTTTTTTTTATTTTACATTTTGAGCTGTTGTGTTGGAAAACACAAGCAAGCTTATGCTGACAAAATTTAAATATGATAGTCTTTCACCAACTAGAAAATGTAATGGTCATGACTGTTCATCTTGGCATTCTTCTGCTATCCTCCACATCCTAAACCACCTCAGCTTTACATTTCCATTAATGATTTCTGATCAATAAATTAAAAATTCTCCTCTAACAAAATAATGATGAAGGTATTAATATATATCTCACCCTATAGTTTAAGCTGCAGCTGACAAGTCATCTACCCCACTATGTACAGTGATTTCTCTTGCAAGACAGCTCCCACAGCAGGAATGCTCTGGCTTAAGCCTGAACAGAAACTGATGTTGGCTTGCCTTAATGCACCAATCTGCAAAAGCAGAAACCCAGGTGCTGATTAATGAGGCGTTGAGCCATTCCTGCTGCAGAATTGGGAACCTGTGGGAGGTGGGCAGGGCACACTGCCAGCATCCCTAACTGTTTCCAGCCAACCTGGCGTAATCCATTGCTGGGCATGAACCAACTACCAGGTGTTTGTGTAAACATCAGAACTACTGAAGTTTGAGTTCCTGTGGACTTGTGTCTTATGACTGACCAGCATTTGAATTGATTTTTGTCAACAAAATTTTACAAGACGTCCTCAGACAAGTGAAAGGGATCCCGTTCCTGCTTCCAATCTCCTTCCATTTCAAAAACAGATGGACAGATAAAGACAGCAATACCATATCAACACAATCACTTAATTTCTTAGTGAAATTAAGGTAAAACCTCATGTTTTAGTCTGACGTCATATCATTCTGGATACAAATTAATATTTCAACCTATTTTATACTACATCTGCAACTTTTAGTGAATCAGAACAGCCACTAAATCCTAAGAACTCCATGGTAGGATCATAGACCACTTTCAAGATGACATGAGCCATAAAAATTCCAAGAGAACTTTTTCTTCATTAATTCACCTTCCAAAGAACAGCCTTCACTTTTTGCTTAGTACAGGATCAGTGACTTCGAAGTTTCTTTACACATACTCCTTGCTCTTTTAAGTTGTAACAGCTGTGACACCAGTACTGCATGTGGACAAGCAGTGGACTTCTGAGGTGACGGAGGACCTGCAGGGCAGTAAAGGCATGAATGGTCGTCCTCAGGCCTGCAGGTACTGGCAAGGACTTTTTCATCTCATGGTTAAGAAACAAAGGCCAAAGGCTCTAAACAACAAGCTCTGGCAGATTTAGCTGCTGTGTTTAAAGATGTGATTTCTCTCAACTGCCTTAGGTCATGATCATTCCAGGAGAGTACAACAATGAAAGTAGGTATTCTTTTAACATGCCAGCCTGTGACCTGGAGTCTCCACCGTAAGAGTGTGGTAGTACCTAACAGCAGAGTAAAATAGACACTTGAGAGTGGTAATGTCTTAAATTGAACAGGTAACTTTGCCAAAGACCACTTATCAGAGCTCTAAGCCTCAAAACAACCCATCACCATTATGCACTTACAGATTAGGAAGCATCTGGAAGACAAACCAGACTCTCCCCAAGGCTCTGTATCAGGCCAGTGTAGCACACAGCCTACCAAAGAATTCCTTTGGCCCCGTGTGCTGCGTGGGTGAAAGAAACAAGTTTGTCCTGCCTTGCTGCTCTCTCCTTGGCCTGAGATCAGCACGTTGTTGAGCACGCAGCAGATCGTGACCAGAGGCAATGGCCTCCTTCAACAGCCCCATAACACGTGCTGGGTTAAGAGCTGCTGACTGTAAAGGTGAGAATGGTGATGCACTGAGGATTCCTGACTGGCAACTGCTCTCCACATGAGCATACAGCAGGGTACCTCTCATACTTCTGATAAAATTTGCAGATAAAAAAGAACTAGCTATGAAGCATGAAGCATGAAGCATGAAGGCATTGCAGTAGAAGGGAGACCTGTAGACATGGTTAGATATGGCCACCATATCCAGGTTGCCTTAGATTGGTTATCTGTCCTCTTTTCCAACCAGAATTGTTTTCCAGGGAGATTTTGAGAACTGTGTATGTCTAGGATTCTTGGTATCTAATAATCTCATCATGTTATTGCATACCTGCAGCAGTCTCAACGTTGACCAGCAATCCCAGAGACCTCAGAGCAAACACCATAGGCCCATATTCTGCAGGCAGTGTAATGCCAACAAAACTAAGGGAGTGCTCTACCAGTCCTATAAAGTGTTGCATGAACAGACCACACATTTACTTTGAGCATTTCCAGCAAGTCCTGAAAGTATAAGGCTCACTGTACTTGCATGATGCAAGTGGTGCACCTTTTTCTGCATCAGAAATAGAGTAGCCAAAGGGTGGGATAAAGAGCCACCAGAGCAATATCACAGCCAACTGGCTGCTGTACAGTGGCCACAATCTGGCTTTCACAACTAATACACCTCTTTCTCCCTCCCTTGTGATGTGCAGCCACCACCTTCCAGCTGCTTCAAACCAAAGTTGCCCCTGCTAAATGGAAACTGCCAAGAACTTTCCTCACTAGAAGCTGCAGCTTCTGGAATCAAGCTTCAGAACAGAAGGGAAGTCCCAGCAACGGGCTTGCTAAAGTGAGCTGCAGAACAGAGATTTAGCAACACAAGGCAAAAAAATAACAGTATATTCTATAAAAACACATATGCATAGCAAGGCAGGGAGGAGGGGGAAGTATCACAGTAGCATTTGCAGGTAGCAGCATAACTCAGTTGGCTTCTGCTGAATCATCTTGTTTGTACTACATGAGAGAAAAATAGGGCTGTGCTTTTCATCTATCCTTTAATTACAATAAAACTTCTTGATTATATTGATAATTTTCAACTTCATGTCAATTAGACCTATTAATTCCATAAATGAAGAACAAATCTGGATAAAATTTATGGGATTTATTACAACAGGGTAGTAATTGGAAGGCAGCCCAAGATAAGTAAGTTAAAGTCTGCAGTAATCCATCCTCAGCTGAGTTGTACACACCTGTTCTGTACCCTTCTCCTTCTGGAATTACTTTGAGAGTGGCACTTCAAGTATGGTAAAAATTTGTTGTCAGATGACTGCTCCCACTAAAATCTACAAGAGGGATGTGACCATGAAAGAAAAATACACAGTAACCTTTCCAAAGTATGCCTGTAATTTCAGAATCATGCTTTCCCAGAGCTGAGCCTCCTTCTGCCAGAATAAAGCCTTTATCATGGCTGTACTGAACAGTGAGACATAGGTGAGAAAGAAAAATACTTTTAGAGCATTTAAAGATTATTTCAGTTGTGGTTTTAAATTTACACAGGATGTACCTAACCCTTCTGTCTGAATTTACCCACTGTAGTAAGAATAGATCTTAATGAATGTTTAAAGCCTCAGCAGTTTATGAAAGAAATTATATAACATGGTGTAGAATCAGTGGATTGAATTCAGTGACCTAAAAAACATTTACATTTATTTATGTCTTAGGAAGTTCCTAGGTCTACCTGCCAGCAGCAGGATATATTCCCCAGAAAATCAATTATACATGTAAGCAAAAATATCATGGAGATTAAAGAACACATGAAAGAGCAAGCCCAACTCTTCTTTCACAACACTGTGAATCAAGAGTAACTTCACAGAAGCAAATCAGTTACAGTGGTGTGAGTGAGAAAAGAACCAGCTCCATTGTCTGAAAATTACTTGGGCCACCTATGGAGTCCAATCACAGGAACTGCAGGCAGCTAATATTGCAGCATTTAATTCAGAAAGCCCAAGCCTGAAAAGAGGAGACTGAAAAGAAAGGATCTGAATTTGGTTTCGGTTAAAAAAACCCCCTGAAAAATAGCAGGAAAATGGTGAATGGAAAAGAAAAAAAAAAATACTGTTTCTAAAAACTCCTCCCTCTCCAAAAAAAATTTGCATAGACCAAAGAACAAATCTGTATGCTTTGGGCTTTTTTTTTAACACCCTGCAGGTACCCAGTTAACAGTGGCTGAGCTGTATGCTTCCCTGAAGGGAAAGTGTTATCTTGGCTTTCCAAACAGCAGACACATTTTGTGAGTTGATGCATACTGAGCTACACCTACTCAGATGAGTGCTGCAGAACGAGTGTCACACCTTTCCAGCATAGGTCACTCTAACATATCCTACCACATTTTTAGGTAGTAATGTACCTTCACTTTCCCTGCTTTAGTTTACTCCCTCTAAACACAAACTCCATTTTTCATCTGAGGTCAGTGAGTTTAACATTCCCAGCTCCTGTCACCTCCCACTGAGAGAGCATTTCTGCCAGTAGTACTTACTGTCCATAAGAGAACAAAGGCTTGTTTCTGGAAAGCTGTCTGTTCACAAACCTCTTCCTCTCCCTTCTTCATTCTTCTTCCAGTTTTTCTGTCTTCTCCATTTATGTCTCTCATCACGCGCTGTCTCTTTCATCTATTTACACCTCACCTGCAGCATTACCCTCTCCACTGGTATTATTGTCCTGATTATAACTGTCCAGAAGCTGCTGAGGACCTGTAAAACAGCACATTGTGAGCTTATCATGCTGCACTAGAAATCCCTACACTGATGCACGTCAGCATTATGACAAGACATCAAACCACATGAAGACAGATGTGCTGAGTATTATCCACAGAATTCACAAGAACATCATCTCTCTCTTTCTTTTCCCGGTCATTCTGTCTCCCCTTTTTCTCCCCTCTTCCACTTTATTTTCTGTTTTACTATCACCTTTTCTTTTTCTATCACTTTATTTTCTCCCTCCCCACAGTTATCCTCCCCTGGCTTCCTTCACTGTCCACCTCACATTCCTCCATGTATTTTCTTCCCTCTGATGTGCCTGCACAAAGGAGTATAATGGAGGCAGTACTGCAGCTTTGATAAATGTGTCCTTGGCTCTTTAGTAAACAAAGCCATAACTGGGTGCATCTTTGGGATCTGCAAACCAGAAAGGTCTATAGAAAGTGTTTCATTCCCAAAGGCTTAAGCCAGAGAGCTCTGGGATTTAGAAAACGTCTTGGTTCCCTAATCTCCGACATGAAGTACACCACAAACAGCAGGAGGAATTTTGAAATAATACCAGATTCTTTTCTTCACATGCACATATTTCCCTTTGCTTTGTGAGTCGAGGCTCTTAGCAACAAGAGCACTGTAGAACAGGGTAGTGACTAGAATTTGATGATGTCAGAACAGCAGAAAATGGAAAAATATGTACTTTGTAATGGCATACAATCAGAAAGAATAAAATTGGTGCCAAGCGGTGCTAAAACCAAACAAAACATTTCCCAATAATTCAACATACAGAGGGTCAGAAAGCAATCTGGGTTTTAATGTTCTGACTGGTAATTAAAATCAGCATAATTCAAGTGCAGAACAAAACAGTGCTTGTTGATACAAGGTATTTTGCTTTATGTGATAGCATCAGACTTTCAGGTAAAAAGGCAGAGCATGTGCTTTGGACGGCATCACTCATCTGTATGCTAAAGATAGCTTCTAAGCCTGGCTTAGCTCAGTCTGAGCTTTGGGACTCGCCATAGCAGCCACACAGTGTGTCACTGTGCGTCCTTCAGCACACACCACAGCATGCAAAGAATGGTTTGTAAGGATATTTTAATGGTAGATGTGTTAGCCAGAACAGGTCAAGTAGCTTCTTCAGACAATATAATTCCCTCTGAATGCTTTGGGGATAGATATTAAAGTTATGTCATACATTGTTTCAAAAGTAAGTATCATTTATGTCTTAATTTTGTTAGTTTAGGAGGTCTAGAATGTGTTATTCATTTTTCCTTTATTACTAATAATGAATTCTAGCAAAGCCCCTGCTTTTAGCACTGCTACTTGTTAATATTGTGATTATTTTCTAATTTTGCATTGGCACTATTAGATTCTTATCTAGGGTTTAATTGTTAGTCTGCATTGAATCAGGAGCTCTAGTGATTCCCCTCCCAAGGCCTTGTTCTGTATATTAATTCATACAGACATGTTCCTTTGTACAATTCCAGTCCTAGGAAGGATATCATGCTCTATACTGTTCTTTCAAATCTAAGATTTAAGACAGCAGTCCTGGTAAAAACATACAAAAAGACAACTACATTAAATACAGCAGTGCTAAAGTACAGAAGGAAAGCTTGCCTTTCAAATCAAGTGAGGCATTTTGTTTAGACTTCTACTTCCAGTGACACTATTCAACATCGTATCTTGCTGATTAGACAAATGCTAGAAAAATATAGACTACAAAACCCAAGAATACCTAAAAATAAAGAAAATACAAAATTAATCCTAATTCTGTATGTGAGATATATAGAGATAGATAGATAGATAGATAGATAGATAGATAGATAGATAGATAGATAGATAGATAGATAGATAGATAGATAGATAGATAGATATTAAAAATGCTAAGGTGGAAGAGTTTCACCATGAAAATGTATCATGCAAACAGTATACGTGGATTTGAAAAGTCACTTTGTGAATCCCACCAAATATATTGTCTAACTGAATAAATGGTAGAAAAATTGCATTGTGATATACACAAATTAGAACAACTTGTTTGTGGTTTTTTTCAGTGCTGCCCATTTCCTTTTATTTTGTTGTAAACATAGACATTTTTCTGTAAAACTATACTGGGACTGCTCGAAGAGCCAAGATTTCAGCATCTGTTCACCTGATTTGCTGAATAAGGGACATTACACATCTGGAGTGCCTCTGGCGATGTCCTCTTTTTCTGTTTGGAAATTATGCTCCAGTGGAAGCAGGAATCTCAGCACTGAAAGTGGAAACTTTAGAATTAAATGTATGTTGGACAACTGTAGCTGCACAGACACAGACCAAAACATTCCAGTCCAATGCCACGTTCTGCAGTGCCAGGTCAGGTGAGTTCTGGCCACACTGTGCTCCACACATATGCACTCTTCACTTGACTTGGAACAAACTTGTTTTTTCTCTTGTGTGTACAGTACTCTTGAAAGGTGACTGCAGGTACAAACAATTAATCAATTAAATAATAGTAATGATAATAATGATAATAATAATAATCATCAAGACTTGTTTGGTTTAGTCAGTGTTAGTAAATTAGAAGCTGACATTGGAAGCTGACATAAAATTTGTGTTTCCACATGTGTAAAGTTTTTTTTCTTTTCAGTAATATATTAATCACAAGTCAGCTAAATGATTAATACCATAACTTAACTCTAAGCAATTGTCTCATTATCACTGTTTAATTCACAGGCACTGGAGTCGACCAACTAACTCTCTTGACACCTTAACGACACATTAAATTCACAGTAACTAATGCAAATGGTTCATAACTTCCTAACATTCATTAAAACTGTAATAAAGGCAAGGACATTCTTTTCTTGTACTGTCAAACAGGAGAGAACAGTGTTAGACATCACCTGTGGTTGATGAAAAAAAAAGTGAGGTGTGTCTGTTTTTAAATCTTATCACATAATTAAAGACTGTTAAAGTACAGTGCAGAGGGGAAATTATATTGGCAATAGCTGGACTTTAACCTGTGTCAGCTTTTTCTTAACAGGGTTTGCTGTGGTTGATGGTTGACATCTTACATGTTTTAACTAAACAAGAAGAAAATTTCATGTTTTGAAATTGTAATATTTTGTCTTGCAAGAATTATACACAAACATACAGAAATGAAAACACTGAGATATCTTTGCCAGCCTTTGCAAACTCTGCAAAGAATTCAATTTATCTCCATTGAGAGCTAGTAGAGTCATTACATTCAATTGACTTAAATAGTACTTGATCAAATCCCCAAATCCACAGCCATACCTGGAAACATCTCCAAAACAATAGTCAATAAATGACATATTTTTAAACACAACTGCATGAAGAAAAGATGGAAGTAAAATGTGAGGAAAAGAACATGAAAGATAGTGTAGTGCAAAACCAGAAAACATCTTCCCTTCTCTTGTAATGTGACCAGTTATTTCCAGCTCCAGTATGGCATTAATTCAATGCTAGACCTTTAGAAACCTAAACAGCTCAGAGAACTGTCCTCACTTCCAGCTGGGTAGTGATTCCTTACAGAGGAGGGTGTCAGTTCTGCTGCATTTTGAGTGCTCATACGGAGAGGAGGGAGAGAACGCAGGAGGGTGAGATGCCCTTTCCTCAAGGCTCAGAATGCTGAGGGCTGGGCACTCAAACCCAGAGCTGTGACAGCAGCAGCAGCCCCACAGCTGCCTGGGTTTCAGTCTGAGAGGAAAAGCTGTGCACCCTGAACAAGCTGAGAGCCTGCTCTCATCTATCCCCCTGCACAAGCAGTAGTCAAGTTTTCTGACAGCAGAAAGGCTAAACCAGTGTGCATTTCTCTTCATCCTTCTTACAGATGGAAAGCTCAGGAAAACCCCAGTCAAAAAGCACTGAAAAGGTAGAGAATCCTACATCCTAACCCCCAAGTATCCTGCAAGTTTTATTTAACATTACAGATCAGAAGACAGATTTCCAGGAGATTAAGAATAGACTTCAAATCTATTTTTTAGGCATGTTTTTAAAAATGGCCTTATTTTTACAGGCCAAGTGGCCTGAGGCACCCAAGTGACCTCCAGGCCACTGAGTACTTTTAAGAAGTGAAACAGCAGTCTCTTTCTCCTGGCCTTTTGAACAGATAGAAGAGCATTATTTTACATTACGTTACAGGGACTGCTCCCTGAACACAATACCCAGTAATTACAACAAATTGCATTATATAATTTCAGTGCTGTCTACTACAAAAGTTTCTGCTTCATAAAAGCACACTCAGAATGCACCCAAATGGTTACAAAGCCTTGTGTCATCAAAGCCACACGTCCCAGCCCTCCAGACACGCTCTCAGATGCAGCAGGTTAAAGAAACATTGGCTGGCAGTGTGGTTCATGCCTGCTAGAGAAAAACATTCCCCTTACAAATTGCTACTTTGATTCTAAATTCGTACCTGGTATTTAGACCCAAACAAATTTCTAAAAACAACCTCCTCTCCCACTTCCAAAGACTATTTTCAGAAAACTTGACATTGCCAACAAGAGGGAAATGTAGGGAGTGAAGGATACCTTATTTATTGAGCTGTTGTAAACTCATAACCACTTTGCTGTCTGTCACTGAAAATTAAAGTGTAAAGAAAAGCAAATGTGAATGGGAAAAAACTAAAAATTTGAAAAAAGTTTTTAATATGCAATAAGACCTATTATTTGGGGAATTTGGTTCCACTTTTTTGGTATTTAGCACAAGCATTGTCTTTGTGTTTGTAAGTGCTGTATTTTTATATCTAAACAAAAGAGACTCAAGTATATATGAGAAGTGCCCTTATACCAGGAAGCACAGCACTAACAGTAATGTTAACATAAATATTACAGCTGTTATTGACTGCAAATACAAATCAGGACTTCTAAGATTACATTCCTTTAATTCTAATGACTCGTAAGAAAGTGAAACTGCACTTGGCCCAAAGCAATTGAAAATAGCAGCTCTCTGAAGGGACAAACCTTGCCATAGACTGGCTCTGATAACATCCTAATTCTGCCTTCAAGTGAGATCAGCCAGTAGCTTGTCTCCAGTAGCTTGTCTCAGCCAGTACCTTGTCTCCAGTTGATCCCAAATGGTCTACACCACCGATTAATTTAAAAATACATTTCTTTCCCAACCACAGAACTTGTTACAACACTCAGGATGTTACTGCTATTCTCGAGTCTTCCAGATGCAGTTTGCATTTCTAATATTAAAGAGGAACCATGAGAAACCCAGTTAGAAGCTTTCAGGTTTTGTCTAATCAAAGAGCATACCACTTCTCACAGTGTTTCTAAAGACACCGTAAGCACATAAAAAGAAATAATTGCTTCTGGCAAAAAAAAAATTAAGTTTACTTATGTAACGTATCTGTTCTTACAAACCACTTCTATGAAAATATCATGCAGAAACTAAGAATAATATTTAGATGCATTTAAATAAATTACTGAGGTTTAACATGATAAATGGTTCCACATTACAATTTTTTCCAGTAGCAAAGCCAAAGTGATTCCTGTTCTTTTTCTCACTCAACTGCTTCTACCATTTTGCTAGTTACTCATCAGTAGTGCTGATGCAACCATTTGTGGAGCTGCACTCTAAGCCAAAACAAGAAAAAATGACCTCATTTTAGAAAACAACAGTACACTCACTCTTGTTCATAGGTGTAATTTTAGAACCCGTAACTAGAATGAAAAAAAACAACAAACATCACAGGTATTAAAAAGTGCCAATTAAGAAATCATGAATATAAAGTGTATTTCAGTTGAATGGAAAGATTCTTGTTTAACAGTTAAGAGTTACATCTTACAGGTGGAAACTCAGAAAGGGAATTAATGTCAGATAGCCAAAGCTGTCTACATTTCATTTCAGGGGAAAAAATAGTTTTATTTATATTCCAATTACAGCCTTTCCTGTTGGAGACAAAAGAACCTGAAACACAAAGAGCAAGCTTTGCTCAGTTCCCTTTAGTACCCAGCAGTGTAACTTTCAGAGGAGACAAGCACCCCAGGTACCAGGAGGCTTCCACAGAGAACATTCACATTTAAAAGGAGAGCAGCACATCTTTTTTTGGAACATTGTCTCATAAGTGGTACATGGAAAAAATAATGTACCTATTTTTTCCTATTCAAAAGTTTCAGAGATGGACAACAGTGACCAATGATTGCAAAACAAGTGTGGTTCATTTCTCCTTCAGAAAAGAAGTTCCAAGCTAACTTCCTGCATCAATAGCAGAGGTGTCAGAGGCAGCCTCTGCACCCGCATCCCTTTCTGTCCAGTGACTTCTCAGCCCAAGCACACCACTTCCCCCACACATACAGGTCACTCACCCACCTGCAGCAGCAGTGACTCTGCAGACTGGAGAGCAGTACCCAGCACTAATCACTGCCTTCCTCATGGAAACCCTGTACTTCACCTGCTCCACATTACTCAGCTAACACGGCCCTGTTGGGCCAAACTTTGCATTTCATATTAACTTTCATAGGCACAGCTGATGCTGAGACAAAGATTTCTCAAGGCACTTCCCAGACTGGAATCATGGCCAAGCACTCAGCACACACCTGGAGGAGTAGACAGCAACCTGCTTTCTTCAGGACTGGTAACAGTTGTTGCACTGAAGTCTCCCAGGTCCAGAACACGGTACCAAGGGAGCAGGGAGTTGCCACCATGAAAAAACACAAATACACCTATGTCCTACTTAGAACAGGCATGATTAGCAGTGTTACATGTGAAAGGGATCTTCATGAGCTCTGCTCAGTTTTCACAAAGGATAAATAAAAGTCCACTAAACTTCATTGCAACTAGGTATCCGACTGTTGCCCCAGTTTTTTTAACCAGTCTTACCAAATTCTGAATCCTCCCTCAAACCTTTCAATCTTCTGTGGATAATACTTGAAAACTGTATCACTTACTCTTGCAAATTTAGCAATGAGCTAGCAGATTCCAAGCACTAGCTGTAGGAGTTTATGAGGCAAACTCACTGCTTGGCTTTTTAGACTCCTTGAAAGTCAAAACCTTTGCTTTGCATCCAAGAAACTGTCTACTCCAAAGAACAGGTCGGCATCACTCAGATTTTTTCCTCTTATTTTTAAATGCCTTCCAGTTTCCCTGGTTTTAGATCAGTTTCTCATTAATTTCACCAAATACATTTACAGAAGAATTCTGTATTAGAAGGCGAAGTATGTCCATTCAGAATAAATAACATGAAAAGGAAAAAAGAAGTTGAAGCTTTTTATAGCAACCTCTACTGCTGAGTTTCCAGTACTGTTTCTTGGAATAAAATGCCTAATGAAAAGCAGTTCTTTAACATTTATGGTAGGAAAAAATAAGAGCAAAGGTCTTGAGAAGACTTGGAAAAAAACCACAGTAAGTAAAACAATTGCTAGCTACACCTGCTGTGGCAAGCAGGATAAATTCCACATCAATGAAATTTATTTTCATTGAAGAGTCCACAAGTGGGGAAAAGATGATCACAGACAAAATTAGTATTTGAATTGTCTATAGAACTTACTGTCTTGTTTTAACCTAGCAGTTCATGACCTGAAAAGGTATTGTGGTACTTTCTTCTGTCATTGACTTGTACCTCTATTGTCCCTACTTATTAGTTTTATGTAGCTAATTAAGTGGCAATCCAAATGAATTTTGGAAATTTATGCATCATCAAGAGAACTTTTAATTAAAACCTTGTTGCTTCCAAATGTCAGCAATGACTAGGCAGTGAGATAGTTTTTGTGAGGTTACTCATTTGGGTGGAAGACAAGCTTACCATGGTAATACTATTTTTAATACTCTGCTTAAAGCAACTGCAAAATTATATGTTACAGTGGCATAAAGAAAAAAACATAATCTGTAAAGCTGTGAAGCATGAATCAGAAAGATTCCCTTCAGATCCTAAGATGGCAAAGGATTGCTGGAGCTTGTACCTTTTACTTGTATGATATGCAATAACCACTGGACTCCACAACTGGCACATCTTTGTTAAAAATGAGAAAGAAACATTAAGCTTCCAAGGCTGGTAGGGATACAAAAAGTACAATTTGTTTTGGAGTAAGAGGGGAAAAAAAAACAGACGGAGAAAGCATGGCAGGCAGATGCAGAATTGCGATGTGTTTGATCCATTGTTTTTGTGCACAGCTGTCCCGTGTCACACGTTTGACAACTCACCCCATGCAGCAGCAGCGTCAAACCTCGCCATAAAGCTCCAGGGTTCATTGCTCCCGATTCACGGGCCAAGAGGAGGGCCTTGCTCTCTGGCAGGTAATTTAAGGACAGTGATTTAAGGACAACTCTTTCCTAATGCTACAATGCAGTATCTCGCTCTTTCTAGCAAACACAGCTCGCATCTGAGCTTAGCCCAGTGCCTCAATCATCGCTGTCTCCCAACAAAGGCGGATGCTGACGGAGGCAGAAACAGTGCTGATCTGTCGCTCCACGCTTCTTACTGAAACAAAAAGCTTAAGTATTACCATGAATGAAAACTAGAACCACGACAAGCAGTGAAATGTTAATATTCTTTATTTTATGCGTTACTGTAGGCTGTGTAACATTACAGCTGCACGTAAGCAGACGTACCTGGACCGGTATCATGTGCACACAGGAATCACGCTCCCGCGGGGATCCGTGCTTCACCCCCGTGCTTACGGCGGCATTCCGCAGCTCCGGGCCGGCGGCTGGGGGGGCAGCGGAGGCGCGGGGAGCACCGGGCGGGCACACGGGGAGCCCCTCACGCCGCATCACCGCGCCCCGGGCCGGCCGAGCCCCGCCCGCCCCCGGAGTCACCACCGCGCTCAGAGCGCGCCGAGGTTTGATCCGCGCCGGCCGCCGTACGGGGGTGGTGCCACTGCCGCTTCCGCGAGAGGTGGCCCCTGCTGCGCATGGAGGAGCTGCCCCTAGTCGTGCTCCTGCTCCTCCTCCTCTCCTTGCTGTTTGTCCCGCTGGTGCTCCTGGATAGGAGGCGCCGCGGTCGGCGGACGCCTCCGTTCAGCGTCCTGGTGGTGGCCGGCTCTGGTGAGTGGGGGTCGCCGCCGGCTGGAGCGGGGGGCGCCGTAGAGCTGCCTCTCCGTGTTCCTGGAACTACGCGTCCCGGCATGCAGCGCGACGAGCGGCCGGCACAACGCCGCCGTTATGCCCTGGTGCACGCCGGGAGTTGTAGTCGCGGCTGCGCGTGTCAGGAGCTGGTGCCGGGGCGCCGCCACGGGAGCTCCTGCGGTGCCCTCGGGCCGGGCGGGGTGTCCTGGGGGCCGCCGCCTGCCTCCGGGTGTTTTGGTTCTCGATTTGCATCATTGGTGGGCGTTTCAGCAAAGCCACGCAGGGAAGCACCGATAAACCGGTGCAGGACTGAGCCGTGCCGCTGCTCGGAGCTGTGACTGCAGACTGCTGATGGCGGTGCGGGCACGGCGTCCCAAAGGCTGGCACGGCCCTTACACACGTGGCGTGCTGCAATCCACCCAAACCTCGTTGCTGTGATTTACTTACAAGAGTCACTCGTGGATTCTCAGGGACAAGAACGTTACCCCTCTGCTACTCCTCGTTACCTTGTTATCGGAGTCGAAGGGCAGTTAATTTACCTCCAAAAAATTTATTTGAAAATTTGCAGTTGACAAATACAGGCCAGCTGTGATTTCAGCATCTCAGTATCTCTTTGGTTTTTGCACACCAACTAATTGAGTAATAATCCTGAGATCTTTGTGCATCTGAGTTTGACTGGCAGGTTTATAATTCTTCAGGTCATCTTAACAACCACTAGAGCTGGATATGTGTGTATTTTCTTTCAGTCCTTTGGAATCTAGTTTGTCTGTATTAAAAGAATACTTCCACTGTACATAAGCTTACCAGGTGAAATAATACATGTCAATTAAGGTTCATGCAATGTTCAAGCCTATTCTTTGAGACTTTTAAGTAGAAATCTCCTACTTTTCTGTGAATGCTCAGCTGATTACATTAAAATATGTGGAACCTTTAACAAACAGCACTCAGGAGAAAATATCTCCAAACGTATTTGAAAACTACCACATGAAACTGTATGGAAAAGTGGCAGAGTCTAGTGCAATTCTGCAACATGGCTCTCCTTGTTGTCAGTTGTTCACCAGCTCTGAGTGTTTAACCTGTGAGGAGCCTGGTGACACTGAGCAGCAGGAGGTAGTAGCAATACAATCAGTTTACTGTTTTGGTCTGCAACTTCCAGCAGAGTGAAAGGCAAGACATCCAGTAAACTTACATGTATTTATGGATGTGGTTTCATGTTGGTCTGATGCAGTCTGACAGATAAAAGGTGGGATTGCTCCGCTATACCTACACACACAATCTTCCTTCTCCCCCACTTCCACTCTGACAATATCCCTCTAACTTCTTTCCAACAAACTCAAATGACCAAAAAAAAAAAAAAAAGTTAACGCAGCTCCCAAAAAGCACAGTATGTACACCCTCCCCTTCTCTGTGGTTCAGTGTCAGTTCAGCTCAGGGACAGAGTGACCCTGCAGTTAGAAGGTTGTGAAGGCCCTGGGCACAGGGCAGGTTCAAGGGCAGTGCTCAGAGCAGTGGCTGAAGCTGGGCTGTTTGTTCTGGCAGCACCCAGGGCTACACTGCTGTGGCTGCAGGGTGACCCCGCTCTGGCTGCAGGGTGACCCTGCTGTGGCTGCCACTGCTGTGGCTGCAGGGTGACACTGCTGCCCGGCTGGGTTCAGTGTAATGAGCTGGGGCAGCACACCCCTGCTCTGGCAGGTCACAGCACAGGGCACAGGGCAGGGTCAGTGGCAGTTCTGCCAAGGTGCAGCTCTGAGCCAGATCCTGTTCAGCTTCATTTTGGCCATCGCCCCATGGGGTGGCCTTTGAGTGCAGAGCACAGTGTCACTCTTTGCCCAAGTGTTCTGCACTGTGTACAGGACATTAAACATAAACGTCAGACTCCTGTGTGACCCTGGTTCAATCCCATTTCACTGGAAAATGTCTGCCAGTACCGCTTCCCTGGGAGCTGAGTTCCCTCCATGTTATTTAAACAGTCTCAACCATCCTCTAATTGAATCTTCACTCTCAGAAGATATTTTCTCACTGCTATAGTAATACTAATATGCTTTAAAATGAAAAGTTGACTGATGCAGCTGAAGAAATGGAAAGTTACAAAATTTTTCACGTACTAATTGCAGTTTGTTTTGTTTTACAGGTGGGCACACAACAGAAATCCTGAGGTTACTTAGCTGTTTGTCAGAGTCATACTCTCCTAGACATTATGTTTTGGCAGACTCAGATAAGATGAGTGAAGCTAAAATACGTTCTTTTGAACAAAAAAGGGCTGAAACATTCTCCAAGTCCCAGGTAACTTGCTAAATACTCATGTAAGAAAAATGATCTTGACTTTCTAATTAAAGGCAATTTGGAAATGAATCTTTGAAAGGACATTTATACCAGCTAGCCTGAAATGTTACTTGTAGTTATAAGAATACTGGGGCAAAAGTATTGCAGAGGAGTTTTTTTTTTTAGTTTGGCATTTCCCTCAGTGACACATAGTATTTTTTTGAAAGAAATTATATTTAAAAATATTTTCTCTAAGAAAACCTTAATTTAAATTGTATTGGCTTTGTATGTTTCTAGACTGTGCCTTGGTTGTGTTTTTAAAATAAAGTATTAAAAGGGATGCAAGGCCTCTGAATGTCAGCTTTCTGGCTGGTGACCTGAGCAAATGCTGAACTCCTAAAACTCACTAAAAAATCATTAAAATATCTTGTTTATTTTTTTCTCAGATGTTTGCTTTCAGCTCATTTCGTGTATGATTAACAGACAACAGCATAGCTGCTGACCTAAAGTGTGATCTGATACCCAGTGAAATTAGTAAAAAGTATTAGTGGAATAAGTACAATGGAAATGAATGCTTAAAGATATGTATTTTCAGTATTAAAAGGTTATGTGGTTTTCATAGCTCACTTATTTTTGCTAAGCAGCTTCTCTTTTATAACCCCTCCAACTACTAACAGATCCTGTAGTTATATGACATATAAATAACTATAATAGATCCTGTAGTTTATAACCACTCCAACTACTAACAGATCCTGTAGTGTATATTTTTGCTCAACACTGAAAGCCAGAGGAACAGTTTTGGCTGCATGTGAGTTTGATATCTGGATAACAGATGCTCATTTTCCTTTGACCATTCTCCTTCTACTGAGCAAAAGTATTTAGAGTGAAAATGAAAGATAAACTTTGGAAAGTAAATATAACATACCTGTAACATATATTTGCTAAATTTCAGAGTGTGCTTTCACACACACAGTGTATGTTTTGTTATTGGGGGTACTGGAGATCATCAAACATTTAAAAATTATGTCTTAGTATCTTCTTGAAGCTTTGTGTAAGTCAAAGGGAGAAGTCTGAATGCTTCAACACATGGTCATTCACTTCCTCATCCTGTTAAGGAAGTAGATTTTTCCAGAAGTAGGGACCAGATGGAAGACAAATTACAATAATGATGTAACAGAAAACCAGTGATGTAAGAGAAAATTAAACACACATTTTCCCACCCACCCCCAAATATTTTTCTTTTTAATCTGTGGTCTAGCTCTGTTCCAATAGCTATTCAGGGAGAAAGAAAAAAAGCCAGAACGAGCATCTTGCTTACTAGAAGAAAAATGCTGCACCTCAACCCACTAAGTCTCTTGAAAAAGAAATAAAAAATACCTCCTATGAAAAGTCTCTGGTCCTGCTGTCACTGGCCTCTTTCTTGTCTATCACTCCCCACCTGTAACCACAACTCTTCCACATGGATGCCCCCAGAGCTGTTCCCAGAGCAGGGAACCTTCTATGCTCACAGAGAACCTGTTTCAGCTGCTGGCAACATACTCTAGCAACAGAGAGACAACTTACTGGAGAACAGGAATTCCTATACCCCCATGGTCATACCTGAGATGAGCAACCAGATTAACTAACATAAAAGTCTTCTGACCATATGTTCTTTTCTATTTCATGAGAGGTACTATGCCAAGAAATCTTGTTTCTCATAATGAAAAAGAATTATGTGAACTCAGTTTCTTTGCAAGCATTGCAGTATGTTCAGCTGAGCATATTACAGTAATTCACAGCAGTTGCAGTTTTCCACCAGCTTTGAGAAACAGAGGCAGTGATAACCAGAAACCTATTGAATGGGGAGCAGGGGGCATGTTTATTTTTCCATATTCTGTTGTCAGAGCAATGCAATCAGAGTTTCAACACCTGCAAATAAAACATTAAATAATCAGTCTGTAACATCTGTTAATGCCTGCCAGTATCACAGCTATTAAAGAACCATATCACAATGAAACAGGATAATCTCAGTCAAGAAAATTAACATTCTGCATTTACAAGTGTTGGGGTTTTTTTCTATTCTTTCCACTTTATATATTAAAAATAGTCCCAGCTACTGCTATTCAAGATAGATACGTAGCTTGTATTTACTATACAGCTTTTGTTAACGTCTGCTTTCAGGTGCACAAATCACCAGGACTAAGCTATGACAATTAGCAATGTGCAGGTGAAGTAACTGGGCAATTTTCAGTATTTAGAGTTTCTCACACCCCATATAAGTTCTTCTAGAGTGGTGGTTATCACATGTAAAGTGAGGTGACAACCACTACCCACCTGTCAGCATCACTGAACACTGCACTGCAGCCACTACATTTGTCTTTCATTTAAACAGTCAAAAATGTCATTGCCATCAGGAGTGCCTTCTGACGTAGCAATAATTGTTATGTGCAGCTCCTCTCCATCGAGGTAAAGGCACCTGCAAGGAGGGCAGGCAGCCTAACAACTGCTCCCTGCTCCCAGGGTTTCAAGACAAAAGGAATCATCCTTCCTTTATTAATTTGATACCTTTTACACACCGTGAATAATCTTCATTTAGGGAAAGAACAAAGAAAGTTACTTCTTAACCTATTTTTTATTTAACGATAAGATGTTCTTTCCTGTTCCTTTATGCAGATACTTTGCATTCTGAATATGCATCGCGCGTGTCTTTTGAATTCTCGCTGAGTACTCGTTCAAAGGACGGTGATGTTTGCTTTCACGTGTTTATTGGCACTCCGCGGACACGAGCGGAGCAAAGCTGCTGCATTTCCCGCGGTGTAAACGCGCCGGGAGCTGGGGAGGCGGCGGTGCGGCTCCGAGCGCCCGCTGCCCACGAGGTGCCGCCCTCGCCCGGCGCTCCCGGCGCGGCTGCTGGGGCTCGGGGTAACCTGAGCCGGGGCTGAGCGACAGCCACCGAGCTCTGCTAGTTCTCTGCACTTTGCACTTCACTGTGTACTCGTTATACACGAACGTTTCCAAACTAGACTAATTCAAGGAAAAAAAAACAAGGTTGGCACAAACAGATTTAGTAAGAAGGAGCCAGAACATTCTCAGAAAAGTAACAGCTCCGCTCCTCGTGCTCTTTTCCAGTTCAGCCTCGATCGCATTCCCAGGAGCCGGGAGGTTAGACAGCCTTGGATCTCCTCTGTGCTAACAACACTGTACTCCATACTTTACTCTCTTCCTCTGACCTACAAACGGAAACCAGATTTGGTAGGTAAAGAAAATTTTAATTTATTGAGAACTTGCTAATCCGCATCATAAAAGCACTTGGAATATGCAGACTGCATCTCATATGTATGCTTGGGTTTACAGTTCATAGGAAAACTATTTTTAATGTTAAATTAAATGTAGCAGCAATACATCAAGAAAGAGAGAACAGGTTGCACTGCTGGTGAATTAGAATAGCAAATACCAGTTTTCCCTCGCAAAGTTTGCAAGTAATTTCAGAGAGTCACTCCCTTGTTATGCTGGTAGAGCTAGCAAAAACAAGATTGCTGCTTCCTGATAGTATCTCTTCAGGATTGCAGCAGCACAAACTATGCCTGAAAGCCTGGTTATCCTGTTGGCTGGACTTGCTTCTACAATGGTATGACCAGTCTGGCACAGACAGGTTCAGACCAGCACAAATACATACAGATTCAGTTCTTGTGCTTACATGGACTTTTGAGCTACAATGCATATTTATTTAGTCTTTGGCTGACTGGCATTAATTATCTCATCTAATGACAAAAAGCATCACTGCTGAAGTAGCAACTCCTCAGCACTTTAGTAGCTTCTTCGAGCTGTTCAGAAAACTGCACTCTCGTGTTAATCACATTTCTTTTAAAATATTCCACACACTTAAACAAGCCAGAAGCATTCACGGTTGTCAGATGGTAGAACTACAATGCAGATATTCAATCAAGAAAGTTTTGCATTAACACAAAAAGTAGTGCACTGGTCTCCTAGCTTTAAGTCTTACAATTTTGTAAGAAAAAATTTGGTTACAGCTGGCTTCTTGCTAGAGTTGTTGTCATCTTAAGGAGTCAGTAAGCTAAACTTGAGCATTATTTAAAAAATATTAGTTTAACAGAACTTCAAATTAATATTTTAGGAGGTTTAAAATGCGTAAATGAAACATGTAAAAGTAGTGCAGTTACAAGGTATTTTTCATAATTTAGTAGTAGCATCTATATACACAGAGATACTTTTAAGGAGACATATTTGTAAAGATTTGTATTTTTAAATCCCTCTGTGAACTGTATGGCTAATTCTAAAGAGACTTTTTAATGTTTGTGGTATGTTTAGAGAATGTTTTGAGAGGCTGCTGTGAGTAATGTGATCTAATTTGCTTCAATAGTACCGGTCAGTTCCTGTCAGATCAAAAGCTACTTACTTGCTGGACTTTTCAAACAGTATGCAGAACAACAGAAGTAGGGGTTTTTTTGCAGTTACTGTTTTTCAAGCCTATTCTGAAAACTGGAGATAAAACTGGGAGAGGGGAGAAGGGGGCATGCTATTTTCTCTACAGTGGTTTTGATTTGGGCAGTGGTAATATTCAAGTTTGTTTACATGAGCAGACAGAAAAATGTGAGTAACGTATTTAGTAATCAATTTGCTACACCACTATGTTTTTTACTTATTGCAAAAGAAATTGACTGGAAAAATCTCACTTCATAGCTGTGAGATAATAAAGAAAGCAGGAAGCTACTAATCTAATTCCATGTTTTCTGTTTACCAAAGGAATTTAAAGTGACAGTGAGATTTACACGTAGAGTTATTAAAAATGGTGTTGGAGCTGATAAACTGTGATAAGCTATCAGAAGACTAACGTTTTGAAAAACACTTGTGCTTGTAAAATTAAGGATATGTTTTAGCAAGGCCTTTAAGCCTTTTGCAGTGTTTAAAGTAACCCCGTCTCAAAATGAGATCCAAATAATCTTTATCCATGGTTAAATAGCTGGAGGGGAAGGCAACCCCAATTACTTTTTGTCAGGTGCTATTGTCAACCAAAATAGCAGCTGGCAGAAGCATCTCTGGCATTATGGCAAATCATGTACCACTTGAAAGCTGCTTACAAACTACTACTTGTATGTATATCTTCACTTAAGAATTCTGTAAAATATAGCAACAGAGAGCTGAAACGATTTTAAAACACTTATCCAAGGAGACTGGTTCAGGGATTAAAGTGCCTCACATTGCCAGTGAAAAGACTGTGTGGCATGTGAAGCAACTGGTAGTATTTAATTGCCTTTCAACAAAAATGTTTGCAGTGAATTGAAACTCACTCTACTGTTGGCAAAAAGTAATGCTTAGTAATGTAAAGAACTAGCCTGGGACAAATGCTGGCATTCACAGGGCTCATCTATAACTTTTGGCATGGAAATCAACAACTGAGTTTAGAAACAAGCACAGTATTACATCATGCTGAGAGCTTCATATTTTTAAACAGGAGAGCTTATGGGTGCTGTACATTTTTGATGTAGATACTGGTTTTGTTTAACTGCAGGAGGGAAAGACAACCTTGCTTCTAAATCATTTGTATGTATGAGTGATCCCCAAATCCTTACACTTGCTTTCAGGCTTGTCAGAAATGTGTAGGATATGTAGGAAGGAGTGACTGAAGTCTTCTCTAGGCCCACTAAAGCTAGAGAAACACAGAAGTGTTGCAGTTGTCAAGAAATTCAGGAGAAGAAAAGTACTGCAAAGGGACCCCAAAACCATGAGGTGCACAAAGGCAAGATTTGGAACAGATATGCTGGTTATGCCAACCTAAGGCTGTCTGTGGAGTGCAAATAGTGCAAAAGGGAAACAGCAAACCCAGCTGCACAGGAGTTATTTGATGAGCACTTGATAGGTGCTTTACTTGATGAGCACTATGTCCCTTTGTATCTCACACCGATCTGGCAAAGCTTCTTGATTTACTTTGCCTGAGAAACCAGTTCCATCTAACCCTTCTTCAAGACAGTAAGTTCAGAAAGAACTGAACAACTTTCAGGAGATCTTTGCTGTCTTTCAGGACTTGACCTATGCTTGAAGTGGGCCTCCAGAGAGTTTAAGAAATGTAAAAGTTAGCTTAGTTGTTCAGCTTGAGATCATCTTCAGGAGGCCCATTTCTGAGTTGTGAACATCTGCACTCTGCAAAGTTAAGTCCCTTAGAGATATTAAGCCAAGTAACAATTAAGATGTCAGAAGTGATGATTGGCTTGTGTTTCTATAGCCAAGAATTATAGAAATATGTCAGAGTGTTTTGCAGGTGAATGTATGGTGGGCGGTTTTTACAACATCTATCTGCCTTAGATAGGCTTCCTATACAGAGGCCTAAAATTCCAGGGAAGGAAAGGCTTGTGCCAGCACACACTGCCTACACCCACCTTCCCCCAGAAAAGCTTTTAAAACCATTCATCAGCTGCAGCCAGATTTAGCATGCAGCCTCAGAGATTGCAAATTCCTACTATGAAAACAGGCAGCTGGTCAGAGAAGAGAGACTGTTGTTGTCTTCATTGAGAGAAAGGCTAAAAAGAAACAGAACTAGAACAAGATGTTATAAGATCTATTATCTAGAAAAGTATGCAAATCCTTCTTATTTATAGAAAATTACGCAAGCTGCACAGAGAATTTTTTTTTCCAAAGATAAAGAAAATTACTGCCTCTTACCTAGATTATTTGATATACAAGAAGGACTAAACTAACATTACATCTTTCCTTTAATATACTTAAAGTCAGTCAGTAGATACAAGTTTAGATGAAACTGGTCTTCAGTTCTTTGCTGCTGACAGAACCATTGTCCTTGAGCCAGTTTGCCAACCCTGCAGCTAAGTTTTGAGGTGATCTAGCCTTTTGTTGGGATCATGATTACCCTACTCATTCTGGCATACCTGAAAACCAAACTGAAAATGAAGAACGTGCACCTACCACGCAGCAGAAGCTGCAAAATATTGTATCCAGTCCTTGTTTTCAGCCATAGATGGGTTATGTAATTGGGTCAGTGATTTGCTATCCTTTAATATAATTACATTTCACCTACAATTGTGCAGAAATGCTGCATAAAGCTCCATTCATTAGCAGATTGCACATCCTGGACCCTTAGGACCACACTTCTTTCCTTTTCTGGGGGACACTTGTTAACAGTTTCTGCTGCCTCAGGGCTCTACAGAGCCTGAAATAAGTAGATATTTTCAGATGACTGCTATTTGGAAAAACCTGGGTTAAATCAGGCTAAGAAAGCGGTCCTCCCACATTAGGGCCTCTTTCCTGTGGGAAGTCTGTAGTAAGTTTACATGTAGGGGCTCTGCTGTCAGAGTATGAGTCTCTCCTTTTTAAACTTCTTTCTAGAAGCCTGAAACCTGCACAGCCTATCATGCTTGTAGCAATCACCTCTTCTTTTACAGCTGCACATCCCATCACACATGCCTGATCCCCTGACTGGTTCAACTGACTAAGGCAGCTTTTGCTTACAGAAGTGTTTGCACAGTAAGCTAAATGAAAGGAGATCATTATTTCATTTAGCTAAGATTTTTCCATTATTTGTGCCATGCCCAAAATGTCTTAAGTTCATAACACTCTCACAAATTACTGTGACAAATAGTAAGTTATTGTCCCTTATATCACGGTTCTAATTGGAACTTTGTGGAAAGCTACAAAATCTGGGTGGTGGCATTTTTTTCTTTATTCATTTTATAACAAATGATCTTTGTATAATGCAACATTAGGACTATCTGCTGCATTCTTTTGTATGTTGAATCTTTCCACAGATTTATAATTCTTTTGGACCAGATTGACTCTATGTCTGATCTACTGATGTTCTTCTAGGATCAAAACAGTCAAAATAAGCAAGAGTAAGAACACTGGATTAAGAACTTCAGCAATACAAATGTTTTCATCCAAAAAGAAAACAAAGTTAAGGCATTAAAATTTGTTTAACTTCTCAGTGTTTAGGAAAATGAGTCTTATTCACCCCTCTTACCTTGTGTACTGTGTACAGCTTCCCTGCAGCCACAATGCAGAATTACCCTGTGCTGAGTACAGATAAACATCTGAAGCTGTTCCAGTCAGCTGGTTCAAAGCTGCCTTGTAGCTCTGCCCTTTCTGCTGCTGCTACTGCTAATTAGGCTTGCCTACAGACACCCCTTTTCAGAGGGAGGACAGGAGTGCAGTAAAGATTAACTCAGATCTTAGCTTAGATTTAAGGAGGCATTTTTAGACGTAAAAGAGATGTAACTCATCAGCTATCAGGGTCATTATGAACCTAATGAACACCCTGACTTCCATGTCTTTTATAAAGCATAACAGTCTTGCTAAATCTAACCACTGGTATGCAGACAGAGTGCCAACACCTCTAGGTTTTACACTGTGGAGATGTTTCAGGCAAGTATTTGATGCACATTCTTGCTATACCAACCTCAGTGATTAGGCAGTAGCCCAAGAGATGTTTTATGAACATTTAAATATCATGTTTAGTTAACCTAAAATACTGCTTTCAAGCTGAAGTTAAACAAATGTCTGATTAATGAAAGACAAACAGATTTGCAATTAAAGGCTCAATTTAGGCCACTAGTAGTAACATACAGGAATATATTTGAAAGTCCTTGGATTTAATTTCTCCTCTCAAGTAGAAGCAGGCTACTAGAATAAGCAGCACTTTTTATATGAGGAGATATAAAAATTATTTGTAAAGAGGCTCCAAAAGGTTGGATGGTGTTTCTCATGGTGAGCAAGGGACTGTGGTCAGGTTCACATTCAGCCAAGGTGGCATTGCTGAAAGCCAGCTGGTACCTAGTGTTGTAGCTAGAGATGTAGTTCAGTAACTACCATTTAATTTACTTGGCAAAGGCTTTTTACTGAATTCTGTTATGACCAACTTTTTCATCTATACTACGTCAAATTTCCTTTCCTTCCTACTAATTTGTCAGCAGCAATAAATCACATACCCACTCCATAGTAATGTAGGTAGGAGTTAGTTTATCCTCCACCCTGTATCTGCTTTGGTAATCTTGTTCTTTTTTAACCAACCTACCCATCTCCCACAGTTTCTCAAAAGACTCAGTGGTTGTTTTGTTGGTCCCACTGACAGCCTGGGTATTCATGCAATGTTTTAATAACCAATACTAACATATTCACAGACTTGAGCCTTAGTACCAGTCTCACAGCTGTCATTTATTATTTTTTTTTGATTGATCATTCTATGCTTTTCATTTTACATTTGGCAACTAGGCTGGGAAGTATGTTGATGGAAACTACCACTCCATAGACCTTTCAATCCCAATGACAGACCTGTCACTTGGCATACAGGGGTAGTTCGGTATGGTGCCTAAGGTTAGACTCCTTAGCAAAAATCAAAGCCTACATGTTTCTTTAGGCATCCAAATGAACCTTCCTCACTAAGCTGTTGCCTAACTTCTGACACTCCTAATGACCCCAGTCATATCTTTTCTTTTCATCAGTAAAGCCCTTGGGCATACCCACAAGCAGACCTGAGCTGCTTTAAGTCTTTACAGTGTCAGATAGCCACATGCATAAACTCCTGTGCTCTGCTGAAATCCAGGAGCCGGGAGTTTTCCTCACTGCTTTGTATTCGGAGGCTGATGCAAATCAGATCAGCTGGGCCTCTTCCCTTGTCTCTTGCCCCTGAGGACAGTGGGTTGGTAACTCAGGCCTAGAAGACAGAAGTGGCATTGCCTAATGCTGTTATAATTAAAACCTTACATCTAGTTCCTAGTGGTTGTGCAGAAGCTCTCCTTTTGTCCCATAGAAAAATCCATTAGGTAGGATTTTTCTCTCTCTCTGTCCCAAACCTTTAGAAAGTAATAGCTGCATAAAAGGTGATGCTTCCCAATCTATTTTGTTCTGTGATGAAAGTAACACTCAGAAGCAAGTAGAACCCCAGCTGTGTAAAGTACTAATTGAAGTCCTTGCTCTTCCACTTCTCCCTTTCCCACTCTGGCATTCACTAATCTTATTTATCCTGGTTAGGTAATCTGCCTGTAGGACCACACATGTCTCCACTTGTTTGGAAGAGCACCTCACTTACTGGCTGTATTGTATGATAATAACAACAGCTACTGCACCAGTGAGATGCAGAGGTGAACAAGAAAGGTTTTCATGGCAGTCCCACAATCTAACAGTTGCTGACCAGCCCAAACAGAAGCTGCTGCTGTAGGACATTATGACTACCTTCTTGCACCCCTGCTGATTCAAGTAATTTAGACAGCAGAAGATAAAAGTGTACCCAGGTATAATTCAGTTCCACCATAATTACCTGATTTACATCAGGCTACACAGCAAGTTTCTTGGCTTTTTTTTGTCCTGCCTTGCATTCTGTAGGTAAGTTCAAACAGAAAATAGGGTGTGAAGGTTTAGCTGGTTTTATATGCAGGTGGTGGAGGAAAGTGAACTGGATAAGATCTTCATTCTTCAAAAAGAGTAAACCAGTAGGTAGTTTAATGACCTTTCTATTGTGCAAACAGAACCTGAAATTCTTCTTTCTCCCCATCAATAACAATAATAAGGAATTGTTGGAAAAGGTTCCTGCCTTTTTTAAACTGTAAAAAATATTAACAATTCTAAGCTAATTTTTCTCAATGTTCAAAACTTGAATTTTCAGACATACTAAAGAACAAGACTAGCAAAAGCTTCCGTAAGAACATTCCCTCTCAGCATACTTAAGTATTTGAGTGTGAAGTTTTTGAAATAGTAATATAATATTAAAACTAAGCAAGGGCTTACAAGCTCATGAGATGCTGTAATTTACATGGCAGAATACAAAGGAATTCATTGCAGATTCTCTCTTCTTGTGCCACAGAAACAACCACCTCCCCCTATCAAAATAAAGGCCACACAAAAAAATTCATTATTCCTATAACATAGGAATACCTAATAGGTTTTTTCCTACATTGTTAAAAAGTAAGGCTTGCATAGATATGGATCATTCAGTTAACCCAACTCTGGTCCATTTTGTGTCACTCCACTTGCCTTTGCTCTTTTAGTAGTTGTCTATCACCACCACCTGCTATTCCCTTAGTCTAACCTCCAGGTGTTCAGCACTCTGGAGTAGGGAGCATTACCAGAAGGAAGGAGGCCCAAGCAGTGTCCTAAAGGTACTCCAGGAGGTAGCTCCATGCTTGATAAGCAGCATAACCTTCAGTTCCCATATGCACATCCCCCAGGAGCAAACAGAACTCCCACACCACCATCCTCCCCAGCCCCAGGGACCAGGGCAGTTTTTCTGCTCTTGACCAGGTGACAAAAGGCCAATCTCTGCAGAGGTCATTAACAAGAACAGCAGGTGTTGCCAGTTTCCTATGCAAAGCAAATCACAAATTAGTTTTCCACTTTCTACTAAATTTATGGGGACTTACATTGTCCTCCTTTTGATTGTTGTAATTTTGGAAGATAAGTAGTACTTAAACACTTGTTCTTTAAAAGATACACAGCAATTGTATGTTTACATACTTAGGAGAAAAACCTGCAAGTTTACTGCTTTACTCATTTTTGCTTTGCCCAGTGACATTTAAACCCAGTGAAGCTGCAAGCTCCGTTTTCAGTGTTTTCCCTGGTAAATGTCACTCTGCTACAGTGCTGCATTCACCAACTCTAAAGTAGCTTTTATCAGCAGTGGTGCCATGTGCCAGTGTTGCCAGTGTTCCCAGACTGCTGGCTTAGCTTGTTTTCTTTCAATAGCTGTGGAAAATATCTGAAACACAAAGGCAAGAACTACTTCATTTTTGTATAAAAGTGATTAGTAGGAAATTAGATTTATTGAGTTGCTGAAGGTAAATGTTGTATTTTGATCCTTTACTGTTAAACCTCCATTAATATACAGCTTGATTAGTTTATTTTACTGTTTAGAATTTGGTTAGATTGAATTGGCAGAGAATTTTAGAATGTAGGACTTAGTTTATAGACCTAGCTGTGAGCCCAGGCAGCCAGTGAGCCAATTAACCAGTGAGCTGGACATTTCCTTGCATTAGAGGTGCATATAAATGGTGTAGAGAGACCTGTAGCACTGGCTTCTGGTACGATCCCTTACAGCTTCTTGGCAACAAAGTAGGAACCCCCAGTGACTGGGAAAAGTCCTTGGACAATTGCAGCTCAAGAGGTCACAGAAGTGACAAACAAAATTGTCTTTGGCGCCCCTTTTCCCCCTTTCTGCTGCCTCATTAAGGAAGGCTGAACTCAGAGCTTTTCAGAGGCATATCTCATGCAACACAAGTATTCTACAGGCAGCCTTGTAGCTAAAGTAAATAGATACAGAGGGAAGGAGATAATTGTAAATAAAGGCTTGAGGGAAGCACCTTCAGCTGCTTGACCTTGTAGAGCCCTGGTCCCTTCTTGTCCAATAGATGCCTGCCTCTTCTCTAGAGCATACTGGTGATTGCCATGGGCTTTACTGGGAGATACTGCTATTCTGCTGGTGGGGAAAAGCAAAAGCCTTGGTCTTTTCAAGGGGTAAGACATCAATCATTCTCCAAAATCTACTTTTGAATAGTGCTTTGAAATTCACTAGTAGGACTGCTCATCTTTGAGGAAGGCTGTAGGTGATTCAGTTCCTCTCCATCATCCTTTGCAGTTTGTGTACAGGCAGGAGCTGAACAGCAGCATTTCTACCTTGCACCTTCTGCAATGCCTCTTCTTTATAATGTACATATTTGTTTTCTCAGAAGTTTCCCCTGTATTCCTCAAAGAGTGTATGATGTTGGACTCCAATCAGAACCACTGATCTCCCTTCCTGCTGGCAGTGTGCGAGGGAGTAAATAGGACTGGTCAGACCAGATTTTTGGAGGGGAATTGCCACAGCAATTGCAACTACACCAGTTCTAAGCAGGACATGTCTGTAGACATGCACTGAAGGTTAACTGAAGGTCAATTTTTAGTTCTAACTTAGAGATCACAGCCGCCAGTTCAGATAGGGATCTGTTTGTCGGCTTCAGCAGGTTTATAACAGTCTCTTTCAGAGACCAGTTCCTAAATCCAAGCACTTTGGGATAGCAATATTTATAATCAGAGTATTATATGAGCATTTTGCATACAGAAATCCTATAGAGCCACATCTGCTTTGTCCTGTTTGAACTCATATGTGTGGAAGGAGAGAGAGCAGAGGACATGAGTTATGATCAGACCATGGTTTTTTTAAAGATGCCAAGTCCATAATTTTTCTGATCCTTTTTCCTGCATGCAAGTACTTTTCCATGGATGAAAGGGCATCTGAGAAGCAGCTTACAAATTATAAACAGTCAGTAGAAAGTATAATCTGAATGCATCATATCAAAACCTGAATATAGGAGAGGTATTTTATTCTAATTTTGATTGCTGTCTTTCTGTTTTGTACCACAGCAAAGTAATAACAGCAGCTCACTGTGGCCTTTAGAGCTACATAGAGATTCACAAATAGACCCATTCACTATTTCATTATATGATCTTTGGAATTCATTCTGGGATTTACCTCTGTGTGTGCATCTAGACACAAGAATACCAAAATACCAAAAGGACTGGAGCTGCTGGCCAAGCTTAGTAAAGGGGAGAAGTAGGATAAAGTCTATGGCTTGATAAAGCCATGATTGTAAAAATTCAGCTTTTTCTAAAACCTTTCTGCAGTTCTCAACTTCTGGGCTCAGTATAATGTTAGGATGGTTACCCTAAAATTTCAAGATTAAAACTGCATACAGCATGTTACTTGTAAGGGACTCTGAGAAAACATCAGCAAAGCCTTGCATTAATAAATAGTTCAATTAAGATCAACAATAAAATCAGAACATTTTTAGAAACAGTATTACAGTCTGTTGATTCTGATCAGAAAACACAGTCATCACATCCCCAAGCTGGATTTCTGGGGCTATGATCAAGGCAAAGAATAGGTGAAAGAATTTGGAATTTCATAGCACCAAATCTGTTGCTGTTTTTAGCTGAGGCAAGGTGCTGCTAACCAGTTTATCGGTGAGATCTTGCCATGAAGCAGGAAAGGAAATGTTCTGAATTAATTGTTACAGCCCTGAAGCAGAAATTCAGATTTCCCCCCCCACCAGTATAATATCTTTCACAAGCTGGTGAACTTGGAACAAAAAATTTGTGCGTTTATGGGGTATAGGGCCATGATTTTATAAAAGAACTCTTTATTTCCATGTAACACCAGCTGTGCAGAAAAGTGCTGATTACATGGTAGTATTTAAGTTTAGTAAGAAATTTCTTGCCTGAAATCAATTTTGATACCAAGTGGAGTGCCTAATATACCCTGGTTTAAGCCTTTTACTTTTAAGCAATCTGTTTTTCAGTTGAGCAATGACTAAAATTAAGAGTACTTTCTTTTATTGTTAACATTTTTAAGTGAATTTGAGATCCTCTGCTCAAAGGACATGACATGTTTTTACCACAACACATTCCTTCTGTATGCTTTTAACTATCTCCTTGTGTTTATTAAAAATAAAAAATAAAATCTAGTCACACATATCAGCTAATAGATTCTAGCGAAGGTCATAATTTATCAGCACATTTTTTTATAAACTCTTAAATGTTTTGCTGACTTAAGCCAAGGTTCAAGAGGTTTATAACTGGATCCCAGGTTTAATCCCAATTAAATTTCTTTGGTTTTATCATGTGCACAGATTTAATGACTGATACAACACAAAGCTGTGACTGAGAGTGGAAGCTGTTTTGGTTATATACCCATGAGTCAAGGAATTGTAAACTTTTCCTCCATAGAAATAACTGTGCTATCTTAGAGGTCTTTTCCTCCTTCATGAAATATGAAGAAATATGGTATTTTTGACAGCTACTTTGAAATAATGTGTTTTGTTTGCCCCTCCTATTTTTTCATATTCACCTGCCTCTTCTGGTTTTTTAAAATATTTTTTAAATATATTTTTTGTGTAAATGTAATGTTAAATGAATATACACTTAATTCTTTACTGTATGAAAAAACTCATTACTTACTTTTGTAATGTGTTTCATTTCTTTCAGATATTGTGCAATGGACCAGGAACATGTGTTCCTGTCTGTTTATCTGCTTTTCTTCTCGGCCTTCTACGAATAAAAAGAACAATCATTGTGTATGTAGAGAGCATCTGCCGTGTGGAAACATTATCCCTGTCTGGAAAGATTCTTTACTACTTTTCAGATTATTTCATTGTTCAGTGGCCTGATCTAAAGAAAAAGTATCGCAAGTCAGTATATCTTGGTCGAATAGTGTAACAGAAGACATGCTAAATTTACCTGAAATAGACTCTACAAGCTCCTCACTTGCATTCCTGCAGTAACTTATTTTCAAGAATTCCTGTTAAGAAATTAGGCTGGTACTTAAAAATGAGACAGTAAAGATTTCTCTACATTTAAGTAAAATTTGTCTGTATTTATATTTATTGCTATCATGTAGATCTGTTCACCAATAACCCATAGTGGCTCTAAGTCTATGCTGTCTCTGTTTTCATCTAGTTTTCCTGGTATGTGAATGGTAATTTTTGTCTACAAATAAATATGGGAATTTGTATGAATGTAACATTTCCTGTAAGGAAACTTTGTGTCATTTTTAAAATTGTAAGCAACAAAGTCTTTTTCTAGCACAACAGATTTTATTTCCTTTATGCTAGTGGTGAAGTCCCCTGTGAATCCTTAGAGTATAAAGGAAACAGTTATATTAAGTTGGCTTCATGACAGTTTGTACTTTACAGTCTTCCAAAACCCCCAGAGCATTAAACCAGTATAATTTTTCCCTCTCGTCTTTTCAAAGCTGTCCTTATAATCTGTTGTGTGCCTTTTGAAAATTGTTGCTCACTTCTTAAGATAAATAAAAAGGTGACAAGTGTCATGCTACAGGCACAACACTTACCCGTTTAAGATGACTTTCTTCAAAGCTTATGTGCAAAAAGCCTTACCGAACCTACATCAAACAGAGCAAAACTGTCAGTTGGGGAAATTGAACTGGTTCGAGCTCTGAAATAGAGAAAAAAAAAAAAGTAATAAGGGAAAGAACAGTTTCCCTCTTTTCCTGATGCAGTGAATTTGGCTACCAGTATATCCTGTTTTCTCATTTTAAGCACCTGACTTTCAACAGTACAATATACACTTAAGAGTTTGCCATGAAAAATGGTATCCCGTGCATTGGAACAACTTTTAAAAGGTATCTTGTTGGCAGTAAGTGTGTGAAAGCATACTCCAGCATTTATCTGGCAAAGTGTAATTCTACAACTATCCCACCTATAAAGCAGCATAAACACATCTGTCATCTGTACACACAGAGCTATGTGGCTGGCTACAGAAATATAAACAAAGAAAAAAGCTCAAATAAGAGTAGAAACGCCCTCCAGAGTGCACAGCCTGACTGGTGAGACCAAAGCCGCTCCTCACGCTGCCGCAGGAGGAGACGCTGGAAAGGCTTTTCCTCAGCGTCTGATGTCAAAATATTGCAGCAGCTATTCTGGTGGGGAATGGGGGGGATTTAGCTCAACAGAAACAATGGTTCCTGCTGTTAGGAAATAAGCGTCCAGAGGAATAGGCTGATTCATGCAGAAAGCCACTAGAAATCATTAGAAAACCTTGTGCAGAAAACTGCAGTCAGGGTACTGCAAGGCCTGTGGGGAAGCCAGCTGTTACAACCTGTCCCACAGGCTTAATAATCCTCAGCATAAGTAGGGTCCCTTGATGTGGTCACATGTGAGAACAGGGAGTTTTGTGGGTTTTAACCAAGATTTTGTCTGAAATTAAAGAGCAGTTAATAGGTTAAGGCTATGTGAGAAGGACTTTGTGCAGCACATACTGAGGTCCTTGAAAATGACTTGGTTGAAGTAAATCTGATGTGTCCAAGAGCTTTTTGCCCCTGGACCGGAGTGAGGACTATCTTATCATGACTTTCTGCACAGTTGCAGATAGTTTGATAAGTTGGAGATACGCTGGACTCTATTATGGCTAACAGTAGTTTATTTTAGATCGGTGCTTTCTCTCCGGAATTTTGCTTTCTGTTTTGCAAGGGAACTGGAGTAGAGGGGAAGAGGACAGAGGCAGCCTCTTCCTCTGCTCTGGGTAAGGGGCAGCAGCACAGGCTCGGTGCGCTGGGGCTTAGAGAAACCTGGCAAGAGCAGGCAGGGAATGCTGCCGTGGCCGAGCAGCACAGCCTGTGGGAGCCTGGAAGAGCAGGCAGGGAACGCTGCTGTCTGTGCAGCACAGCCTGTGGGAGCCTGGAAGAGCAGGGCAGGGAATGCTGCCGTGGCCGAGCAGCCCCGGGCCGGCAGCGAGGCCGGGCCCGGCTGCCGCTGTTGAGGCAGAGCAGGAGCAGCCCGGCCTCGTCCTGCTCGGGGTTTGTACCTCAGGAAAGCACCTCTGGCTGCTCCCGTACTCCCTCAGAGCCCTGCCCAGGGCAGGATTTGGGGTTTTGGTGTGCTTCCCAACTGCGGGTTCATAAACTTTTGAGTCTGCCTTTGAACGCTGTGGAGTTCCAGGAATTTTCTTCCACCTGTCACCTGCATGTCAATGACTACTGCTAAAAGAAAGAAATTGCCTGTTCAGACTTGTCACCTCCCATGTAAACACTCCGAAGGTAACAGCAGATTTCTTCACAAGAGGCTGTCCTGAAAAACTGGATTGCTCCAGGCCATCTGATGTGGAGGAGTCTCATTTTCAAAGGTTTGGGAAGGGTTTTCCCACTTTTCTTCACTGCCAGCCTTTTGGGGAGCAAAGTCAAGAATACCTCAGCCTATGTTCCCCCAACAGCATGTTCTTTACTCTGGTAAACCTGGGAAACACAGGTTAAAATAGCACATATAGAGTGGGTTTAAATGCAGATTGTTGGCTGTGTGAGGTGATATGTGAGGGCATGGGATGGTACCCATTCCCTGGGACTGCTATTTTCCTTACTGGCTCAAGTGCCTGCTTGAGCTAAGGGCATTTACTTTTCAGCAGTTTATAATTAGTTCTAGCAAATAAAACTTGGATTAGAAATGACCCAGGAGTCTTTAGAGTTGAAGCAGGCAGAACTGAAATGGGAAGATCACAGCCTAACTGACCAAAGCCTTCAACAAAACACTGCCTCACTGTCATAGGACATAGCTCAGGGAAAGGACTTCTGGCTCAAATTCCCCTAAAGGAAGTTTTGTTATCAGCCAGAGTGACTTTTCCTTGAGAAGATTATCTCAAATAACTGCTAGTTCTCTCCAAAAGCACAGTGGAGCTGAAGTAAACTAGCATTTTGTTATTGAGAAGCTCTTTCTTATCTTTTGTTTTTAGAAGGTGGGTACAACCAAGCAGCCTATTGTTCTAGGGGAAAACTGCATTCTTCCTCTCCCGTAACAGAACAGCAAACAGCCCTCCCAGGGTCTAGCTGGAGACTTAAAGGTCGCTGACTGGATTCCTTAAGTTTAGATTCTTGGGGTTTGCTATGTCTCATTATTTTATCTTAAATATTAATATTATGGCAAGCACATTTCCATTACATATAAGGAATGTTTGATGTGAAATACATTATCTCTTTTTCTCCATCTCCAGAAGAGGAAACCATAATATCTTATAGATTTGAAGCAAAATGAGGAAGAAATATATTCTTAAGAAAACAAATATGACTTTATGGAAATATCATGATCAAAATTGGCAAAGATTTTCGAAGAGAAAAGAATGCATCCAGAAATTTGTTCTCTGAGTCCTAGCATAGAAGCCAAATTCTAAATGAATTTTCTATATCAGATTGTTTTATCTAGACATGCATTAGCCGACAAATATTAAATATTCAGAGTTGTATCACTTTTGATTTGGTTGTCTCCTACAGTATATAATGTACATCTAAAACCAAGTTAATTTTATTTTTAAAAAGGAGGAAGGGAAGGTAAAAGAGGAGCACAAGTCAGAATATAATAAAACAACTATATAAGAAAAAGGTGGACTCTTGCTAAAAACAGCTTGCTAAAAACAGCTTAAGAGATTATTTCCATGTTATACCAGAACAAAACTAAACAGATGGATCTATTTTCAGCCAATGATTCAAGTTTTTACAACTCAGCCATGGTCATTCCAATAAAGTTATGCTGTTCTGTTATACTTTGCAAGACATTAAGGATTTCTGGGAACAGTACTCAAAGTCTCAAGAAGAACTTCTGAAGTTGTACTCACATAATTCTTCAGATACCTGTTTTTCCATGCAAAAACACCCTGTCATACCATAGGACAGTTAATGCATTGGAAAAAAAGACTGCTGTATACAAATACTGCATAGATAATTTTAAACATACAAATGCAAGTCATGTTTGTAAATCAAAGAGATCCTCTTAAACCTGTGCAAGGGGGCCCAGAGCATATCCAGACTCAACGTCACCCCCTTTTCCATCCTCATTTTCACCTCCAAATGAGTTTATCAGCGTGCCTCAGCCAATGAGCAATCACTGACTGCGTCCAAGCAGCAGCCAGTTTCCCTGGGACAGGAGAGGAAGCAGGATGCCACAGGGAAGGGTAGCTCAGAGGGAGTTAGAGAGCAGCACTTGCACAGAAACCTTTACTTGGTTTAGTGCCAAGTGGCACCATCCAGTTGAAGACATTTTTGCCCCAGACTTCAGGCAAAAAGCACAAAGGACTCACTGCCACCATTTCGCTCTAGCAACTGTGTCTCTTACATCTTGTTAAGGGAAATGCAGGGTTCTAACAGACCCTTGGTAGATGTCTCCATGGTTTTTCAAAAACATTGCATACACAGTGCTTGTGTCTCCCTTCAAATCATGTTTGTTGCCTTTGCCCCTCCTGCTCATGGCTGAAGCCAAGCCACTGTGCTGGGCTGGGGAGTTCCTGCCACAGACACGGCTGCTGACCTGAGAAGGACTTTAGTTCTCCAAAGGAACTGCTGCTCTCCCAGCAGGAGGCACTGGGAATGGAGGTAAGCATTCAAGGACTGTAGCCATGGCAATCCCACTTTGCCTCTGGTAGCTGGGTGCACTTAGTAAAAGCCTGACACAGATGACTACTAGGTCATACATGTCATAAATGTTGAAGCTTTAAAAAGTCACTTTAAAATTTTGATTTATACCTTAACCGTGCAATTCAGAAACACATTTTTGTTTAACTCTGGCTATTTTAAGTCTATTACAGGCTTAAGCGGTAAAATTCTCTCAATAAATATTTTCTACAACAGATTGCAATATCCCTTTTAACCTTGTATAGATAAGGAGAAATGACATTCACATTGTCCCCGAGCGCATTTCACATATTGGCTTGGACACAGGCAGAGTCTTCAGTACCAGTCAAGCAAGGAACATCAACAACCGTGGTACATAAGAGCTTTGATCCTGGGATATCAGACTTAGCATTAGGAATAGACCATACAACCCTAATCTATATTTCCAGGCTGACTTCAGGAAACTGGTTCAGATAGGTAATTATGAGCTGGTTGTTGACTTTAGTGTTTAGGATAAACATTCCCTAGGACGTTAGTTTTTTAGTTTTATTTCAGCAAAAACAGTATTCACTAATTTATTAGAGAATGAAGGACAGCTTACATGCTAGGAACACACAATGATTATTTAACTGAAGCATATGTAATTTGCCAGAGAGTAATGTGGTGGGAGGATGGTGTCTGTATTATGGGACAGAAAACCAAGAAAAGCAGAGCACTGGCAGTGCTGTGCAGGGGTTTGAGGAAGCTGCCTGGCTCCCAGTCAGTATCTGACAGACCTCTCCTCTGGCTGGCCTGTGCCACATGCTGTGCCAACAAACTCCTGCTTGTTCCAGGAGCTGGGTGAGGATCTAGGAAAGAAAGCACTGAGCCCTCAGGCAGCTCACTGCACAAACTGATCCCTACACCTTTCTGAAACTTGAATTTGACTTTTTCCAAAGACCATACTTCCTGATAGCATAATGGTAGTCTCATGACCAGTATTGTTGAAATCAATAGGAAGTACCCAGAGGCAGAGGTCATCTTGCATAAGCTGCTTGGTAAGAACCAGAATTTTGCACAAGAATTCAAGAAAACCAGTAGCTCTCAGAGTAACAGCTTTGGACATTTTCCCTCTTGTTGCTGTTTCGTGCTGCAGTGGCAATGGAGAAGGAAATGAAAGTGGCATATGATACATGAAGATGGACCTTTGTTGACATACTTATTTAAACTCAGGTCACTATTCTGCAGAGTGTAAAATTTCCCATTTAGAATTTCTTGTATCTATTTTACTCCCTTGCCAAATTTTTTAAAATATGTTTTATACCCCATTTCATTAACTGTTGCATAAATGTGTATACAACAGAAATAAGCAACCTCACATTTAGCTGTGCCAAGGATAGGCTTTACCCATGCATGCGTCTATAAAAAATTGATTAAATTGTCCTTGTACTATGCAGCAAATAATTTTTAAAGGCGTCCATAAAAAAGTTTGGGGTTTTTTTTTTTTTTTTTATATATTGTGACTTAGGAAGTATTTTAGACCCTACAGTGTAGTTGCTGTGCATAATCCTACACATTCAATGCTTTGGTGCACAGCAGGTTCTTAAAAAAGCCCTCTCCTTGGTTTAAGAAAGAGTGGATATTTGTAATGCTGTATCAACAGTCAGATCTGCTCAGTTAGCATTACGGTAACTTCTACTTTCAGCTGCCAGTAGCTTGGCAATTAAAGTTTCCTGCTTTATTGTTAAACACTGCAATTGAACTCTGCTGCTTTTCATTTGTGATCCAGCTTGGGATGTCAGCTGACACTGAAATGAATGTCCTAACCTCCAATTCAGTGGCTTAAAGGATATCTCCACAACATTCACTGCCAAGATGAAATCCAGAAATTATTATTCAGTAGCAGTAAACAGGGCCTGTTTTTGCAGGCACTCATTTGTAAAAAAGCAAGGATGACAGCTGGGAATTACAGTTAAATGTGCTTTTCATAACCACACTGAAAAGCAGAATATTAAAAGTAATGTAGCTGTATTTGCAAAGAAGCACTTAAGTGATAGCGTAGTAGCTCTGCATTAATACTTGTAATAATTCCTTTAAAAAATAACTTCATATCAAGGTACACTAAGATTTTTCAGTGCAGTTAGATACAAAATAAATACCTTCAAATATTATTGGTGGATCTCCACTCTTCTGTCACTTTCAGATAGAAGATGACTACTGACAAGCAAAGCTCAGAGCACATCCCAATTCTAAACATATTTTTCATTAAACTCCAGACTAGAGATAATTCCTGAAAATCTTCATCTGACTTTTTCTTTGAATAACACTGGGGGTAGAATAGGAAGGCTGAGGAAATACAGAGAGAGCAGCTTCCATGTAAAGTATTACTTTGGAAAGGCTGAGCAGGTGATTCTGAGAGGAAAGCAATTGTTACTGCTGCCCTGCTCCCCTAACACATCTCCCACCTCCCC
>VWZP01001727.1:186139-250879 GCA_013396995.1 Dicaeum eximium
TTTGCTGAGGTTTTTCTCATGCTCTTAGGAACAAAAGGTGTCTCACGTTGTCCTGTTGGACTGGCTGCTGCCTTGCAGCGAACAATTACCTAATAAGAGGGGAAGCCTTTGCAATAAAAATTACACCGCTAAACAAGCGGGGATAAGTTGGTGCTCAGTGTTTTTATTCACAGGCTTAAAATCTAAACGTGGTCTTTAATAACCGGTTGTTTCGCACGCATGTCTGGTTTCAGCAGATCCCCAGATCCTGTTTTACTTGTAGCTGAGTAGAAAGGAGAGCAGGGAGAAAAGTAGTTACTTTAAACACTGTAATTTATGCTTTACAAAACAACATTTTGCTTTGGTTTTTTTCTTTATTGGCTTTCTCAGGATGGTTGTGGGTTCTGCTGCGAAGTTTGATGACATCATGTAACCAAATGTCTTCGAGTGGTTGCTTCCAGCATCTAAACTTAGTGATTTATATACACCATTATACACTGAAAAAAAAAATCGAAAAACAACCCAAAACTAAAAAAAGACGTGTTGTGCACTATTGCATGTGAATTAGGAAGAAAGTAGATGCTCTTCTACTTTAAAGATCATTGTCAAAATGATGTAGGTTTAACAGTGATCCCTTAAGGGGGACAAGGTGGGAAGTTCTTTGTTCTTTCTTTCAGTTTCTTATTGCCATCAGCTTCCTTCGGGCCTCCTGAGGAGCTGTTCCAAGCCTGTGCATTAGCAGAGGGTTTGAAACTGGTGTATTCCACACCTTTATGCAAAGGGCCTTCTACTTCATCTTGCTGAGTGTCTCTGCTCACATTTTCTGCCTTCAATGCAAATATGGCAGAGGGGTGGATGTTTGGGGGCAGCTCCAGTTTTCTTGTTTGTAGGTTTCTGCTGCATTATTTGAAAATGTCAGTGCAACAGTGCCATAGAAAACAATTCAAGTGCACCAAAGGCAAATGAACTCATCTCCTTTCAAAAAACCCAAGCAAACAAAAAGAACCTCCAATCAACAACAAAATCTCCAGAAGAGATGTAGCTTTGAGCTTTTAGAATGTTGTTCTCGTTGTAAGAGATCAAATTTCAAAGCAATTGTGTTATATACATGTATACTGTGTACCTCCAATCTAGTATCCTGCATGGGTTTGTGGGTTAGATGTGTGTCTGTTCATCTGTATAATTCCAGATTTCAGCAGATAATGTCTCTGTAAAGATCAAAAATTCCTTTTCCCAGATTTTTCTGTCTCATGAAGAATTCTTTGAAGAATTAGTTTCCAACTCTTGGAGGATCAGTTTTTGCTGCCAATTGCTTTTTGAAATACTGGCCTTTGTGCAAACTATTCCGTTATGGGTTTTTTAATGTGCTGTTGGGGTAATGTTTGTAAGTGGCTGTAGAACCTCCCTGCTTGAATGATAGTAACTGGTAAATACCCTTGTTTGAAATTTCCAGAGCTGATCCCAAGCAGTAAACAGACAGCTTCATAGCTATGCTGCCTGAGGGTCCTGCTGTGCTGGATAAAAAAAATCCCTTGGTTTTGGTTTTTATTCTTTATTTTTCTCACTTGACATTATATTAGTGTTCAGAGAGACCTTTTGTTTGCCATGGTATTTGAATAGATGAATATAACATGTCCTGATGCTTTTTAAGTATTTAATTTAATTGAGGTCAGGATTCAGTCTCTAAGCTTAAAATTTGTCTAGTTTGTTTTTTTGGGGGGAGGGGTTGTTGGTGTGCGGTTTTTTTGTTTGTTTTGTTTTTGGGGGGCTTTTTTTGTTCTTTTGAGGCTCCACCCTTCTCTTGTTTTGCTCCTTACCTTAGTTCACACTAATATGGTGTCTGGTCTCTGTTAGGGATTTCTTTTCCTCATTCCTACAGAGAAAGCATGGAGTTTGTGTACTGGTTCCCAGCTGTAAGGAAACTTGTCTCATGAGAAATGTGTAGGTAGTCAAACTAGTGTAATCCCTTTGAAGCTGATTCCCTGTTTACTTGAGATCACAGAAGATAATTGATCCAAAACAAGTATTCAGTGGGGAGCCCTTTAAACTGATTGAAATGCATGGTTTCTTCTGCAGGCAAGAAATAATTTTCTTGTTGAGCAATGGGGGAGTTTCTGCAGTACGTGAGGTTGACATAGCATGAGATGATGATGCAATTAGATAAAGCTGCAGACTCAATTTTATGTTTGTCTCTGATTTATGCTCCATTGTCTTGCTGCAGAAGGTGTGGAGCAAACAGGAACATTGGGCAGCAGAGGAGAGGTTCCAGTCCATTCAGCTGCTTCCTAGTGGCTCCACCCTTCCCAGGGAAGTGTTATTTGTATTGGGCAGGCATTTATCTTCCCCCTTCTCTTGCCTTTGATACAGTGCCAGTTTCATCTTCATAAGAAAGTGAGGGTATGCAGGAGTATGGTTTGTGTGGGGAGTTAAATTTTGCATAGCATTTGGCTATTGCATGTCCCTGACTTTCCCTCTGAGCCATCCCTGTGTCAGGAAGCTTTCACTGGTCAGTACCATTTTCCAAACTTTTTAAAGACAGCAGAATCACTGCGGTGTTATCCCAGCCCTGCAGCTGCCACCCTGAAAGATCAAGCCCTGGCAAAATGGAAGAGGAAGAGAAACAAACCTTTTAAAGTGAAGGCTGTTAGACAAATGAAGCCTGTAAACAAGATACCTCCCTATTTTGCAAGTGTGCAGTAGTAGTGCCTCCTGCTTTCCTTCTTGAGGGCAAATACAGATTAATGAAAAAGAATTGAAGTCTGTGGTGAATAATGCAAACCAGTCCTAGGTATGATTATTGTGTTCTTCTTGAAAGTGCTGAAGAGAAAATTCTTGTCATCTATTTTACCTGCTACAGGCCAAATAAGCAGATCTAGTTGCTTAGTCCAGAAATTACTGTTTTTTAAATAAATGTTTTTATCTGGCAACCAGATTATAATGATTAACTTTGAGATTTTTTAATTAGTGATTTAATAGTGAGGTAAGTTTTGGCTGTCTGTTATTGAACTGTTAGGCCCTCTCCTTCTTTCTCACCCCTCCTTTCAAAACAGAAATAATACCCTTTTCCATTCTTAAAATGCAGCTCTTCCTACCATGTATTTGCTTTACCATTCTATGCTTCCTCTAGACTATTTTCCTTTAACAAACCCTTAGGTTTGGTCACCAAATTTTGTGAACCGTAAGTAAGAACGTTTGCTGCTGATAAAAGTGCATGTCTATGAATGTTGTCTGAAATGACGTAATAAAAATTGAGACTCTACTGGATAAAGCAGTGAAAACTTAGGCTTTAAGAGCAGAGGAGAATGTCTTCTGTCATCATAAGTGACAGTATAACATCTGTGCATTCCTATTCTCTTGTATTCTCTCTAGACATCTGTGTAACTTTTAAAGAAGTAATATCTTTCATTTACAAGTTTTGAATTAAATTCAGATGTTTAGTTTAAAATGAAATCAGCCTGCATGACCATTTGCATTACACAAATCTTAATTTTGTTGCATGGGGAATAAATAAAAAATCTAATATTTTGGTGCTCTTAGAAATACTGTAATAGCAGTATATACTGAAAAGGGAATTTCAGAGGAAATGACAGAAGAATTTATAGGAGCAAACATTAAACTTCAGTTTGCTCCAGTTAATTCATGGTTTCTCATAGTGGATCATGGCTCTTGAAGTTAACATTTCCTAGCTAAATATCAATTTCACTGTGGAAAAAACTAAAACTTTTTATGTTCAAATTTTGTATTTTTTTCAAAGAACTGTTAATTTCTTCCAGCTGGATCCAGGCATTGGTAACAGATCTTCAGTTCAAGTGAACTTCATAACTTTTTGCTTAATGGTACAGTTTTGATAATTGAGTCCATAGCAAAACTGTCCAGGAAACATAAATATGAGCATGGAATAATTCCATAGCTAAACTTACAACCAATCAGTGTTTGGCACAATAACTATACACGCCTCACTAAAAACACATTAGTGATAAAAAAACGAAACCATCTATTTTGTCAATTAGTCTTAAGATGCATTTTTTTAATGTATCAGCAACCAATTTATGAGAATTCTCCAGTTGTTTACAGTTTCTCTGGTGGTTGCTTGTTTCTGATGCTTAGTTTCACTTTGACTGACAGTATTAAATTCAGTGAATTGTGTTCAACAACACTTGCTTGAACATGGCCCTGCTGCCCTCCACTTCCAAATCATGCCGTGTTCCTTTTCTGGGCAGATGCTCCTGTGCTTTTGAGACTGTGTTTGCCACCTCAGTTGCTGAAACAGGAGTATAGCCTCTTGCTGGAAATTTTGCAAAGGATTTTTTTAAAGAAACCCACTGAATCACTGCCTTTATTAAGCTGTAGTAACCTATTAATTTGTATTCTCCTAGTGTTAGGTCCTGTGTGTGAAGAGTTCTCATACTCACTGAGAATTGGTATTAATGCAGATTAATGACATATTCTTTTTTGTTGTTGAAAAAGGAAGGTAATCCAGCAGTGGAGAATCTTAACTACAGTGTTTCCACACATCTTCATCCTTTACTGTCCATCTCAGTGTGTCTACTGTAGCTTGATGTGTCTAATCCATTTACCATTTTCACTGTTACAGTCTCAGGACAGGTCTGTTCTGTAGGCACGATTAAGTATCAGTTTTGAGTTCTGTAGCAATTTAAGAGAAGTATTAGCACTGCAGCCGTAATAAGGAGCCTTGCTAAGAGGTACAGAGTGATGGTGATGGAACCTGGGTTGACAGTGCATAGCAAGGATACATCTCTTGCCATGAGCAGAAGCAGGGGATTTGCCACGGGAGCACTTCCCTTGCCAGCAGCTGGGATGTTCAGCAGCCACGCCTGTTCTGGGCACTGCCTGAGCCCACAGACTGCGAGAGTCGCCTGCGGGAGCCCTCGCACAGCCCAGCTGGCAGTAATGCCAGACAGGTGTGTGAAGGTGGCTGCCCCAGGGACATCTGGCAGTCGTTGCTGTAAAGCACTGACACAGGACTGAGCTTCCTCTGCCCAGTGGTTTCCATCCCCACTAAATGTTGACACTTCATTGCTAAGTTCTCAGGTGTCTTTTGGTGTCCTCAGAGCTGAGGCTGGAGCGGCGCAGGCCGTGCTTGAGCTGTCCCTGCCCGTGGCAAGCCCTGAGTGAGGATGTCACTGCAGTTCTGCCTCTCATCTTACACCGTTTTCCCAGGAGGAAGGTGATGAATGGCACGGCACAGCCAGGGTGAGCTGCTGCTGCCCCATGAACATCAGGCAGAGGTGGAGCCCCACACGGGTCTGCTCCTGTGTGTGGGGACAGCAGGGACAGAACTGCCAGCACTGCACCAGCACGGGGCACCATGAATGGACACTGAGGATGTTTGATGAAACTTTTGTTGTGTTTAACCTTAGGAAGCACCCTGTGTCTGCACTTTCAAGTGGAAAGCATTTCTTGTCCATGTATAAAATGTATTGCAGTGACCTTGTTTATGGTGGATTAATAAACTTTTAGTAAATCTTACACTGGTGATAGAAAAATCCTAAAGCTTGCTAGGGTTAATTTTTAAGGATATGAGATAAGTATTTTGCATCCTTTGAATGCAAGCTCACAGTGTACCTCCTATGACTAGAACACTTCTGAAGAAAGCAAATAGAGCTTGACAGTCACGACAATTAAATGGGATTAACAGCCTCAGAAAATAAAAACTTTGATTTGCATTACAGTAATGCTTGCTTGTTTAAAATTTACAAATGAATGTGCTCTTTGTGTGGTTTCAGAGTTAGATTTGGTTTAAAATTTGGAGAAAAACACTTATTATTGTCCTGTTGCTGACTCAATACTCATGAAAGATAGATGGGTGGATGCACACATTCTTGTGGGACAGCAGCACATCACTGATTTTTGTCTCACCTTGTCTTTTTTTGACAGAACACTAATTTGGATGCTTTTTCTTGCCTGCAAATAGTTTATAATTTGCCTCAGAGAATAAAGGATAGAAATTTCTTTGTACTCAGAATTGTCAGCTTCTGTAGCTGCATAACACGGTGTACACTGAGCATCTGACACGTCCTTTTAAGGCAAACTTGGTAGAGATTCCCATCCCCTATGGAACTGTGCAGGAAAGGCCTTCAGTAAAAATGGGCTCCAGGCCAGGACACGTAGGGCAATTTGAAACAGATTTTTGCTAAGTGAGATCATGTGAAAATCCTTCTTTTTTTCTGTAAGAGGGACTCTTTAGCTTAAAAATGCTTTTTGTAAGTATCTGATTCTAAACAACTGTTAACTTGTATAGCTATGTTCAGCAGCAAATACTTTCTTTTGAGTAAATACATTTGGTTCTGTAGTAATACCTCATAGTAACTTTTGTCATTGTTTCTGTTTAGTGGGGTCGAATGACAGTGATTTTCTCAAAAACTGTTTTGACTTTCTTCAAGTGGGTGGTTCTATGTTTGGGACTTCTGGTTTTTTTAAAGCTGCAGTAACTCTTCCCTCCTCCCACCCACACTCGTCCCCCTCCCCCCCTTTTTTTTCACCCCTCCTCCTCCTCAAACCAGTGCATATTTTAGTAGATATTTAGAGGGGAAACATAATTAATCTTCTTGTTGCTTATACAGAACTCTCTTACCCAAAGTGGACACTTGTGGGTGTATAACTGGCAAAGGCTGGCAGGCATCGGTGCCCTGAAGGAGCTGGCAGTGAGGCAGGGCCACCGCAGTGAGGATGAAGTGCTGCTGTCACAGCCACGGTCTAGTGCCCTGCTTGGACTGTCCCCAGTGCCTTCCCTGTGCCAGCAGCTGGGCCAAGCAGGCGTTAAGCCTTGGGAGCCTGAGCTTCAGGTCACTGATACTCGCTCGCTCATGGAAACCAGGCTTCAACCATTCAGTGCCTTTGCTGCTTCTCTTCCAAGACTCAACTCTGTATTCTGGGGTCAACACAGGATTTTTCTTGAGGATTTTATTTAGGCAGACCTTTATTTAGACAACTTTTTGGTTACTGAGTAATCCTTAAGAAGTCTAGTGAAGTGAGACAGTATGTGGCTTGTGCATACACATGGGACCTGAACACCAAGTATTTGCCTAAATATTTCTGCACTTTCTTGCTGTTCTGAAATGCTTGCAATAAAGATGGAATCTGATCTATTGAAAATCCTAGCTGTCTGAATTATAGATGGATTTTAAACAGATCTTCTTGCCCTGCTTTGCATGTTTGTACCATGGCTCTTCCAAGGATAAAACTGGACGTTACTATTGCAAAACCTTACTTGGCTTTCCTGCTAAGAAAGCTCTGCTGTTCTATTGCTTTCCTGCTGATATTTCCACTGCTACAGCCTCTTATTTATGGGCAGCATTATCTTAGTATCCCTGGTTTTTCTTGAATAAGAATAATTTAATTAAAAACTTTTTCTTTTGTCCCTAATCAGTTGATTATATACTAGAAGCCTTCACAGAAAAAGGTGAGGCATCAAATACACATATATTTTGGAAGGGATTTGGTTATAGTTAAATGTTCATGATGAAAAGTAGCTCCTGCCTTGCTGCTGACATGGACCCAGCAGAGTATTTCCCTTCTGTGCTGAGCATGGGCAGAACACAAGTCAGAGCTCCGGCCAGTGTACACCAAGCAGAAGGAAGGGTTGGAGCAGGACCTGTAGTGCAGCTCCTGTTGAGATTCCCACTGTGTGACCAGCCTGAGCTGCCACTGCCTTGGTTCAGTTCATAACACCGGGGGGGATCAAGTACAAGTTCCATTATACATCATAATTGGAAGTCAATACTGTGTTTAAGTCATTGAAGCATAGGTAGCTCAGGCACGTATCTGGTGTGCTAAGACTAAATGCTCTTTGCTCAACTTTGCAAGAAGCTGTTCCCTTACCTTGCTGACATTATTGTATTAATCATGCCCTATACAAGTAAAAAGTACAAGTAACTTTTGAAGAAAATAAAGACTAATGCCTTTTTACTATGGTCTGTCTTGATGGCAGCCTTTATCATTAATAAATGATGGTATGAAAATGTCTTTGATAGGGAAAGCTACTCCTATTTGAAAGAATCTAGCTCGTTTTAATAAAAAAGTAAACAAAGATTGTGAGATTAAATATCAGTGATAAAGCACTGGTCTTTGAATGGGTGGAAGAGAATTGGAACAAAATGTGACTAACATAGTTAAAGTTCAGTCAGTACACCTGAGCATTTCGTTCTGCGCAACGATAATGGAACCTTAAATAATTGAGGATTGAGACCTCTCACAATCATTTGCAGCACAGCCTTGCCCACACGTTCTTCTGGGTGGGTATTTCGAACCTATTCTCAATTCAGGAGTGCAGCATAGTGACACCACAACTTGCCTTGTGGTGTCCTGAGTTTTGGATGCAGTGTGTATGTGCATCTCCTGCCCACCCCCAGCAGTCCCAGCTGTTCTTTCTGCTTGTGTTGAATTGCTGAAAAATAGGGATTTGAAAGTTTCTACAGGGTACTGAATCAGAACCTGTTACTTTGGAGTTTGACTGTCTTTTCTACTTTCTCACTTGTGCTTTCTTCTTTATTCATAAACTCCAGTGTAGCAGGCTTATGGCTTGATTTGTACATTACTAAAACTACATTTTCATTAAATAAAAGGTTGAGCTAGAAGTTCATGTAATTGTAAATTTTTTCAGTTTGTCTTAGTTTTCTTAGACTTTCTTCTTAAGATGTGTATTATTAGAAAATCAAATAAACGTTTTCTAACGTGTTTATGGTCATCACCCTTTTAAAAAATTATATTGTTATAACACTTTTTATGTGGTTAAAGCACAGCTTGTCTGGGTGGCCAAACCCAAAATATTTTTGAATGTTTCCTGGATTATAATCAACCTTGTGCATCACCTACTGAACTTTACCTGGTCAGAGATAAACCTGTGAGGGGGTGAGGTGGAGGGCCAGGAGCAGCAGATTATCGTTGTCTTTCATTCTTTGTGCCAAGTTCACTCTTGCAATATTTTTGCTGGCGGTGAAGCAAAACAAGAGTATGAAGCTGTTGATAGACAAGATCTTCTAAAACTTAGGGTGTGAAATCTGCACTACTTATGCTTCTGCTAAGAAAACTAGCAATGGGGAAAATTACCTCAACCAGAAAAACATGCTATGCATGAATTGAAAGACTTTGATCTACTACCTTTATGAAAGATAGATCTAGGCAGCTCTTAGTAGCTAGAAACAGCTAAGGAAGTTCTGAAGAAATCATATCTTTCACCTAGATTACCAAAAAAAAAAGCCAGATTGAATCATTTTGTGCCAGGATGGTAAGAAAGAGGGGAATCTCTGTTTCCTGTATGGATACCTATGACAGGCACCTCAGTGAGGCTGTTCAGCTAATGCGAGTTCATGGCGTTAAATGGGGGCAGGCTGACAGGGAAACAAGCGCTGTCTGTGCAGGGGGTGGGAAACACTGAGCACTATTAACTGTTAAATATTAATTATTAACTGTTACCTCAGCACCTGCCCTGTCATCTCTTCATTTCCAACTCAAGGCTATGCCTGGCATCACAGCTGGCAGCAAGGAATCAAGAACCCGAGCTTAGATAAGAGTAGAGTCTTGAGAGTCACCTTTGGAAAAAGTGCTGAGAAAATGCAGCATGGACTGTGCCTTTGCTGGAGAGGCAGAAGGAATGTGCATTTTGAGTAACTTGTATAGCAACACTTGCAGTGACAGACTTCAGCTTTCTTTAGCAAACTTTTCTGAGAGGTATGTTTGAGTTACCAGTTACCTGCTTGCTGCTGTAGAACATAATTACTCTGGTTTGGGTAAGTGAAGAGGGTTTGAAGAGAAGAAAAAAGGTGTGGAGAGAGAATGAAAGAATCAGACTCTGCAGTCCTATTTGGAAGGTAAATTTGAAAGACCTGTCAACACAGTTGGGCCTTGGGGAAGGGCTACTGAGTCACAATACATTTTGCTTACAAAATTACACATTTGAAAGCCATTCTACTGGGGAGAAAAGTGAATAAACGTGAAAGAATATCTAATTTCCTGGGCTTCTGTAGTAGCAATAGATGAGAAAAGTATTCTGAGAAAGATTAAATGATCATTGATTTTACTGTTTCTGTTTGGAGGCTCCTTCTAGGCTTTGAGAACTACTGTTCCAGCAGAGTTACAGTAACAGTTGTCTCAGGAGGTGCTTCCTGGGTTACTACTGAAAAAAATTAATTGGTTTTTTTTCTGTTTATGCACCAGATTGTTCTGTGTGGTTTTTTTTTTTCCCCTTTACCCCACAAAAGAACATTAACTAGGCATCACTGAGATCTGTCTGGTTACCAGGATTTTCCATGCAGCACTCAGTGTGTTGTCTCAGGAGACATTACTGCTCGTGATGTCAGAGCCTGCCCAGATTTGCTGTGTCATATCAGTCATACTGGGAGTGGATTTCAGAGCAAGGAGAATTCCCTTCCCATCAGGGACTAACAGGCTTTTGTCCATTGGGTTGGATCAGCTGTGTCTTAGCTGAGAACAAATTTCATATCCCAGTGGTTTTTTGAAACAAAAACCAGCAGTGGCTTAAAATAATAGATAGTAGATACCACTGGAACCATGTTCTGTGAAGAAATATAAATAGTTCAGCAATATACAGACTAAATAAGCAGAGCAAAAGAGCTTGATATCAAGAAGTATAAGGTATTGTGGCATGACCAGGAGGTGCTGCAGTTGGCAGTGGAAGCTGATGGCTAAGGAGAATTGGAGTTACAAGCCAGAAAATTGTGACTGGCAAAACATGATGAGAGCAAAAAGTGCAAGAAAAACTGAGAGCATGTTTGAAGAAGTGGGGGTGTTGCAGTAGCTGCTGGGAACGAGAGGGAAGCAGCATTCAGTCCAAGGGCAGGCCTGTGTCCGAGTTGTGGGGACTCTGGGGGAAGAGATGGTAGCACTGGCTTCTTGAATAGCTTGCAAAATGTCAGAAAATCCTGCTGGACAGTCAGGGAGTAGAACACTCAGTTCTTCCAGCCAGCTGATCTGGCAGCAAGCACCATGCATGACTGCAGGTATCTGTACTTGTAAGATGACTTGGAAACTTTTAGGCATGGTTTGTTCTCACTTCACAGAGTTTCAACTGGTGCCTAAGGGAAGAGTGCCAGGAATTTTGGATTAATGCTCATCCATCTCTTCTTTAAAGATTGTAGCCTGAATTTTGATTTACAGAGAGAACAGTGAGATGTTGGCAGAATATCAGTTACACTACACATAAAAAAAAGTACGGTTGAGTATTAAGCAAAATGGATACAGCTGTAAATTTTTTGTGCTAAGTAGCATTTTGGGATACAGTGAGATCTTTCAGTGGTAATGTTAATGCAGTGTTCTCTGCCTTTCCAGTCCATAATGACAGGAAAAAAATGCATCTTCAAAAACCAGGGCATACTGAATGGTGGCTTTGAGTTTTTGAAGTACTTTCCTCTTTGGTTTCATCTGGATTGTCACATTCCTGCTACATTTGGGGTTCTTGGGCACAAATACGCCTCCTCTGACATCTGCTTTTGCATGCAATCCAGGTCAACATACATTAAATTAACAGGAAATTTTAATTTGTCCTTATGATGAGTGCTCACTGGGTTAGTAGTTCAAATGGCAAGCTCTCCTTGACAATCACCTTGGTACCCAGTCACTTCCTCTTACCCACTTTCAGTAAAAAATAAAACTTTATATTTTTCCAGTCTTGGGTTCCCTGTCTCAGCTTACAGAGTGTGCTGTTTATTTACACTATGACTAAATAATCAGTGATTATGTCCTTGCCACTCTGTCGCCTCTGAAGCTGAAGATTAGATATGTAATCTGTTCACACCATAGAATTTTAACCAGAAAGTTTTAGCTTGCTTATATAATTTAAAAAAAAAATCCTTCTCCCTCTTCTCTAATGATAAGAATTTACTCTTCTGTGCCTTTTTCTCGGTTCTTCACATAGCCACTAAGCTCTTAACACTTTTCTTCTCCCAGGTACTTATCTGTGTAAATTTTAGATAGGTGATTCAAAAGTGTGTTCTGGAACAGCAGGTGATGAACAGGAATTCTGGATATCAGTTTGGAACTGGCTGTGGTCTGCCTGACTCCCACTTCTGAGCAGTAAGGGCTGTCAAGAGCTTCTTCTGCCTTGATACCAGGACGGAATTTTGCTTTCATCTTCCCCCATGCCATCATAAATCCTTAAAAGGGGAGGAAAAAGATTTCAGCACAAACTAGTGCCAAGCAAATGAAAAAGAAGTATCAGCATTGGTATCTTTGGCCTCAGCAGGACAAATTGCTGCTGAAGGTTGTGCTTATTTCAATGCCAAGGATGTTTGCAAAGGCAACACTGAAACCACAGCAATTCAGTTTCACTCAGACAGTTATGAATTAATAAAGATTGAAAAGTTGATACAGGAACAAATTGTTGCTTAAAATTAAAACTGTACAACCTTAGATCTTAAAACCTGGAGCTTTTCATTTTTTGTTTTTATTTGCTTTCAGTAGTTTTATGATCTAAATGTGTAGAAGTAAAATTAATATTAAACCCCCTCGCTAGACATGGATTAAATTCTTTACAAGATGAATATGCTCCTATACTTATTAAAAATTCAGTCCATTTTCTCTACTCAATCTTGTTTTTTAGTTGAAAAGTTAGTAATTTTGTGTCACTTTAAACAAGAATATGGGCCATACCAAATTTGTCCCTGTGAAGAACATTAAAATCCAAAACTTAGGGCTCTATGTATTTTTCTGTCTACTTTGTTGAAAAAGCGTATATATAACCTCTTCCTATGCTATTTCATCTTGGAGTGAAATCCTGGTTATTTCTCTTGCTGTACATGGGCCTGTACTTTATTTACCTTGGAAAACCAAAATGTACAACCTACTTTGCTGCAGTTTTATATGTATATACATATTGAGTTTTTTTGACAAACACAGTTGCCATAATAGAGCTGTTGATGTACTTTGACGAGCACATGCTTTTCTGGTTGAAACTTACGACTAGAGAGCAGTTTTTTCAAATGCTTACTAGTACTTTAAATTTAGCATGCTGCACATTAAACCTTTGACTCCTGCTGGGGAGGGCAGGAAGCCTGCAGCTTTAATCAGAAATTTCATCAGAACTAAGAAGTGCCAGCTGTTACGACATGATGTTTAACTTGAAAAGTTTTATCTATTGTACCTGCTTTTTAACTTAGTAAGATTTGTGCTTGCTAGTCCCAGAGTAAAAAGCAGTGCAGTGTGCTTAAACTCTTCCTTGAGATGCTGTTACAGTATTTTTCCAGAGTAGCAGCGGTACAGCCAGCTGAACTCTCAAACTGGAGATTTGGCATACACGTAGCCCTCAGCGTACAGTGCGTACTGTGTAATTTGGAAAAGATTAGTATAAAAGGACTGCTCAAAGTCCATATGATATCAGTTATGGTGTGAAGTACTGGTTAACATCATCACTCAAACTAAACATGCTACAGGCACACTGAGTAACTTTAAGGGACACACAGAGAGATCATTAAAGCTGGCCAGCAGAACTTTGCGAGCTTGATAAAAACAGTGATTGTTACTGTCCCTGTACTGCACATGGGGGGAGGGTTTTTACACTCCAAGATCTCCCAAACAGGAAAAGTCCTACCTGAACAGAACTCGGTGTGAGGATCAGGTGTGAAGTTGCCAGAGGAATCAAGTTTAACCCAAGGATTCCAGCCCGAGGCATACCTTGGCATAAACACGTGTATACCAGTTTGTCATAGGCAAGTAATGCCCAGCCCTTTCCTTCCACAGCCTGGAATCACCTATAATTTTGACCACTTGTATAAACATTAGTTTCCTTTCAAAGATATTTCTATTAAACCTGTGTCTCTGAAGCATCAACAGAAAGAGCAACATCGACAACTTTGTGTATCTTTCAACATTTGTCAGAAGAAAGAAATGAACAGTTGGCTTCCTGCTATCTTATATTAAGCTTCAGTAAAATCTTATATCCATTGCTACAATTGAATAATTTCTGAAGTATTCTGAAACTGTAGGGTTTTTTTCATGGCACTGATGATACTTTGAATGAAGCTGCTTAGCTACTGCTTTCATCTTCAGTAGGCAATATTTTCTTTTACTTGACTTGTAAGATAAGCATCTTCCATGAAGGTTCAGTATTTATAAAGGATCAAATTTTGGCATATTTTTGATTAGTAGTAATGGAAAAAGACATAATTTTTTTACATTCATATCTAAGCCTCTAGCTTCACGTCCCAGATAGCAATCAAAGGAAAACTGGAACATCTCTCATATCCACATGTGGAAAATATGAAATATTCAGTAAAAGTGTTACATAACTTCTGGTTGTGCCACTGGGAATAGAAGAGCTAAGAATTCAGAATAAGCATCATGCCTTATTTCTGGTAGTATCTAACCTGTCACTCTCCCTGTTCAGTCCCTTCTTCTCACATATTTAAAGCTTGATTCTAAAGATTCCACATCTCTAGCTTTTCAGGGAGACATACATAATATAATTTGCAGAGCAACTAGCACCAATTTTTACTTTTTGTAACTTAGTTTCCCACCAGCTCAAAAATCAGAACAAGAATAATGCTTTTAGTGGCAATAAGAAATCTCCTCATGTGTATAAGCATTTTTTACTGCCTATCTCTAGATAACTACAGTGGTGATACCCCAGGGCAGTTTAAAACCTCTTGAAAAGCTCAACATTTGAACACATGGTAAAGTACTCCAACATAAAGTAAATATTTTTCAGAAGTGATAAAATTCCACCTGATTACTTCTAATGTCCCCAAGCAATGGGATCAGCAATTTAATATTCACTTCAGTTGTAATCTCACATATGGAATGCACTTATTATTAAATGAGGAAAATTTATGCCTTTTATTTTGCTTGCCAAAAAAGATTAAAATAGCCACATTTGCAAAAGTCTTTAGGGTTCTCACTCTTACTGGCTTCCATATTTACTGGTTTTTTAATACTGGGAGGGAAAAGATTAATCTTTAAACTATGTCTCTTGGTGGTATGATCATAAACGGAATTTCCTTTTTGATTTTTTAACCAGTGTTCAAAAATAAGCGGTAGAAACTCAAGTCCAGTTCTATTCCAGAAGATTTCAACTGCAGGATGGCTAATATGTCTTTAAGCTACACTGAAACTGGCTAAATTTTCAGAAAGCACAATGTTTGTTATGTACATAACTAAAGAATTGTGAAAGAGATTAGCTCAACCCTGCTTTGTACCCACATGCATGCTAGAATGGTGATTTTATCACAGTATGAGCTGTCAGCATACAAATGACCAGCCCAAATTATCTGCTGTCTTCTAACTGGAGCATCAGAATAGAAAGTTCTGGCCTTTCTGTAAATCCTGTTCCTTCATTTGAAGTGGGGTACAGAAGTAAATTATACACTGTGTGTCTTGCCTGTACATGTAACTTAAGGTTTTGTGGGTGAGGTCACTTGTGCAAGATTTTAATAGGTTCTGTAAAGTGTGAGAAGAGTACAATGCTACAATTCAGTCTTTTGAGGAAGATGTTATGGTATCTTTCTCCCTTGCACATATATTTATATTCACACAAAATCTAACTGACTCAATTCTGTCCAAGACTGCTTCTTTTCTATAATTTTGAACAAGCTACTTGGGTTCTGCCAGATGTTACTGGGGAGACAAATGAAGGCTGTGATCACAAACTTTGCTGCCATAGGAAATAAAAATACCCATGAAAAGTCATTTGTAAGCTAATCACCAGGTTAGGAAGGAGAAAGATGACAGCTGACTTCTTCATATACCATTTTCAACATGTTACCCATCCCTTGCCAATATTACCAGCACTAGAAATGAATGTGGTTGTGCTGCTGCTGTGCTAAACTTGAGGGAGGTGCAAGGGGGGCTATCTGCCACCCAAGAGATGAGACCACAGCCATGTCCTTTGAAGCTGTGACTTTCAGTTAGCTTTTCTAGTCTGCTTCTAGTCCTAGCTAATATCCAAAAGGTGTGATTAAAAAATAAAGTCATGACATTTTCCTTATCATCTTGTACAGAATGCTGCACAGAATTTTACACCTTAGTCAAGATCTGAATGTAGGAATGGGTTAGTCCATTATCCTGATCTGTAACTAAGGCACCGTAGCATTACTATTACAAATAGTCTAAGGAAAATAAGTATTACTCAGAAAAGGTTTTGAAGTAAAGCCAGAGATACAAGAATTTTCCATTCCCCTTAGAAGAAAAGTAGGGAACAGAGTACTGTAAATTGTAGTTTGGTCAATTTGGAGTCAGGGCTTACTAATGCTAGCCAAATGTAGCAATTGCCTCTATCCAAGTAATTCAGATATGTTGGAATTATAATCTCCTTCAGTATAAATATAGCTGCTAATAGCTGGCCTTTCTTGGCTGAAGTCTTAAAACTATATGTAAAAAGTCTCAAATGTACATTTTGATCTAATGTAAGGGCTGTACATGAATTTCTTGTTGGGTGTTTGTAAGCAGGTGGTATAGCTGAGCTGACTTTCCATGCTTTAGAAATATTGCAGGTACACCCTGTGCTTGCCTGTCAGGTTTCTCACAGTAGCTCCCTCACTTCCCACCTTGCTCACTGACCCATGCAGGACAGCTAATGAAGGTGGAAGTGTTGCCAACCTCTGCACCAGTGGAGGTTATTTATCCCACACAATCTTGTGCTCAGATAACTTGTTTTGTTTGCAGAAAAAGTAGTGATTATTTCAGTGACAGATTCCATTTTATCCAACTTGCCAATATTGAAAAGGATAGCAAAGGTGAGAGGTTTAGCCTGAAGGAAGTTGGAGCTGCTTTTTGGTGCATTCAGGGGAGGGGAACAAAGGGCAGAGTAAACAGGGATGCTGTTGACAGCTGGTGGTGTTGAAGTCACTGCTTTTAAGTATTCCTTTCACATGGATTGATTTCTAGTGACTGAAGCATAAACTTAGAGTAGTGAAGTCTGAACATCTGGAAAATGAATTTTTAAGTCATCTTGCTAACAACTCTGGGCCTCTGCTTGATGCCTTAAACTTCAAAGATTATTGCAGGTTTTCTTCCTTTGCAATTAAAATATGAGATCACAGTTTATTTCAAAAGAGTCTTCCAGGAAGGTCAAAGAGAAAAGAAATAGCAGGGATATGAAAGGTTAACGATAAACCAAGACACACACAGTCCCCAGAATCCCCAGCGAGATAACTCTTAATGTTGTAGCAACAAGGAAAAACTTAGTAGGTCATCTCCATTAATCATAAACTAGCTATAAAAGCAAACCCACTATAATCTTCAGCTGAATAACTAAAAATCTATTATATAAAAGTTCTCATGTAGAAATCTACATGTAAGCAGTAGTACTGATGGCATAGCAATTCAGAATTCTTCTGTTCATAACCTTCCTTACTTCCTGCCAAAGTACTACATGGGTCGAATATTTTTTCAAAAATCATTCCTCTGCAGCTGTCAAAAGACTTCTCAGGAGCTCCAAGAATTCTTACTCAAGGAAAAACCGCTACATGCTTAAAAGTGCTTTTTCCAAACAGAGTTTTAGTAAAGCCATGAAAATGATAGTTAAAGGGATAAAGTACTTACATCTGTACTCTGAAGTATGAAATACAGTTTCAAAATCCAGCAATAAAATTACTGGATGACAGCTACAGCATACTCTGAAATGGAATTGGGGTGGGGAAGAGTTGGAGAGCTCTCTCCTGAAGTAACTTTATGACTGCTTGTGTTACAGATTGCCCTGAAATATGACCCCCAGATAGAAGAAGATCTGCGTAACTGGATAGAAGAGGTTACAGGGCTGAGTATTGGTGCAAACTTTCAACTGGGATTAAAAGATGGCATAATCCTATGCGAGTAAGCATTCATTAAGTAACCTTATTTTTAGGAGTTTTCTGCTTAAGAGGAACTCAGAAGGGACTTTCTAAAGATTCCCCTTTAAATGGCATCAGCAATTACAGTCAAAGATAGCTGACTGTAGGGTGGGAGACAACTTCTTGGAAACTGTTGGAAAAATGAACACTTAAATCTCCTTTACATTTCAGCTAAGATTTCTAAGTGTTTCTAAATTTAATGGCATAGCTCATTTCTGTAGTAATCAAATGGCACACAAAAATTCTTGCAGTCTGTTGGACTTGTGAGACCTGAGAACTGACCTAGTTCACTGTATGAACCAAGAAGTTAACCATTTTGATGAAGCTAATGCAACTAATAAAGCATGAGTGAAAGTATTATATAATGCCTGCACAGATGGTATAAGGATGAGATTTATTGTTTAAGCATTTCCCTCTTTTTCACCTCCCCAGGCTTATAAATAAGCTGCAGCCAGGATCAGTGAAGAAAATTAATCAATCAAAACTAAATTGGCACCAGGTAAAACAAAAAAAACCCAACCTCAGAACTATACCTCTAACCCCTTGAACCCCCAAACAATACTTTTGTTCTGTATTAACAAATTTGCTGTGAAAATGGTACATCTTAAACCTTAGTAGCACCAAGTTTACATATGATACCTATCCAAGAGTTGAGGATGCTGCAGACATGAACAGTGTTTGACAGAATGCAGCTACAGCTGAGGTGATTCATCAATGGCATTTGAGTTCCTGTATTTAATAGCAGTGCTTTAGCTGTTCAGGGACGTGTCAGATGGAAGAACAATCTAGAGCCTTATAGCAAGGCCTTTTCACAGTTCAAAAAAAAAAATTAAATTACAACTGAGTTTTCCATCCAGGCAGTGCTAGGTGCAAGGTATTAGGTCAATACCTTGCTAGTGCAAGGTATTAGGTCAACAGCTTGCCTGTACCCACGCATCTCTGTATGAAGTATCCTCCTCAGAAGGTGTCTGGAGAGGATACAACATGCATTTGAAACAAGCATTGGAAGGGTTCTTGCCTAGAGTTACTGCCTTTGCTGTTGCTGGATCTAGCTTGATACTGTTCTGTCAGCCTCCTTGTTTTCTTGGCATTGAACACTTCTAAATATGGGCAAGGGTTTGGGCTTTTTTTAAGTTTTAATACCTGTTAAGACTTCAGAAGGAAAGAAGAGATTCAGTTCTTACTCTTTATATTCCATGTTGCTTTCCAATTTCTACAGCACATAGTGCTAAAAAGTGCTAATAAACCCCAAAGCTTATTTGTCTCAGGAGGTGAGCAAGATAATGCCTTCAGTCCATACAAGGATCCCATCCACATAGTTATGGTTTTATTTAATTAAAAATTATCAGTTGCTGAAGTCAAATAGCATGGATAGTATGTCACATTTTCTAATTTTGAAGCAGGTTTTAGATTAGAATTCCTCTTGGAAGGGACAGACAGTTGAGACAAGTCTTACAAAAGCCCACTCTAACAAAGTATATGGTACTCACTGATGGAGGGATGCCAGGCTAGATAACCTCTTAGTGTGATTTCTGAAATCAGTATTAAAACTAACAAAAATAATCCCAGACTTCCCACCAGTCACTCTTAACCATGCCAACTGTTTCATCCAGTTTGCACAAGGCAAAGAAGTTGAGTAAAACAAACAAACAAACCAGCCAACACCAGAAGACTTTAAAATTACTTAATTTCTGTTTGAAACACTGTGTAGAAAACTGGCTTTTTGTTTCTGTTTAGCTGGAGAACATTGGGAATTTTATCAAAGCCATCCAAGTCTACGGCATGAAGCCACATGATATTTTTGAAGCAAATGATCTTTTTGAAAATGGAAATATGACTCAAGTACAGACTACTCTAGTGGCACTGGCAGGTCTGGTAAGTATATATACCCCTGGAGTTGGGCCAAATCCACATGCCAGTTCAGATGCACCCTTACAACCCATGTAAATACAGAAAACAGCATCCAGCCTTTCAGGAGAGGACAGACAGTCCTGAGAGTCTGAGGTACTGCAGAGGTTGCACTTCAGAGGGCTGTGTGCTCCCACCTGCCCCAGGGAAGGCTTAGAGTTCAGAGTGAGGGTTCCCAACTGCTTCCATGTGCATACACAGAGCAGGGGAGGCTCACAGGAGAGCACTGATCCCTGCAGAATATCCTTTTGACTCAGGTAGCTGTGGATGCCACCTTCAAGTGGTGTGGGGAGCTGGTACCTTCTCAGCCCTGACACACAGTCCCATGGAGATAGACCTGCTTGTGGCATTGTGTGAGAGCCCAGGCATAGGGTGTTGAGACATAAAATACACTTCAGACACTGAATATTCTATTTTCCCTCTCCCTAAATAGGCAAAAACTAAAGGTTTTCATACTACAATTGATATTGGTGTCAAATATGCAGAGAAACAAGCACGAAGTTTCGATGCAGGAAAACTAAAAGCTGGTCAGAGTGTAATTGGCCTGCAGGTAAGTATGAAAGTCACGCTTGCAGTTAATTTGTTACATTTGAGAACAACTTTCTTGTTTTGATTAACCGATACATTGTTTATGCAAAACCAGGTGCAAAATAACAATATATTCTTATCATAGAAGGAAGAATGAGGTTTTAATTCTTGTAAGCAGTTGATTGGCTTTATAAGCTCAAGTGACTGCCTGGAAGGTTGGTTTGTTTGTTTTAAATCTGCTGTAAGAGTGATAAGGAGGAAAGGAACCACTAATACTAGCAGCATCATCTCTGTCTTTTAAAGTGGTTTTAAAATAGAAGTCTTTGGATAGTTAAAGTTCTTCGTATGGTAGAAACCATTTTTCTCTCCTCTTTCCTTAGTAATCTTAAAATTCCTGTGGTAGAGAAATCGTAGCAATATAAATAAATCATTACTGTCCAAGTTAAAAGGTACTTTTTACATTTTGAGGGATGCATCCATTGCAGTCCATCCAATTGTAATGCAGTTGGGCAAATGACAGTCACTGAAATGCCTTAGGATGATAGTTGCCTTTGTTTTTAATTTTGAAACTCAGTAAGGAGAAAGGGTAATTTATTACAGGTAATGGTCAAACTACAAGCTCTGAAATTGTTTGTCAGTCATCACAGTTACCATTTTTTTAAATTTAGACTATGCTTAATGTACAAATACAAATAATTTCTTCTGTCCACTTCTTCCTTCCCCCAATAAAGATGGGCACCAACAAGTGTGCCAGTCAGGCAGGCATGACTGCTTATGGAACTAGAAGACACCTCTATGATCCAAAAATGCAAACTGATAAGCCATTTGACCAGACGACGATTAGCCTACAGATGGGCACTAACAAAGGAGCCAGTCAGGTAAGCAGGACTGTGTGTGACGTGCAGGATGGACACAGCTCTCAGCCCAGCGGGACAGGAGAGCTTGGAGTGGTGCCCAGCAGCAGAGTCTAACAGGCAGCAGTGAGTGGGTACAGTTCAGCTGTGCTCTTACACAGTAATTGAGGAACTTAAATCTCTTATCGTAACCAGTGTGTTCTGTGCTCAGTGTCTTAAGGCATAAAAGTGTCCCGGTGCTTCTAGAATTTCCTGCTGGCAGTGTTAGACCCAGAGAAAACAGTAACTTCATTTTAAGTATTAACTAGACAGAGGCAAAAAAGAAATGGCTTACTGGCACTACCTTAGTCAGAATACTGAGTATGGTCTTTCCAAAGAGGAACATAAACTGGACCTTTCTGCAAGGACTTTCTTCTGTGACTTACCTGCTAGTGAACACATGTTAACTGTGCTGTGTTTTCTTATATTTTAATTCCTGCTTTTCAGCACTTTCAGTGAGGCATACTAGTTGAAATCATAAATCTAGTAATCACAGCTCTTGACTTTCTTACTGAACCTCTACAATCCTGTTTTATTAGGCTGGTATGCTGGCACCAGGTACCAGGAGGGACATCTACGATCAGAAGCACATATTACAACCTGTGGATAACTCAACTATTTCGTTACAAATGGGTACCAACAAAGTAGCCTCACAGAAGGGAATGAGTGTGTATGGGCTTGGACGGCAAGTGTATGACCCCAAGTACTGTGCTGCACCCACAGAACCTGTCATTCATAACGGCAGCCAAGGAACAGGAACGAACGGGTCAGAAATCAGCGATAGCGATTATCAGGCAGAATACCCAGATGACTATCACGGAGAGTACCAAGATGACTATCAAAGAGATTACCATGGTCAGTACAGTGACCAGGGCATTGATTACTAGCTTTGCTTTGGAAGTTCAGTATTAGTCCATTATTTTATTCAGTAAGAACGAAACTAGCCTTGTGGAATTGTTACCTGTCTTTCCTACACACTACGCTTAACGTACCTGAAGAAATACTGCCTTACATACATTCCTTTCTCCTTTCTCTGCCCTTTCCCTGTCTAGTTGCCTTTAGTGCTGTAACAGTTGTAGTCTACAGCATAAACAATAACTGCATATGAAGTAAAAGGAATACTGTGAAAGGGGGAGTGCTCTCATACAGCCAGGTTGTTTCGTAAGGAGCTATGCATTCTCACAATCTCTACTTAAGTAGGTTTTTACATACCAAGTTAAGCCTTCATTTTACATATTTACAGCTTTTCTCCAGAGGAGATGAAAGAATCTCATGCTTAAAGTTACATGTGGTCTTTGCCAATTAAATTTAAGATATCTCATTAGTGATTTAATATCATTGCTATGTTTTTAAGGTATTGTTTGCTAATGGTAAGTCCTGCATTAGACATAAGTGTGCATTTGTGATTGTGTATTCATTCCATTATCAACACTGACCAAATTTAGAAATAGTTGTCTTACTAAAAAGGGAGCTTGTACAAAGTCTTGAGCCAACAGAAGTTCCATGATTGGTGCATTTACCTTTTATTGTGCCATAATATATCCATGTAGAAATGCTTTTTTCTTCCTTGAACTGTATTTATTGCCACACTTCTGAAACTGATCCCATTGTATTTTTATAAATAAATATTTTTTTCTTAAAGGTACGTAGATTATCATGTCTCATTTATTATGCTACCAGTCTTAAAGATTAGATGTCATAAGAATTATTCCCAGATAAGCATCACCTTTGCCTATTTTAAGGGTAATGTAGAACTCCTGCCTGTTGCAGTTTGGGTTCATTTTTTTTCCATGGGATTTAATCTGGAAATCTTTTAAAAATCTCTCAGGAATGAGTGTCACTGACTTAATAGGAGAGGAATGTAGGTCCTTCACAGCCGGGTTCACTTCCCCTCTTCATGACTCTGAGGTTATGACCAGAGATCCTTAGCTGTTCCCTGAATCCCTGCCATTTTCTCAAGGCAAACATAGATTGCACATATTTATTGCTGCCTCTGCTTCAGCCTGTTGCCTTTATACCATCACTTGGAGAATGCAAAACACTCTTGCTCTAGATTATGTAAAGAGACACACAGTCTGTGCCTGCTGGTCTGCAGTCCCAGGTACTCAGTTACTGATAGCAGAGCTATATTCCTAAATGGAGGATGCTTTCTTCCTCACCACGGAGTGCAGAGAACCTACACTAATTTACCTGCACTATTTTTAAAAGGAGAAAAAAAAAACATGCGTCAGTGGGGGCCAATGTTGCAGTTTCTAACTTCTGTAAAATAATTCAAGGTTATCTTAACAAGTGTTCACTGCAGTTTAAACGTACTACATTCACATATGAAATGTTTTACATTTGCAAGTTCTGCATTTATGAAGGATTTTTTCTTCACGACTGGAAATTGTTCATGCTTGCCTCATTAGTTTCTATCATCTTTGAATGTGATGTGGTGATCTGACTTTCAGCTGACCTATTTGTTGTGTAAGTCTTAAGCTTATTTATTTTACAGAATTTAAATTAGAAAGGCTCTCGAGAGGTCACTAGTCCAAGCCCTGCATCTGAGGCAAGAGAATTATTAGCAACAGGTCTGTTAAGACCTGCTCTTCCTGAATGATACTACTTCTCCCTCTTCAAAATAGTAGTATTTCATTATTTAGAACTGTTGTATTGAATGCTGAAAATCAATTCTAGAATCAACAGCAAAAGCTTTTTTGCTTTTATAGTTTGGGTGAAAGCAATCTCTTTTTGAAAGCCTGACCATGCCCTCCTTCCTTCTGAATCCAAAATTCAGCCTTTAGTGACCTGCCCCTTATTATGTACTTGAACAGAAGAAACAAACACCCAAGCACAACACAAGCTGTTGTAGATATGCATGTTTTCTTTCATCCACAGAGGGATCCAGTGGAATCGCAACTGAATCAAGAGTTTGAAGTAGACACCAAGCAAGACCAAAATCAAGCTGCCTTGCTTAAAACAACAGGCTGCAATACTTAGCCATTTTCTGGTTAGCAGACACTAGTAGTCCCTGTCTCCTGTTTTTAAAGAGCACAGTTATAAAAGTACCTGTCGTTCTGCTTAATCTAATCTTCCATAGCTGCAGGAAAGATGAGTCCACGCTTACTGGGCTGCCTTGCAGGGCAGACCTCAGATTATTGGAAGTGGCTTGACCCACCCTCAGAACCAGCAGGAACTGTATTCCCAGGTGCTGTGCCTACAAACAGCCTCCTTTACAGCTGCCTGACTACAGTACCCTGCGGGGAAGGCAGCCCTGAGGACAAGCACTAAATAGCATCAGCTTCTGTAGGAGTGCCTTATCCCTCTGACTCAGGTGAAGGCTCCTGCCACAGGAGTGCTACAGCTGGAGGTTGTTGACACAATTGCTAGTGCAATGTATGTGAGAGACTGGGAGGTCTTGAGCTGTAACTGCAAGCTATAAAGCTATGCCTTCTGTACAAATGTAATTAGAAACTATATATTTGGAAGTCTTCTCTAAAATACACACAGTTCTCAAAACTTACTTTATAATGTAATTTCTGGACTAATGACAATACAGTATTCCTTAAACAGAATACACTCAAATACAGCTTAACTAGCATTTTTCAGTACCTTCCTTCTTTAAAAGTTAATCCAGAATTTGTAGGAAGTCCTTTCTCCATTCTGGAGCTGCAGTGGAGGCGGTGACACTGCATCATAATTGCAATGAGCCAGACCACAGAGTTGTTGAGATTAGAAGGGACTTCTGAAGGTCATCTAGGGATTTTCTGAAAACAAGGACATACTTAGATAAAAATTTCCCTCCCTTTTTTCCATCAGAGTTCCTGAGTCAAAGGCCAAAACTTGCAGTGTGAGCATCAAATACAAACAGGAAAAAATCCTGAATGTGTAATAAGAACTGAGGGGGTTTTAACTTCAAAGCAAACCTCTTATGCTTTGTAAATTGATAAATATCATGTTTACATTGTGAAGATGCTGCTTCTTGGAAGCAATCTTGGCAAACCCATGGCAGAGGAAAAGTTTTGCCCCTTTGTAAAGTACCATATCTGCCCATTCCTCAGGGTTTGAGAGCTATTGCTTATTCAGAACTTTTCAAAAGTTCCCACAGCATCCACAAGCTGAGCACAAAAAGTATCTAAGGGTAGAGATTTAAATAAGGAGAGGTGGTCAGTCACAGCCAGCACATTATCAGCTTCACCTGCCAGGCAGAAAGTAATTAATCTATTTCTTTCCCTTTTTCATAATTTACCCTATATTCCACAACTTCTTGAAGTGGCTCATATTAAAGTAGACTGAAGTTAATTAAATGATGGATAAAAATCAAGTATTTCTTAGTATTTCTAGATAACTAGGGTCCTTTCAACAGCAGGAGACCAGATACAGTATTTAAATGAAATGGAGTTCTTATTCAGGCATCAATGAGCTTTTCTGTACACCATTTCCAAGCTGTGACTAATCAAGGGTTTATCAATCTATTCATTAAGACAGTTCTGAGTCACTTACCTGCGGTGATGTCTCACTTCCTATATTGATACATACTGAAATCCCTGGTTGGCATCATTTTCCCACCACAAACCTCTCCTCAAATAAAATTTAAAGGAGCTTTTGAACAAAGAGGATAAAATGTGCCACTGAGTAAAATCTGAAACTACTCCATACTCAGAACAAGATGGAGCTCACAAAGTGTATTGTATTTGTACCACAAAGGTACAAAGTTTAAACCAGCTTTAAAATGGCTCACAAAAAAGTGCAGGCAGACAGTTACCAAGTGAATTTTCTTTAAACTGTCTACACGTACGTTCTTCTTCTGACTAGAGCCCTGAGAGTTGCTCCATTTCCTCCATGATATATTTCACACCCACGTTACAGCCAACATTTCTATAAATTATTATTTATAACATTTTTATCTCGTGTCTGTCCTGTTATTTTATCTCTGTCATCTGCTGCTTTGTCACACTTTAAATACAGATGCAAATTTTTCTGCTTCATATTTCCACTTGCAGATGGAAGGAAGGAAGGACTATTCCTCAACTGCCCTTCGGAGAGGAGCTGGACAGTTTATGACAGGAACTTGTAAAAACCATTCCCAAAAGAGTATAATTAAAAGAAAGACACCTACCTCATAACCGCTAATTATCTTGACTACAGAGAATTTCTATCAAGGGTAATTTCCATCAGTGAGCTCAGTCTGTTCCTTAATTGGCTGTTCAGATATGCAGAATAAATCAGGACACAGTCATTTCAGAGCACCTCCTCTATAAATGTTTCTGCATTTACTGTTGTAGGGATGACTGGCACAGCATTCCCAGATAAGCCTGTAAAAATCATGTTAAGGCCATGACCTTTTTGACTTACTAATTTAGTCTGATAACATAGAAATTTACAAAGAGTGAGTTTATTATCAATTTTCAGACCATCATAACAAGTGTAGTAATAAAAATCAGATGGGATGACACGCAAAATATTTTATTCATACAAACAGATTGTGTGTCATTTTACCAGTGCAGAAGATACAACAGATTTATAGAACTAATACTTTGTCCTGGAGTATTGGTAACCTTTACTGATATGACTGTTTTTGCCATTGCTGCTCTGCTTCCACATTTCCTGGTGTACTTCACATTCAAGTCTACAAAGAGAGAAAAAAGGAGTAAAATCATGTGTAGCACTGTTTCTACATTTAAATGTCATAAGAGTAAACTGGGCAAACAATTAAGGTTCTTTTGTATCTCAAAACCACAATCTTCTTGCAGGGAATAACACCCACCCAGCCTCTGGTTTCCGCGCTTGGCAAAAAGCTACTGAAGAATGCAATATCAGACTCAAACAACCAAAAAATTTAGTACAACTATATCAAAGCAGATCAAGAAAAATCACGAGCATCTGTTACACTTGTGTAAGTAGCTGTGACAGCAGAGGACTTGTAGCAGTGCCCAGCAAGCATGGGTGCCAGAGGAGCTGTTCCTGCAGAATATTCTAGTAGCCCTAGCTTGGCCCCCACAATGCTCGGGGAAAATCCATCCTGATTCTGAACTTCCTGGGGCAGCTTCTCAGGTTGGGCAATTTGCAGTATTTTTTCAGATATCAGTGAGTGAGTGTTGACTCTGAGGACTTTCCCAAGCCTGGGTGTGGGGAAACACTCCCTTCTGGCACCTCAGCTTTGTTACCCCATCATAAAACAAAGTAAATATATATACTGATAAAAAAAGGAAAAGAGAAGAGAAAAAAGAAAATAGAAGAAAAAAAAAAAAGGGGAGAGTTTTAGGAAAGGCCTCTAAGCTCTTGTCTTAGAGGTCTGGAACTTAAGCAGTTCTGGCATGAAATTAAGCAGCCTACCACTCTTCTGACTTTGATACAGCAGGCACATGAAAGACTATCTGAATGTGATTTATCCCCCACGCCCTTGGCACTGTCCAAATTTTCTCTTCTTCTGCTGGGCACAATGGGGAATGTGAAGAAATAAGAGAAGAATTATTTGATCCATCCATTTTGCACTAGCAGAGGGTTTCCTGAGGAGGGAAAGCAATAGAAGAAAAACCAGGATACTGGATACAGCATGTTGCTTGCTGTGAGATGTCAGGAGATACATTATAACCTCCATCCCTTCTTCCTGGAACATAAAGGCAAACACATTAACTGGCAGGTAAATACATATCCCACGCTCCTGTCTCACCATAGGCTGGAGCTCTGTCCCGTCTTCCTTATCCTGGAATGGTCTTTTGTTTCTGTGTTTTTGCCCTTCTCTTAACTTGTTACTCTGACTCACAAAGGTCTACAAGAAAAAACTAGGGTGAGATCGTTTGTGAAAGGAAACCATTATGCTAATAAAAATACCTGGTGAAGGAAGATAATTAGCCCAGGGCTAAGAAACTGTAGCTGGTTCCTGACTGGATGACAGAGTGATACTGCGAGGGACTGCAGAGGCAGCAAAAGTGATGAATGCAACTGAGTAGGATGAATCAAAAATCTGTTACATCTCCTACTGCAGGAATGAGGATTCTGACTAGGAAATGCCTTCCCTGGCTCTCCGCCCACTGCTGCGTATTGTCCTGAGGGCCACAAAGCCTCCCTGCCACCCCCGGGATGTTTTAACCTGATTGTAACACAGACAGGTCTAATGCCTTCATGTCTTGGGAAACTCCAAATTCCTGTCTGTGTTAGCAAACTTACTCTTGATCATACAATGAGGAGGAGTTTGGATGTGCTGCCCACAGTTTTTCCATAGAAGGGCACAGAGCCTGTCCTGCTTGGAAGACTCCTTTTCCCTGTGGGAAATCCTCTCTTCAAAAGCTGCCCAAAGCTCCAGGGCATGGCTAATTACACAGAATTAAGAGCAGGGTTAAAGAGAAACTACCACAAAGTCTGCAAGTGGAGAAAGGAGAGCCTCTGTTTCATGAAGGAAAAGTGGCTTAAGAAGTATTTTAGAATTTGGCAAAGCAGAGAAGGAAGAACAGAGGTCAAGGCTTCTGAGTTTTCCATTCAGTTTCATATTCCTAGCCAGGCGATGTGCTTAAGTACTATTCTGAACCACAGCCAAAGAATATATATCTGCTTTCTTCTATATAAACAGTTAAGCCTATCTTTAGGCTGCCTTTTTGTTGTGCTGTTGTTCTCAACAAAATTCTATGAATATTATAGAAACTCTAACAGCAGCATTTAAAAAAAAGTAAATAAAAACCAAAACTCCAAAATACTTTCTGACATTGTCATGAAGAAATCCATCCAGAACATTTGTGTCATATGAGCTACTCTGGCTGCTGGTTATTAGTTTTCATGGATTGCTAAGATTTTCTCTATTGTGTAGTTTGTGAAGGAAAAGACAGAAATGTCAAAAACAGCACAAAAGGAAAAAAATATCTGCTTCTTCAGATATTCTCTTAATTAGAAAGGGATGACACATACATATCCAAAGGTTTCAGTTACAGCACTACATCACTATTAGCTAAGTACTGAAGGTAATACAATACAGTAATTACAAGGGCAAAGATACAGAACAACCTGTCCAGAGGCAGAAGAGTCTGATCAAGAGATAGAAGACAGTGTTTTGGCAAAAGAATCTGTAAAGGTATGAAGCAGAGCAACTCAGATTTGCATGAAATTTGTTCAGAACTACAGCATCTGCAGGATGTGGAATGGATTCCTGACCTGCTCCTTGTTAATTTTTTCTCATCAGTGTACAGTGAGTTACAAGAAATATAAGCATTAATCTTAGGGCACCCTATGGATTATTTTCTGCAGCTAGCTCATCTATTTGTTTATATCTTTTAATTACCAACAATATGTTGAAGATATATCTAATTAGGCCTAAAAAGTCAGCCATTACTTACAGAATATGATCTAAAAGAAGGCAGCAGGTCGTAGCTAGCACACAGGAGCCAAAGGGAGCAATTTAATTCCATTTATAAATTAATGTACTTGTATCCCTGAGTCCATCCTGTTCTAAGGTTGTTGGAAAGGAAATAGGATGGGTTGTGTGTCCAGATTACTAGGTCTTAGGGAAATAAAAAGTGCTTAAAAGCTTAGAATGTCTCAAATATCTCTGCTGTAATCAGTGGGGTTTACCAGCAGCTCCTGATCCACAAAGTATGGCTTCTCTGCAGTTCCATCATTTGTTTCCATATCAATAGCAAAACAAAGGAGGATGGCATCTGCTGTCACTTCAAACACAGCCAGAAAGCTGTGGGACATCAGGTAGGCAAAAAATCCAACCAGCAACAGAGGAACTACCCAAGCTTGCAACTCCCGGTGGTAGTTAAATGCCATCAATCCTCCAAAAACAGTAAAGCATACAACAAACACCTGTAAAGGGCAAAAAGAGAGAAGTGCAGCCTCATTAATCATGCAGAAATGTTTCTCATAAAAAACCAAATCCTTCCAAACCCTGAGGCAAACACATTACAGCCAGTATTTTAAGAGCACATGTCATCTGGGAGATAGCTAAGCAGTTTCCAGCATCAGATAGTTGTGACACTTTGTGTTCAATTCATGTGTAAATACCATAGGGCAGAGGAAACATTTTGCCATGTATTTACCAAAGACTTGATGCAACTGGAACACCCAGAGTGGCTCCAAGGACACTGCTATCGTACAACTAAATAACCCTGCAAAGTTAAATTTCTCAGATATTCTTCCCTCTTATTTTATATCTCTAAGCTTATTTTATAACATTGACAACACTGAATTTAACAAAGATAAACTTTATTTACTTTTGGTATATGAAAAGATAATCAAACCTGATTTTTAATTTCATTTTTACAGAACAAATATTTTTATTTACTCTTACCTTTCCTAAAAATAGGAGAAAATCTCCAAAACAGCTAATGGATGCAAGTTTAGCAGAATTCCTTGCCAAAATACAGACAGCATCCTTTGCTGATGTACAAAAATTTGTCCCATTTATGGCTGTAGTTGTGTATGCATGCTGAAATGACATAAGATAATAACGCAGTGAGAGAAGAAATTTTACTTCAGCAAAATACAAAGCCATTAACTCTATTTAGAATTACTGACTTTATGAATATGAAGAGTTATTTTGCATAATATGGCAACTTTATTTTAAATTATTATAATAACCATGCTTCTAAATTCAAAGAGATTTTGTACATAATTTCCACCATTAGCAAATGTTACAATAGTGACTAAATAAATTCCTGAAGCCACGTTTATCCAGTTTATTTTAAAACACTGAAGTTTTCTACCCCAAAATACGTGGATGAATATGACACAATTACCAGAGAACACCTGGAGTCACACTATCCAAACTTAGTGGCTATCTATCACCAACACTGCTGGCAAACTATGTAAATGGAAAAATGAAGTTATGCATTTACTGGGTCATTAAAGGTTGATAATTAAAAAGCTTTTATAAATTACTCTTTCAAACACTTTAGTGAAATTGAAGCTCACAGTCATAGCCATTAAACAAACCTTTTCATGAAGGATTCAGAACTAGACCAGTGACTGTAAGGTCACATGCCCCACCCTACTCAGAACATCAGATAATTGGGGCACTCCCAGTTTTTAAATGTATTGAGAATTTTACATTATATGGCTTTGTGGAAACTTGCCAAGACAGGTGGGGAGGATAGAATATTTACCTTCATGGATTTGATTATTTTCACACTTATGCATAAATTAACATATACATCCCATTTATGGAATACCTCAGCAAGGTTTTAAAACTATGTCCAAAATATCAGCTAAGAAAAGCAGCACTCACGATACATGAAACATATTCTGGGCTTTAGCAGCAATTCTTAAGAGTAGTTTCCTTTTACTCAAACTATTAGAAGGCAGATTACACCACAAAAACTTTAGTCACATCTGATATGGTCAGTAAGAACCACAGTATACAAGGGATTACTGTTCTGAAGGAATTTATAAGCCCAAACATGTACGTGGTGGTTACATTGCTTTCTGCTTCACCTGGAAGTGGAAAAAAACCAGCCCATAAGGGGTTTGCTGAAAGTGAATTATACTGGCCTGCTGAAAACCCTTCCTGTTCAAAAATCTGTTTTTTCTTACTTACAATTCAAAATATAAAATAATTTCAGATATCTGAAGCAAAGAAAATTTATTTCTGTAGAGTTCAGTTTTACCTCTGAGCAATTTCTGAAGCATAACAAAGCTATGACATTGTATGACAAGAGGAGAGGAGAGGGAGGAAGAAAGGAAGAAAGGAAGAAAAACAGACTAAATGCAATCAAAGATTTTTTCCACCTCTTTATTGTGGATATTATTTATATGAAAAATAGCTTTTTTCCTCTGATAGTAAAGAAAAAAACCAGTGTAAATACTGTAAATACTTACTGAAAAACCTGTAAATACTGTACTTACATATTAGCAAATACATCCATAGATGGGAAAAGTATAAATAAAGACCATGGATTTATTGCCTACACTATGAAAACATCAGAGACCCCAATGAACTCTACAGAAACTCAAAGAGTATCTGCATAAAAATATGTTTAAACAAGCAAGTTCACTTCATTCCTAAATAGGAAAAAGTGCTTTCTGTGCTAACTTTCATTTATCCTGATGCCGTTCCCTTCCTGGCCAGATGCCGTCACACCAGAATGTCCCAGGATGCGGCGGCAGGAGCTGCCAGTGCCAGCCCTGCTGGCCCAGGACACAGGCAGAGGGGAGACGGCCTCACATCACATTCCCTCTTTCTTCCATCCATAGCTGTCACTGCATATTTTAGACATGGACAGATTTCTCTTTATGACATGCTGTGAGTTCAGTCTGTTTCATCATTCCCATTTAACAGACAGGGGACTGAGACACAAAGTAGAAAAGTGTTTTCTGAGCTTGTTTTTTGTCCCTTAAGAGCTAAATTCACAGAGCAGATCCTGATCTGGTGAGGTCAGCATAAATTTTGCCAATAAATTAAACAGAGATTCTGTATTCATTATAAATTGCAAAAAATGTGCTTTAAAAATTAAAAAGAATGTTGAAAAGCACGTGAGCTTGTACAAACATTGTTTCCAAACTTAAAATAAATACCCATTTGTTTGCACTCTTGAAGTAGCCACTTTGGTATTCAAAGAATGTGCAATGAAAAGAATTTCTGATATTTATTAACTAGAATGGTTATCTTGGAAAGACTGAAAATGACGTGGGAGGCAGTACACTACCTGAACAGGCATTTTTTGTGTTACAAACCAGCTGATAAAAAATGGCATTTATAGCAGTTACAACTTTAAAAAATTACGTAAGTATTAGCTAATAATAATACTCAAGAAATAAAGCCAGCCAAGTAATAAACTAACATTCTAGAAAGAATAAGAGAGAGACAGAAATTAATTAACTACTGAAGGCTACAAAACTAGTCAGACATATGTGAAGCAAGAATATTACCAGCACAATTGGAAGACTTAGCCAAGTGACCTCTACCTTTTAGCAAAAATACATTTGTGAGAAAAAAAAAAGTATTTGAAGGGTTTCTTGTTCAGCCTAGAATCTTTTTCCATACACTTGCCTTACAATTCTCAAGTTTCTCATGCAGACTCCATGTCCTGATCCCATCCAGCCACATAGAAATCTACATGTTCTCACTAACAAAACATATCAAACATTTATTGTAACGTACATTTCCATGAAACTCAGCATTGCACAGAAACGAGCTTGAGTGATTTTTCATTCTTACTCATCAAGGAACACCTAACACACACAAGTTATTTCCTATATTTGCAAATAATTTTGGACTTTGGACTGAAAAGCTTAGATATCCCATTAAGTTTAAAATTGCAGGATATGTGCAATAATCCAAAGCCTGTCAAATTAAAGATGGTTGTGAAGGCTAAGATGATAGACCATGGTCAGTTAAGAACCTAGAAACAGGTTATTTAAATATGTGTTTCTACAGAATATATTTTTCCATGCATAAAAGCTTTGGTGGATTTGAAAATGTTTGAGAGAAGGGCAGCAGGAGTGATCCAAAAGGTATGGAATTTCTTCTGTCTGGGGAACGTGAGGCTCTTGTGTCTGGAAAAGACATGACTGCAGGAGGATGCAGCAAGAGGGCTGCCGACTCATGAGAAATGCAGAGAGGCTGTGTGGGGTTAGATGGCTCACTGTTTCCTCCAGAACAAAGGCCAGACAGGGGCAGGACAGTATGGAGCAGTAGGCCAAATCTGAAAACAAATGGTATTTCTTCTCACCATAAATCTATAAACTGCTGGGCAAAGGATGCTTTAGCTACTAAAAGTTCACATGAGCTCAATGGAGACAGGGAATTTCAGGGTAAAGGAATCTGCTATGAGTTATTAAACACATAGGAAACACATAGCTCAAGAAGTCCCTAGGTTGAAAATAGATTCAGAAACAGTACAGAGGCAGGGAAATATCCTTTTGTTCTACCTTAGCATTTATTCACAGTCACTGCTGAGGATGGATACTGAGCTAGAAAGAGATGCATTTTGATCCTTATATACACATTATAGCTCCTATATTTTTATCTTTGCCTAGTGAATTGATCTTATACAATGGTAGTCTCTGCTCTGGTGACAAGCAAGTAATGATGGCATTGACAGCATGGGGTTGGTCAGAAAGCACAGGAGACTGTGTTGGGATCAGCGTTTATCCTCACACCAGCAAGTTGATCTCGTATCGCCGCCTCTCTGAGGAGCACAAGCCTCTTCTGGCTTGGGGCCTGGGAACTAGGCACTGATTTCTCAGTGTCACAATGAATAAATAGGGAATGTGAATGTTTACATATTTCCAAATGCCACAGTTTGCAAAAAAACCTATTTAAAGAATATATCCTTCTGTGGCTCAAAACACAGAATGTCAAAGGTCTTGGAAAAAGTGACCTGGTAGTTTCATGAGAAAGGCACTGTGGCTTGGATCCAGGCTGTAAGTTCCCCAATTGTTGAGAATAATTGCTACTTTGTGTAACAGCTGAATTCAGTCCTCCATTCTAGGGCTTGCTTTCATAAAATGAGCTTGGGGAAGAGAAAATTGCTATAGCAACAGAATCTTCTTAAAAAGGAAGAAGGAGACATGCTGGTCTCTCATCCCAGTTCAGCTTTTTCTGCTCTGCTGGTATTTTCATTCCAATCTGATCTTATTGCTACCAACTCTCCTGGGGGCTGCCCTGGCCAGATACCCGCAGTGCAGTGCAGCTCAGGCTGGACTTTAAAGTGTCTTAACCTGCAAGTGTCACTGATGCCAGTGGAAGCCCCTCAGAAAAAAAATCCAGTGGTAGCAAGAGGCAATGAGTGTGGCTGCTGTGCAGCAGTTAGTGGTCTGGTGAGAGGGTTGTATCATGACTCTCAGATGGTGGGAAATGAGAGCAAGATGGGCCTTGTGAGGCCCCACTGAAGAGATGAGGACGTACAAGACTGGAAGGGACTTTCAGCCACTCCAGTGCCTATTTCAGATTAGCATATTATGCAAATATTCCCTTAAGTGGAAAACCCCGTCTCTTTAAATCACTTAGGACTTCCCCTCTCCCAGGCCTTACATTTGGAGCTGTTCCAGACAGCTGTCTCACTGGTCCTTAGGAACCTTCTTCCAACTTCCAGATGACATTTATTCATGAACAATTCACATCTACTCATTTTTCTGCTGATCTTGTCTGGCTTTTAGCAATCCTGCTGTCTCATAGACGGCTAATGGGCTTGCTCTTACCCTTCATTTGGCACAGAATATTCCAGTCCTCCCAGTGAGATAAGCCTGAGCACATAACCAGCAACTTGTACAATGGCATTTATCCCCTCTTTCCAGTGCAAGTGTTTAATCTTGTAGCTTCCAGGACTGACTCTGTGCTTCCTGCAGCCTCGTTAAAAAAAGGCTTTTGTCCTGTGGCTGACAAACATATGGAGAACGTTTTTCTCTTCCACTTCTAATCAATAAGCACACAGCTAACACAGAAATGGTTATTTTTTGTTCCTAGGCTAATTACTATCTGCAAGAAACTTTCAATTAAGTCCTGAATTTTCCCAAGCAGTCCAAAAAGCACAACTTTCATTTATTTCCATTTCACCTTATATTTTCATTCTGGACTTGCTGGAGAAAATTTTCAAGTTTCCTTGCTCCCTAGTCTCTGTGCCATCTACTCCCTCCATGGCTGTCATCCAGTGGGTAGGACCAACACAACTTTCTCCTCAGATGTATCTAAAGTTAAGACTGCCACTACAACTTAAGAAAGCAGGAGAGACACAGACCTTGTAATTCCCAAACCACATTAAAAAACAGTATATTCTTTTTACAGAAGAAAAATTTCAGTCTCCTAGATTTTACTTGAGATGATTGGATATGTTTATCTGGAACATACTGAAATCATCAGAGCCAGATGAAAAATCTATGATAATTCTGACAAGTGCTGGCAAACAGAGCTGTCAAGTAAAGACAGTGACTTTATATTCAGAAAGCACTTTTCAGCCACAGAACCAAGAGTGCTTTACAATTGTTGCTAATGGATTATACACACACATGAATCACTTTGCCCATGACCGAAGTGGAACAGCTTAAGGAGTGAACTGTTTTACAGCACATAGCAACACTACACCACAGTTTAGCACAAGATCCCATTGCAAATCCAAGAAAAATTTAGGAAGGCTGAATGTAACTGTCCATATTGCAATCTGCACAGGATATTGGGCTTACATTACCTCTCCTCCAACAACCACCCCTGCAAATATAACAACTGCCAGCATCTAGCACAGCACTCTGTCATGATGGGAAGACGACAGGGTAACTCTTTGGTTTGTTCCAGTTAACTTCCAGGAGAACTCAACAAAACTTAACTGAGCCTGCAGAGAATGAATCACTTCAGGGATGCATGCAACTATTAAAGCCAGTATTAAATCCCACATGCAGGATGATACTGCAGCCCAAGAAGTACCCTTAGATAACATAATTGAGTATTTGGTTGATTCTGTATGGGAAGAAAGAAGCTTGCATTCTTCCACCAGGGTTACTTTCTCCAGCACCTGTTTCTCATCTGCAAGTTCTCAGAGGGAAAACAAAGTACTGTTTAATCCTGATTAAACTTGTGAATGAAGAAACAGAAAGAATTTAAATTACCTAAGCAGTTTAACAATAGGTTGAAGAAATAGTGCACAAGTGATTGGATCTTTTCTCTTTTTTTAGAGCTTCAGGTAATTATATGCTTTTAATTATAGTGAAATTAATACTAGAATAAAAAGCAAAAGAACGGTAAATACTAAGGAATGCTAATGTACACAATGATCTTTGGACCAACTTTTACAACAGCTGTCCCACATTTTAGGTTAAAAAAGATCAAAATCTGAACTTAAAGAATATTTCTTTAAGAAAATGTTAGAAACGCAGGTACAATTTTTTAGCCCCTCCCTCCCAAGTCCTACTCTCAGGTCCATGTTCAACATCTGTGGGAAATTTCTAGGTTGTTCCCAGCAGCTTTCACCAATCTCAGTAGGAGCTCTTAAGAGTTCACTACTTCGGTTAATCAAGAAATATGTCAAAGCTGCTTAAAACTGCAGACCTTTTTTTCTTCTTTTTTTCTTTTCCCTTTTACATTTGGTCACAGATTTTACAGAATCAAAGACTAAGACTTTCAATCATAGTAAAAAAAAAATTAAGAAATAGCCTTGAACAGATTAGTTATAGGAAAAAAAAAAGAAATAAATAGACCCATGAATTACTCTATGAGATGCAATAACTCAAGACCAATGTTTAAATATCATACAGATAAAAGTTCTATTAAAATCTTGCAGTCTGTTCTTCCTTTTTTTTTTTCTCTAACTGTTGCCCAAATTGCCCTGGATTTGGAACATGTGGACTACCGTACCTTTGCTAAAAAGATATTCAAAAAACAAAACAAAAGCAAACACTTCATTAGATCATTAGATTAAAAACCACAACTGATATAAAACCAGAAATTTGCCAACAATAGAATAGGAAACAGGATATCTCTTAAGGGGACAAGAGCTACAATACAGCCTTCTGAAACAAAAGGAAGAACATTACAGTAGTTAATTCTTTTAACAAACACATAGCAGACAACAGCTGGAGAAAGTAAACACTAGGATGCTGGATATCTCTTTGAAAGGCAGGAAGCCAAGCCAAGGGGAAGGGTGACTACAAATGGAAAGCCTGGAGGCAAAATGAACTCTGATCCTCCTCACCAAGTCACTGACTATAAGACCTGCCTAGAAAATGTAAGCCAGGACAATTCAGAGATTTCACTGCACAAGTATCTAATCTAGGGTGAACTGAACTGAAAACTTTCTCTTTGTAGCTGTCCAAGATTAAACCTAATTTACGCACCTACTGAAGAAGAGAAGTCAGACCCTTTATCAGAATTGTCTTGTTTACTTAACTACTACCCTCATCAATGAGAACAAAGAACTCAGCAGTCAGAGGGTGGTATCAGCGTGAACATATGATTCTCTTTCACATTAAGAATATCACAGGTCCCAGAGATAAAAACAAGGCAATGACAAAGAAAAAAACTAACTATTTATAATTATATATGTAAATCTGGAACACATTTGGAGAAAAGAATTGTGAAGGTAAAAAGAGGTCAAGTATCTGTAAAACTGATTTATGTCAGAAATCATTCATTTCCAATTAAAATATCTTTTAAACAAGACTGCTATCATCATGGTTTGTATTTCTAAATACAAGATACAGATACAGATCTACTGATACTGGTAATCACTAGGAATTTAAGTTTCTTTATTCAGGACTTTCAGGTAGAAAACACTTGCTAGTTTAATATCACATCTCCATTAGTGATGTTTCCTAATTCTTCATTGCTTCCTCCTACCTGGATTCTCTGTGTTTCAGAAGTCTGTCTGGCACAACTCAACAAAATGTTAAGTCTTCTTACCTACAGAAACACCAAGTGGCCCTCTGAAAGGGCTGACTATCCCAAGCTGTATTAACAAGTTTTCTAAAATCTAGCACCTTGCATGTTTGTCAGTTCCCTGTTTCTTTGCACCATCTACACCTGGAGGCTTTTTTGTTTGTTTCATTTACGTGGCCAGCAGGAAACTTTGGCCTGCATGTACTGGCTGTGGCTTTTTAGCCACGCTAAGGGTCAGGCACCAACCATGGTGTCCAGACTAGGCTGAGGGACAGAGATGACAGAGCATACCTGGTTAAAGTGTCTCAAGCAACTTTTCTGGAAGCAAACCCAGCAGAAACAGCAGTTGAACAGGCACTCTGCATTCTTCTGCAACAACATGAAATGATTGGTTACTGGACACATAATTAACCTCAAACAAAACCACTGTTCTAAAAAAAACTTGCTCTACAGGTGATTGACTCTTCCAATAAAATTTTCACTTAGGCAGCAGATATTTCCATTAGCATTTTAGGAATTGTTTTTAATTTAGACTGTTCAATATTAAAGACCGCAGAGCTGTGCATTGTTTTTTCTTCCTGTGGATGGAAGATTCTTCTCTGGGAAAAGAAAGTAAGTGTTGCAAGCAGCTTTGTGAACTAACAGCTGCCTGGAGAGAAAAACAGGCAAGTCAGTAATCCTTAAAGCACTTCACAGTGATCTGGGAGTACAGAGACAGATTTTTAATCTGATTATCAAAAACATTTCACAGTTCTGAAATGACCGGTATCTAATGAACAAAAATAAAAGGATGGGTAGAAGGGCTTATATGAACATACATGTGTTTTGACTCAGAGCATTACATTCATTTTTCAGGTCAGGAAGAAAAATCTTGTATTAGAACAGGCTATTCACAGACCACTGAGCTGTATTAATTTTATAGCAAAAACTGAGCAGTAAAGCTTACAATTTGTTCCATGCTCCCCCATCACATCATGAGCTCAGAACAGCTCATCACAGAGATGATGCAAGACAAGAACAAGACATCTTGGATCCACAGTAGCCTTCCAAATTTAAGTAGCTGTTTTTCTCAACAAAAGGAAATTCAGTTCGGGGATACTTGGTCTTTTTAATCTTATTTTTCCAGAGGTCAGAATGTTTTGTGTCTTGTTTTGGAAAGCAGAAGTCTTCCAGTCACTAGAGAAAACTCAAGTCCCAACAACTACTATTGTTCAAGCAGAAACCACAAACCTGTGAAGTTTTTCAAAAAAGGTTCATGAAAATATTCCAGAAATAACTCCTTCAAAATGGTGACTGTACATGCAAACTCCTGACAGAGAATAATTTACTCTTGCTATGTGTTGCTGGAGAGATGATTTTACTACAGCTATGTTATCTCAGCAAGGACTATTTGTTAAAAGCCTAGAGCAAGGGATTTCACCTACAATCTCCTCTCTGATTCTGCTTGAAGACTGCTGTGTAGAAAACAGCTGTAAATTTACCTGCAAGCTTGCAGGCCTCTGACTTCTTCTCTGTTCATAGAGAACAGCAACATTTTTTGCAAGGGTGGGGAGGTCTGGGTGAGCTTTACAAGAATGCAATCACTTCTCCATCCTTTAGTCCAGCTGCTCTGGCCCTCAGTAAAAGGGGCCATGGGCTGTCCTTTCTGCCATGCAAAGGAGCAAGGTCACTCCTGGGGGGATCCCTCCAGGGACTGGGGACATGAGCTGGCCAGAGCACTTTTAGTCTCTTTAGCAGCAGTTACAGCTGCGGGTCACGTCACAGAATGCTTGGGAACTAGACCAAAAGGAGGCTGCAACACAGTGCTGCAGACATAAATAATCTTTCTTTGCTAATTGAATTTAGTCATTCAGATTATAAGACAGTGTAACAAGCAAGCCCACCTATCCTGCTTTCTCTAGAGGCAGAAAATAATTTAAGTCATCCCACCATTGTCTTTATACAATGTTCTTAGTTAAGACAACTCACCAAGTTTTATAACCAAAACGTTCATATGAAAGCAACATAAATCCAGACCACACCTTTCAAGTGTTTTATTACAAGGGGTTTTTAATTTGAGCATTCATAACCTATACCCAACACACGCCTCAGTAAATACCCTGTTTCATAACTTCAAGGCCAATGTAAACCCTAGAGGAAAAGATCTACATTTAAAACATTTTCTTAAATCTTCTCCTAAAGTCAGAACTGCATTCCTAACAGTTCCCCCTCCTTGCAAAAGGGGCAGAATTACCTACAGTGGAGTGCTTCTGGCAGAAGATAATAGATGTGGAGATGCATAAAAGGCAGAAAGAAGGCAAAAAAGATTCAAAAGAGCCCAGATCTATTGTTTATGTATCTTAAAAGATCTGTCTTAGATACTACACAATTCCCAGGCACAGCTCCTATTCCATATATTCTTTCTATAAAAGTATATTACAAGGCTGATGAAGTTTTTACTATAACAGATTTTTAATCCAGCAATAGTATTCTTACTTTTGCTTCTTAAATACTTGTGATGCAAAAATTTTTAATAGAGCAATCTGCCAATTTTTTTCTTTATCCTTCACAAAAACCTTTATATAAAAACACTGAATAAAGGTGAGTTTAATATTGGTATTTTCTCCTTTTAAAAATATCAGACTCGAGAATAAAAAGGAAGTGTTGATATCTGAGCTGGGAGAAAAAAAAAAGCTTACCTAATGAAGAAAACATGATAAAATACAAAATCCATCTATTAATTATAGATAGTAATAGCAATATAATCTATTTTTAAGCAAGAAATATAATCTTCGGGTTTTTTTTGCCCCATGATCTCATCTTTAAACTATTTTTATAGTTCCACAGAAGTACTTACCTACCTTTTTGTTTAGGATATTGTAGAGGTACAAGAGAACAATCCTTGGTATTCTCAGTATTGTGATTAGAAATGAGCCTTTTACAGCAGTTCCTAGATGGTAGCAGAAAAGAACTAATATGGAAGACAGGACTGGGTGAGGTGGTGGGTTATTTTTATTTCTAGAAAGAAAAACAAAATTCAAAAGGTGGTTTAGCAACTTATTTAAGAAGATAAGCATTGTATCTTTTCAGTACTTGGAAATTTTAAGAATTAAGCTGTTATGTCCTTTCCTAATTGAACTATTCCGGTTTTTCTACTGACTTCATCTGAATGTTCCCCTTAGTCCAAAGAAAATCAGCCAAATTTGTAAATTCTGGGTTAGTTTAATTCTTAAGCACTCACTGTTTCCTGGAATGGATAAATACCTAGGAAAAAAACTACAATGGAAAACAGGAGAAGTAAGTGAACAATATCTGAGAATACTCCTTGAATACCTCCCTCCAGTTTCTGTCACTTCTCTTACTCTCTGCAATCTTTTATTTGACTCTTGGTTCTGCAAGATATTAGTCTGAAGGAATGAATCCACTGTTTCTTCTTTAGTGGTAAAATTAGAAAATAAAATCACAAGTTCTTACACATAAAATTGAGAGCTACTAGCTACTTTCATAATTCCAATTTGGCCAAATCTGGTTTAAATTATGTTAAAATTATTAATTCCCGCCCCCCCCCCCTCCCCCCCGAACAGGCTTTCTTTTAAAATGGAATACAGCAAGAAAGGAATATCATACTATATGTTTAAGATTATAATCTGAACTAAAAACTTGTAGTTCTAGAGTACACTAACCTGTATTGTTTTGGAAAAATAATGTCTCTGTCTCTTTTTGCTCTGCCAAAGCAGAGCAAAGCAAAGACAAAAAAATGGCCCAAATACAAGTTTTATTACTTTGCTTCTTTTATAAAGGTCAGTTTAATGTCAGTCATTCACAGACAGTAATATGACACAGCTCTCAAGAATTTATATAAACCTCAGGAAATCAACCTAAAGACACTCCCTCACCCCTTGTCAAATATTGTAAAACAAAAACTCAACTAGATTAACACGCTAAGTACCTTTAAAAATGTTTCATAGGATTTAAAAAAAAAAAAAAAAACAAACAAAACAGATCAATAGTCATAATTAGACCTTCCATAAAGTAACTCTTAAGCAACTGGGCCAACCCTGAAATATTTAGCTAGGCAACAGAACCAGCAGCAGTTTGACTAAGTAGCTACATAAAGATCAGACCTAATGTCACAAATAACAATCTCTGATTTCAGAATCACTTTCTTCAAAAACCTCTGTTATCTTGAAAAATCAGTAGTTTGCCCAAGAAATGAAAAAATAAAAAGGCACCAATAAGAGTGACTGGTTTGGGCTAAGAAGCTCTTAAAATATACTTTTATTAAATCCCCACTTCAGCAAGGATTTAAATCATACACACTGAATTCAGGAGAGGGATTACTGTTCTGCAAGAATGCTGAAGGTATCACTGCAGTTCATACAAAACACAAAAAAACTTTGTATTGGCGTGGAGAAGTTTTGTATTTAAAGTCTCTTTGTAGTGGAGAAGTTGTATTTAAATATGTGAATATACCACATTATTTGAAATAGGAAATTCCAGCAAAGCAGTTGCTACATTTATTATTTTTTTCTTAAAACCAGGGAACAGCTTGGGGGATAGTGGTATTTTATACTGAATAAGGCAGTTTGGGGTTTTTTTTAGAGTCATCAGATTTCTGTGTTAGAAACACATGCATTGTAGTGTGGATGAATTATTCTATTCATATTGAGCCATTATTTTTTTTCTCCCCAAAACACTTCCTTACATATGACAGTGCCAGTTTGATCTCAGAATATAAATTATTAAGTTTCTGAAAGTTAAAGTTTACCTAGTGATAAGAAACATAGAAAGGAGAAAGTTTATTCCTGTGGTAATAATGTACTTGTTACTGAAGAGAAAAATGAAGAAAGCTTTTGATATCTTCAACATCAAATAATGAGCAGGAATGTAAAAAAATCAAATAGTCAATTTAGTCATCAAATAATGACTAAATAATGAGCAGGAATGTAAATTTTTTTTAAAAAAATTTAAAGCTTAGTTTAGATAAATTTTAACATATTTGGATGTTTTTCCACACTTCCTTTTCCTAGCAAAGGAATTAGCACAAGTAAAGGGTCTGACAATGATTTTGCTTTACCTCCAGACAGATTAGAAAAGGAGCAGATTTTCCTTGTAATTCCAATTCAGAGTGGGAAACAGGAAAGAGGCTAAACACAGCAACAGGTGATGGTTATGAGTGTAAACAAGCTCAAGAGTGGCTCAATCATCCACCTCCTCCCACTGCTCTCAAGGCTGAAGTTTCGCCCACCTTTGTGCATCACACAGCTGCAGTCCTGAAGTGACTTCAGCACAAGCACACAATCCTTATGCAGTGGATTCTGTGCATGTGAACTCCATTGCACAGGCACGAGGTACCAGGGAAATCTGGGAGCCTGCCTGATTGGTTATAGGACTGAATAGAGCCACAGCTTTTCCTCTTCGGTATTTCTGTTTTATGTTATCATGAGATTGTTTGATTAAAATACAACACTATTCTAAACTCTTGTGGGCCTGTATTCAATACCACATTATCTTTTATTAATTTTATTTCTTCACTACTTTCAATTGCCTTCATTTACTTGTGAACTCTGTGACACTCAGTATTTTTTAACACTAAATTCCTTTAATCAAATGATCACACATGCATCTTCGCTTGCATTTTAAAAGCATTTTTTGTGAGAAGGAAAAAATGTCATCTTGACACACCCAACAGACAGACATTTGAATGGGAGAAAAGGGTATTTCTTCATTTCTTTAAAACTCTCTTCTCTTAAGAGCTATGCTTACCGTTTTCTTCACTCATATCTCACCTATTTCAAAGACTATGTAAAAATAACTTTAGTACAAAATACTTCAGAAATGTTAAGAAGTGAATCTTCTATTCCTCAAGTCAATATGAATCTCAATTTTTAAGCAAATACAATAGATTACAAGATTTGTAATTAAACAGGCATTATGAGACTAACAGAGAGCACACAGACTCTACTTCCAACTGCCCTTTTATCTTATCTCAAAGACACATGGAACAGGTCTGACTACATGTATGCTGGTGGCTCTTTTAGGTCAAGTACATAAGTAGGGCAAAGAATGTCCATAAATATTGCAGATACATTTGAAGAGGAAGCCTTTAAAAGTTTCTTCTAGTTCATCTCTCAACGACTTTGAATCACATCCATAAACCTTCATTTTTGACTTACTGGGAGAGATATGTATTCTCTTGGAAATTGTGGTACTGGACACCTCAGTCAGGTAGATAAACCCAGTCCTTAATTTCAAATCTGTGCTGTCATATATGTACATTGTAGTGACTAAAGAAGCTCAGACATGGACAGGACAGTGATGCCTGTGACAGATTGAGTTACCATATCACCTTCTTTTACTCCCAGAGAGGGGGAAAGGCTCATCTCCCTGCAAAGGTAAATAGATACATAACACCTAAGCACATCAAGGTGAGAATAAGCCCTCATGTAAAAGAGCAATTGTAACAAAGAAGGTTTTTTAAAAGACTAAGCCCTTTCCACAAGTGGTAAAATGTAATCATTAAGCGAAAAAGTCTAGTTATTTTTATTAAATTAATGAAATCTTTTGTGTATTCATGTTTCATCTAAAATAAAAGAAGGCCAAACCCATTTTCAGTCGTGGTATTACAGGCCAAACATACATAACCTGCAAAGCTAATTCAGGTAAAATGAGCCCCTGCCCACCCCATCTGTAACTCAGCTGTGGTTGCTGGCCATGCAGCACACTGCTGTGCGTGCTGTGGAAGGAGATTTCCGCATGGGAAGGCCGTGCCATTTCCTCAGAGCACTTACAGGACAAGAAGAAAGCCTGTGTGTAAGATCCCATAAACAAACTCTTGTGACATGCCTTTATGAAGCTGCCCCAGGGAATACATTAAAAAATACACAGCAGAGAAGCTCAGAGTTGCTGGAACAGCTCAAGATAACCCTTGCCCTTGCTGGTGTGGCTGCTCCTGCAGCTAACCACCCTCTCCCCATTCCTGCACTGCTCTGCATCTCTGTGGATCTGTGCTGACAGCCTAAAGGCCAGGACAAGGGATTACCACCACAGAAAACTGCATTTCCCCTTGCAAACACAACTCTCTCAACACATTACAGGTCATCTGGCAAGCAAGAAGAGAGCTCAGTGGTATTGTACAAAATGATACCAATACAATTGGGAGCAGGAACCTTCTGTACTCGGCAGCCAGTTCCTGCAGCAGTAAAAAATAGCTGGAAAGCAGAAGCCCCTAGCAGGGCAGTAAATGTCATCACAGCAGTTTCTACAGGTGCTTCCCTGCTCTGCATGAACAAGATATGGACAGTGCCTTTGCCTTGGGGATTTATGTGGTGTATTGCACCAAAATGCACTGCAGCACACAGCCCAGGAACTCAGCAGAACTACTTTTACTTTTCTGTGCTTTCCCAAGCCAGTTTTAATGAACCTTTAGTACCTCAGCATACAGCTGCTAAAACTCAGGTACATCAATGTGCTTACAAGAAAAGAGCTGCTCACTATCCACAGCAGCACAGCCATGGGAGTTCCAGAGCTCCAGCAGGAAAACAAAGCCATAACATCAGAAATTATATTTCCTCCCTTTTCTGGTCCTATTATGGCATGTAAAATAGAAGGGTGAGATTATGTCACTCTTTCAAAAATATTCAACCTTTAAAAAAGCAACATTTTAGGTTTTATTTGGTCTTGCTTAAGCAGCAGTTCAGTGGCACAGCTGTTGTGTAGTTAATCCTGTCAGGGACAGGCTCCAGAAATGTTGTTAAACCTTGTCCTGCCTTGGCTTTTTACATGGGATGATAAAACACTCTTAAACCAGGGGTGGGCACTTGCTGTTCCAAGATCTTCCAGCCTTGCTGCTTTGGCTGGGACAGCATAGCTCCATTGGCTGCTGCAGGAAAACCCTATGGAGGCAATCCTGCAAGCAGAACCTGCACTGGTGTCTGCTGGGCAGTGGGGAACGCCCCTTGGAGACCTTCCAGCAGCAGCCTCTTGATCAATGACCTAAACACCCAAGGATGCATTCTGGAGACCATCCACAGAACCCTGCTTCCTAAATTTCAGAGTAGGCCAAAGCCATCCTTCCTAGCTGCCCAAGCCATATGGCTCTAGGATGTAGCCACCAGCACTCCAAGGGCCCCAGGCTTCCCCACCTCAAGCTCACATCACCTTCTCCAAGGGTTAATTTTTCAACAAATTGAGGTTATCATTATATTCCTCTAATACAAAATTAAGAAAAGCCTTAAAATGCCAGAGTTTTTCACAGATCAAAAAGTCTCATCACTAGCCATAGAAGAACAGAGCACTGAGGATGAGAGAGCTCATAAAATACTCAGGAGGAAAAATTTTATCAGGAAAATGCTCTCTTCATTGTCAAAAAACTCAACAACATTGAGCTTTAAATCTTCCCCTGCAGTGGGTGCATAAACCAAATTTAATTTCATTTTACTTTTCCTCATTTCCTCCACATTCACATGCCAGGGTATATAATATTCAAGGAAGTTTGTTCACACATGCCTAAACACTTTACAGTGTTAAAGCATTTACAGTTAACTGAAAGTATCTGCACAGAATGAAAAAAAAAAACCAACTTATTAGACCAGCAGTTAAGGAGGCAGAACAAATGGAAACCCAGAGCAGGGATGAACACTTACAAAGAGGTCAAACTGCCCGTGAATACATGAAATTACCATGGAACACTATATTGCTTCTCATTTGGAGCTAAGGCAGTCTCCTGGAAAAGGGTGCAATGCAGCCTATGCCTTCTGAATGCCAATTCCCCCAGAGCCAGCACAGCTCCAATGGCTTATACCAAGGGCCAGTCTGACCCAGCATCTCCAGCAGCAGGGGTGAGTCACATTAATATCACGCACATTGTAAAATCTTACTCAAGATCTAGCAAAAAGCAATATTATTTTATGGTAAATTGGGTTCCAGATATTGACAGAAATTGCAGTATAATTGAGACTATTTTTCCTAGAAAAAGATTGAAAGTAAATGCAGGAAAATCCCCAAAACTATCAGGGGCAATTCTGCACTCACCTGTTGAAATAACAAGTAACCACTGCCCCAGCAATCACCATTTGCTGACAGGCAAGAATGAATTCACTAGTCCAGATAAGGCCAAGGAAATGATACCATGCCATGTAGCAAATTCCAGACAGAGCTCTGTATTCTACTTGTCCTCCCGAAGTGGATTGTGCAGTACCTGAAGTTGGGATTACACCATTGTGTTATTATAACATGCCAGACAAGGGGGGGAAAGGAGAAGGGGGTCAGGGACAAAAGTACATGGAAGTGCTTCTGTGCATGTTCTCTTAACTTCTCTTCAGTAAAATTACAAAAAAAAATTAATTCTATGCTATTTGATTCTGTCCACTCTAACAAAGTTAGAGAAACAACATTTTATAATTCAAACTGGATTTTGAAAAATAAAATCTCACAAGAAGCAAAAGATTGTGTTTAAATTGGGATTGAGACACAGCTACCAATAAAGTAAAGAGGAAAGCTACATATTAGTAAAGATATCTGAGAAGACATTACTCAAGGCCTGAGTAATCAAATAGTTCAGAAGTAAATGAAATCTTGATTTTCATTATTCAAATTTGAAATAAATGCATAGCTATGAAATGCTTTAGGGTTTGGGTTTTTTTAAGAAGCAGAAGAGAAAGACTGCAGAAAAATATTAAGGATACATAACATACTGCTGCAGCAAAACAAAACAAGTATTTTAATTGGTATTACTAATCAGAGCCATGGCCATTAGTTTTCTGTTCTCTATACTTTTCAATATTTGTACAAAATACAGGCAGATAAATGCAGGTTCTCTGAGGGGGGGAAAAAAAGCAGACATCTGTATGGTAGCACATGCTTCAATGCTACTACTGCATCTAGGAACACAGATAAAATAACTTATTCAAGCTAAAAACATTCCTTCCACTTCTGTTACTAACAAAGAATTTATTCCACATTCATAGATGACTTTTCACAAAAGGTGGAGGCAACTCAGATTCCTCAACAATCAGACCTTTCTCTGTGCAATCCTATTTGTGGCACATGACTCTGAAGGGTAGTCACAGGATAATGGCATTAGGACAATTTGGTCCTAGTAAAATGTCTCTAGGTTCCTAACATGCTAATTTTTGTCATTATTTTACCAAGGCTTAAGTTTACCAAGGCTTATTAACCTTAAAGAGAAACATGTTCACCAAAAAAAAAAAAAATCTCTGGAGGTGGGTAGTTTCTTATTCCAACTCCATGAAAGAAATAAAGTAAGACAGAATTGGCTATTACTGCTCAAACAGCAATAAAACTTACGCTTTGGTACTTCTTGTATTCATTTCGTGGACTTGGCAGTGTTAGGTTTACAGCTGGACTTTATGATCTTAAAGGTTTTTTCCAAACGAAAAGATTCTATGACTCTGTGTTCTCCTACAGGACAACACACCACCTTCAAGTTCAAAACCACCACATATACAAAGCTATCTAGGAAATGGTTCCTTTCTGGCCTGTTTTTCTACAGCCACAGACTTCTTACTCAAGAATAACTAAAAGCAGAAACACTAAGGATTTGTTTCAGCAGTACCATCAGGTTTAGACCAGCTATTTTTAAGTTTTCAGAAGCAAGGTCTTTTAGTCTGTAAATTAAGAAAAATACCTATCTACCCACAGTAGCACTGCAACATTATTTTAAAGTTCTTTGAAAGATAAGAAAATGCTACATGGGTACATAAATACAGACATCTGTTCTAGGTATTTTCTTTTCTGAGAGGTTAACGATATTGGCTGAACAGGCAAGCTCTCTCCAGTGCTGTACAGTTGGTCATTCATAGAAATACTGCTGTGCTTCCTATATAGTCAAAGGAATTTTAAGTCTGTAAAGATATTTAAGTCTGCAAGATATTTAATGGTTTGAAAAAGCCACTACTCAGATCTCTTCTCACAAACTCTCCCTCATTCCTCCCCATCCTGTGCCTCACTGGTTTTAAGTTTGCAAAAGTAAGGGTTTTTAAAGGGAGTTTTTGAGGATATAATAATTTACTTAAGTCATTTAAACAAGTGAGGCACTATATAATTCTGAATTCAAGAGATTATTCATTTCCCATACTTCTTCTAGAGGCTTTAGACTGCCTTTTCCTGCAGCACACACAACTAGCCAAATAAGCTCATTATCCATAGCCTACAGCCTTCACTAAGGGAACTTAGGCAAACAAGATGTCAGTGAGACACAAGGTGTCCTATCTCTCCGTTTTCATACAAAGACATTGTGCCATTTGGTAGCAGAATTAAGGACATTTTCCATCATACAACCCACCTGAACATTTCTTTTTCCATAACAGACCTGTTCAGGCTTTGTTTCTGCAGTGTTGTCATGAAAACTGATAAATGTACATATGGCAAGCTAATTCTGTTTGTTTTTTACCAGCCCACTGAAATAACCACCTGCAGTAACAACAGTAATGGTTTTGTCTTTTCTGGACAACCTTATACTTGTACATGTGCACAGTGCTGTGCTCAGCTGCACAGAAATCAGGCAGAGCCACCTGTGATTTCACCCTTGATCACTTTGCTGGTCAGGTATGGTAAATTAGCTTTGTTATTTCACAAAAATCAGTTTAACAATTATATAAATATCTCTGTCTGATTCCCTGTCTTCTGGGCCTACCAGATGTGCATAATTTTGTCAACAGAACTACATGCAAGGCTATTTTTCTATATTAGTATCTCAGATAAACTTTAAAGCTATCCTAGATAACCTGTTGAGAAAAGTATATGCCATTTTCCTCATCACTGTACTATGATCTGTTCATACAAATAATTTTTTCAAGAAAGCCCTGAAATACAGTTTAATCTCTCAACAGAATGTTTTTCTCCAACTACACAGCCATGAATCTTCCCAGAGTACCATACACTCTTAGTGATGACATTAACAACTCAGTAAAGAACTGAAATCCCCACATCTGAACCACCAAATCTGGAAACCTTTGATCAGTACAAGTGTTGATCTGCAGCCAATACTTCAAAAGTGATGTTAACAATGTGAACAGGCACAAGTGTTTGCAGCAGGGCCCAGGGGAATTTCTCTGTGGGACTGGCAGCCCGGTACTGCTCTGGCAGCCAGCACAGCCATGCAGTGAGACACCAGTGCAGTCAGTGCTGGGGCTGTGCTGTACCTTCAGCCACATTTTGGGACTGCCAGACTTAGGTCAGATGTCCTCACTCGGCAGCTGCGAGGTTTTGCTGATGCCTGCAGCAACAGGCTGTTGTAAGAGACAAAAATTCCTGGGAAGTCTAGTCCAGCAATTTCCTTACCACAAACAAAGAGCCACTGACAGGAAAATACTGAGAGCCTGTTTATCAGTTCCTGTTAACATGAAAATATGTTGTGCCCCTCCCACTGCTAAGTGAGGAAAGGTTCTGGAATCATACACTGAATCTTAGTGCTTCCTGCAACAGAATTTATTGTGTTATTTAATATTTTTTCATGTACAGGTATTTACAGGTAAGCTACCTGACTGTAACAGGAATGTCAAGGCCTCTGCAGGAAACACATTTTTATTGCTCATTTTGCTGCTGCACAGCTTTATGTGGAAGTTCTGCTGCTTACTTGGCTGTAGGATGCACCTTCATTACACAAAAAATTCACACCACCTTCTCATCCTACATTCCCGGTATTTACACCATGTGGACCTCACAGCTCCTGCACACTGGAGAGTTGAAAGGCATTCTCTGCTGTGCCACATGGCCACTTCAGTTCTGTAGTGAATACCTACAAATTAGCAAACAATAAAACTCAATAACCCTAAGACATATCAGCTTTTCCAAAGAACAGCTGAATTCCATTCCTAGCCAGCTGATGGTTCTAAGCGGTGCCACTGCTTGTGCTACCTAGTCTCATGAAGTCTTGGCATTTCTCCTAGCTTCCTAGATCTGGAATTCACTCAGTCTCTGCTGCTCTTACAGATTCTGAATTACCAAGGTACTTAGCCAGGTGCCTACCCTGAAATGCAGAAGTAGTCCCACTGATTTTAATAGGATTACCCATGTGTTACAAATTAGTCATGTGCATAAGCACCTTGCAAGTGCAGGCTATAGCTTTCTATAGCTCCCAAGAAGTTAGTTTTTTTTCCTCATAGTCACACTAACTTTTGGAGGAGATGTAAATAAGGTGCCTGCCTGGTCGCATAATGATCAGGTGTGCTACAGCTGAAGCAAGGATCAAGTGCTCCAGAACCATTAAGATGCAGAGACACCATAAATATTCTATAACTAGTGCAGATTCAAAGGAAATGTCAAGAACAGGTGCAGCACAGCAGCAAGCCAATTTCATTTACTCACCTCTCTGTTTTAGACAAAAGACTAGTGTCTTTGTAAACATTTCATTTTTTCAGCTTTCTTGGTATATTTGCACTTAAAATGCAGCCTGCACAACCCCAGAAAATATATTTGTGAGAAGAAAACATCAAAGTGTCAGACTCAAGAAAATCACCACCTGTATTTTAAAAGCTGAATCCTAGACAGGCAATTATTTGTCAATGAAGAAAACAAATTGCTCTGTAAGAGAAAGCACATCTTTGGTGATCTTCAGAGAAGTACTCTCAAGTGGTCCAAAAATTCCCCAAAACCCAAAATAAAAAGAAATATCTTCAACTTGCAGGACAATTGTAGAAAACTAATAAATAATACAAAGGTGTCCTGTCAGTGCATTATTAACCGTACAGTACTTTATGCATTTGTCAGTACAGGATGTGTGGGTATGTCACCTCAGAACAGCAGAACCACCCCCAACTTATCCGACGGTGAGCTGCTTTAACAGGCAGCATTTCAGAACACTCGCACGTGGGCTGAAAATTTCAAATACAACCTAACGGAATATTCTCAATACCAAATCTCGTTTAGCGCTCGTCGTCCCAAGATTCGAATCACCAAGCCCATGTGAGAAAGGGGCCGGAGCTGCACGGAGCGGCCCCGCTGACACGGCCCCGCGCCCACGCCGAGGCCGGACCCGCCGCTCCCTCAGTGCCCCCGGCCCCGCGGGCCTGAGGCGCTCCCGCGGGCTGCCGCGCCCCCTGGCGGACGCGGGGACAGCGACAGACAGCAGCGCCCGACAGCTCCCAAACTCCGGCACCGGCCCGGGCGGGAGCCACGGCACCAGCCCTGCCAGAGACAGCCCCACACAGGCGTCCTTCCCGCTGCACTCATGCTCCGGGTTTAACTGAGAAGCGATCTGGGTTATTTATCCAATGCACACGCTCTCTTCTAAACGTTAACATGCTTCTAACAGGAACATCTTATAAGGACTGACGTCTGCACTGAAGACACCATGCTAGAATAACTCTGTCAAAACCTGTGTTTTGCTTTGCTCATAAAACCAATTTACTGACAGTTAAGTGCCTGGAAATTACCTTCCCTTATGCTAAATCTGAGAAAAGTAAATTCTTTCAAAACTGAAACTTCGTCATCACTCTGCTGTGCAGCAAGTTTATGCTGCCCTCTGTACTGTACTGTTTGCATCACGTGCTGGAAGCATCAGCATTCCTATTAAGCTAGAGAGAAGAGAAAACATAAAATACCTTTGAGTCAGGAGTTGTGTGCTGCACTATGAATGTAACAGCAGGTCACAAACTGTTTGAATCCTACTCTCCAAGAAGGCAGAGGAAAAAGAAAAAAAGTTGAATGAAAATGCCTAGCAGGAAATACAGAATATAACCAGTGGAAGGAAAATGGCACAGCATGGAAAAAGCATAAAAAGCCTCTCAATAGCAGTTTTCATTGGGTTTTTCTCCCCTGTGAATATATGTGGGATTTGCTTTTGGATATAATGTGCAAGTCCCTGTTTTCCTGCAAAGTCTGTAAAAGTATCCAGAAAACACCAAATGGTTTCCCTTCCTGCTCTTATAATGAAGCTTTTTCTGTCACATGAGCTAAAATATTTTGCAGCATTTCCAAAAGCTCTTGAATACAAGAGACTCAGCTGACATTTTCTAAACACAGGTATAATAAGGGCAAGATTTACATCCTTATGTATGTATATTAAGATCAAGTCAGCTTGATTTAACATCAAGGATGTAATACTTGCTCTCATAGTTCTTGTTAATTATATATTCAGAAAATCTGTGTTATAATTAATTATATTGTCCTATTACTAAATTGACTACAGTTAATGTTTATATTAAATTGTATCTGATCCAAGCAGATGCATGAAAAAATGAGTTGGTTAATGGCTCTGGAGATGCTCCTTTCTATAAAGCCTGGTCTGAAGCAGGGATAAGGTACACCACAGTCCAGTTTCAAAATCACTGCTGCCTGGCTGATCCGTACATAAATGCCATAAAGATTTTGCAGGAAAATGAACAACACAGAACTGCATCTAGCACACAATGCTTCTATATTGGGAAAATCTAACTCAAAGTAGTGTGGAAAAGGAATATGCATGACATCTAAAGCAAAGGGCACTGGCTTGACTATTTAGTGGGGAGGAACAATTCACAGAGACTGCAGGCCAGACATTTGGCCATGCTAGGTCTGACCTGTTTGCAGGAGAAGCAGATTAGCAGCTGCTGCAAGCAGCCATTCCTGACAGACATGAGCTACTCAAGGCAGCACAAGCAGGGACTGGCAGATCTGCACGACTCTCCAATGAAAGCTGGAGGGAAACAGATCCCAGCCTAGCTTAAGCAATGGGTGTAATTTGCAATGCCAGCATGGACTCAGCTTTTCATGTCAGAAGTGAAGTGGGACTTGTAAAGAGCCAGAATCAACTGAGATGGAAGCAGCTGTGATGGAAGAGGAGTGAGCTACCTGATCCATAGAGGAAGGGAATACAGCCAGCTTTGCCAAATGGGCTCAGCTACGGCAAGGCTGGAGGCTTCCCTGGCCTAGCAGGGGTCTGTAAGCCTGTCCTAAGGAGTTACTGCAGCCACTGCCTCAAGTGGTGGTGGAAACACGAAGTAAAACAGTAACACCTAAGCATTTGAAGAATTAGGCTGCATTTGGTTTTCCACACAGAAATCACTGCCAAGTCTGTGAAAAGAGAAAAACAATAAACAATGGCCTCTGTCCACATCAATTCTACATCAGCTTTGACCCAAAGGATAGCAACTGGGTCGTAACAGGGCCCTAGAAATTCAAAATTAAAAAATACCAGCCCTCAAATCCTAATGCTTTTCATGGACAGAGGCTGATGTGTACATGAGGAGTTACCCACAGAGCTACACAGAGTTTAGCTTCACTTCTTTGAGTGACGTTCCACAGAAGGACAACCTCTTTCACTGGGATGGCATGGTGCTGGGCCAAGGAACAGCACCCAAATTACCCTGATTCAATCAGTGACAGATCTCGCAGTGGTATATCCCTCAGTAACACCATTTCAATACTAAAAATCTGCTCTGCCAGATCTTTCATAGTGCTTGACTCTTTCCACAGAGCACCTCCTCTGCAACTGCAAGAACCACTGGATTAATCCAAATACTTTAGCACTAGTCCAAATGAAAGCAACTATCACTGAACTACTGCTCCAAAGCCATGCTCTGCCTCTGTGACAATTCAACATTGTTTATAGTCCGAGGAGATGAACATCCTCACTTTGTAACATTTGCACTGAAAGCTGTCTCCTCCTTCCTGTTACTTTTTTCATTGAAGTACACCAAACATATACTGTACCTACAACCATCTATTAACAAATTAATGAGAAAGAACAAAAATCAAGTCCACATATGGAAACAAAAGGCCAATGTAAAAGACTCCAACAAGTGGAAAATAAAATAAAAACCAAGTAACTCAGCTGTGTAACAATGCTAACCCACATTTTGTACACCAACACCATTTAAGAAGAGAACTTTGGAAATGGATAGCACTCAGTCAAAAACATGAAAAGCATATACTTACCTGCAGTTCCTAAGCTAAGCAGTACAGCAACCCAAAATACCCAGAACACAATGAGAATCAGAAAGGTCCAGAGTGGTTGGAACAGGAGGAAAGGAATTCTGCCAATGATTTTCCCAACAATTTGAAAGAGCTGTACAGCGAACTGAAGCCTCTTTCTTAGCACAAATATAAGGGAGAGCACAACAACCTGTTTCAGGAAATAAAAAGACAAATTTTTTGGGGCTTTACCTCAAAAAAGTTATCAGAGTTGTCAAATGTGGGATCAGAGGATACAGATTTCACAAAGACATGACAACAAAGCAATTTATACAGTCTTACTACACATTAGAAAATCCTTCAGAGACACTGCCTATGTTCTCATAGAGCCTGTGGATCAAAATCTGTTTTCCCACAATAGCTGTTTCTGGTTTTTTCATAAGACTTTAATTCATCTAATGGAAACAGTCTGTTTTGCTTTATAGCAAACATAAATGTACATTACACACTACACATTGCCTTCACATACCCTGCATATCATAAACTTTTAAACTTGCTTTCTACTCAGGTCAGCTTGCCACTGTTCACTTTCACAGTGGTAGGAGAACCAGTCCTTTCCTGCAGTCCACAACTAAACTAGTTTGAGAGCTATGTATGTACAGGAGCAAAGCAGACATAAAATGAAAAACTTATTTAAATAAATTATTGTCTTCCTGAAGTAAAAAACCCAACCCACCAATAACAAAACCCTGAGTCAAAAACCCCACAATATCCCCAATTCTTTGTACATGACCTGCAGATTGGATTTTCCCACAGTTCTGCAAACAACAGTCAATTGTACTGGAACACACAAACATTCAAAGAAACTTTTTCTTACATTTTTATATCAGCAGATGTAAAAAGGTTATAACTTACAGAGGATATAAAAAAAATCTGTGACACATTTGTCACTAAACTGTCAGACTGTTCGTATCTGGCAAATTCCATATGGATCTTACTCATCTCTAAGACAACAGGACAACTGCTTTGACAAATGTCTCATGAAGTACAAATTGACTGTACCCTCAAATTGAGCAATGGCTCCTCTTAACATTGCAACATCAGAGTGCAAAAATCACTTCAGAAGTTGCAAGCCACACTCAGATTTTCTACTGTAAAACAAGGTCAGTGAGAGAAAAACAGAGTTTAACCCCATAGCTTGAGGTCTAGACACTGCTGCCTGTGTTTCACTGCCCATTTCATTGTCTAAAAGAGCTGCCACCCCTTTCTCCTGCTGACAGGGTGGGAAGAATCCACAGATTTCATGTTCATACTCAGCCACTGCCCCTGTGTTTATTCAACATTATTCTCCAGTGAGCTGATGCAGAGCAAAATGGGAATGGAACACAATTTTTGTATTTTTACACCAACAACACTGACACAGTTCGCACAGGTTTGAAGTATGGCAAGGGTGACAAACAAGTATCACAATGAATATATAAAATAATTTTTGTAGTTTTGATGGAGGCCTAAAAATCTAGTTGGAACTAGGGACCTTTAAAGCCTCTTCCAACCCAAACAACTCTATTATTTTATGATTTTATTTGAATGAATGTAAGTGTAACCACTGTAGTTCAAGTTTTCAAGTTACAGCCTCTGCCATTGCTTAGGGCAAAATGCTACTTACAGTAACTACTGTTGAGAAGATGGCATATCCAAGTAGGAACTTCACATTTTCCTTTTCTGTTTCCAGTTCAGTGCTGGGGTCATTCCGGTAGTCATAGTGGAGCCACCAGAGAACACCTGAGACAACTGAGGATACCAGAGCAGTGTGAGGGTGGGCAGGGCACACTGATGCCTGCCTGGCCTCCCTTCCCAGTCTCCTTCCCTCCCCCCTAGCCCCACCAGCCAGGAATGCTGGCAGTTGGCAAAGTGAGGCACAGGATCGGTGAGCACAGAGAAACTGCCAACAATGGCCTGTCAGTCTGAGGTGAAACCACAGCAGAACATTTGGATTTCTTGCAGTTATCCTAAGGCTCAGGCATGTAATTTCATTGTGGAGATACAAAGCTAACTTTGATGGAATGACAAGCTTTAGCCAGACACATTCCTGTGGTTCCCCCTTCCTAAAGCAGGCAGTATAGGAATTCACTAGGCATTCTTTGAAACAGTAGCATTTTCATAACTGCATTCATCTGCCAAAAGAAATGTTGTTTCTAGGCATCTATAAAAACAATAAGCATCACCATCATCCTAACACTCAGCAGCTGGAACAGCACAGCCAGACCTTGGCACCAAAAGGCAAGGAGGCCTCAGCTTGGAAATGACTGTGGTAAGCTGAAGGTTACTGAGGATGGCCATGGAAATAAAGGATAGCTGTTTGTTCAGCTGCTAATCCTTCAGTACAGTGAAACAGTAAATATACTTACACAACAACCCAAATACAACCAGTGCAATCAGAGTATGGATGAGGAGGGTCTGAATGAATCTGAAGGCTAATATCAGTATCAGAGAGAAGGCTGAAAAATACATATATAAAGTAAGTTTGAATGTTACAACCCATTTAATTTAACCTCTGTTTATTTTAAATATGAATTTAAGGTTCTTGTAGAATTTTGGCTTTTATTTTTAAACAGTAATCTTAAAAGCAACAGCATTTAGTAAAGCTGGCAACCCTTTTAACATTTAAAGCACACAGTTACCTGTAACTTTAATATTTCACCACAGGAAATACTCGGGGTTTTAGTAACATTTTATGTAAGAGTTAAGTTCAAGTATTCATGCTGATGTAATTTTTTTCATCAACAATTTCTTAGTCCCTCAAAATGAGGTATATAACCATGTCATGGAACACAAAATCTGGTAGAGCTCTGCATTTCACCAGTCTATTAAATGCCTCTTGATAAAATCTGATTAATCTTCTTTAAAAAAAGAACTCTGCCCAGAAAATATGAAAAAAGTCCACTTTTGAATTAAACATATAGACTTATAAGACACATTTTAATCTTTTAATTGAATATTATTTACTTTTTACTTATAAACTTACCTAGTGCAAGGACACTCAGTCCTATCACAGTATCTCTTCCTGCCAATATTCCACTCAGAATTCGATGAAAAACATCCATTTCATTAACCATACTTATTAGGACAGATGCATATTTGGAATAGCATTCAGGATTTTGTGGAACACATCGATTGAATAATGGAAAGGACTTACTGAAAGGTTAAAAACAAAAGTGGTAAAAAATATTAATTACTGGACAAACAGTTTAAAATCCACAGAGATCCATCCTGCTATTCTCCACAGAGAACTTTCTGTCATAAAGAGTAGTTTTATGGATCACCTGCAAAATAAACTCCTAAGAGTGTCATGCCTGTATCACTGTACCAGAACAGATCAATTCAAGATCAGCCTGGGGAAAGAAATTAACATCTCTCTCATTAACCATCACCATCAACACATAGCTCCTATTCCCATTCTAGTCTGGCTTCACCAGCTTTGCTCCTATGTGTTCATGTAAAAACCAAGTTCATGCTGATATAGCTGTAAGCTATGCTGCTGTAGATAATTCTAGATCACAAAGACTTTGCATTACTTTTATGATATTCAAGCATTCTAAAAGCCACACCAAAACAATGTTTGCAAGGTACAATTAATGGCACCAAATATTTATACAAAATTATTTGGCACTCCCAGCCAAGCTTCTTGCAAGTATTTCTGTATTTATTTGGGAGTGCTATCCTACAACAGTTAATGGCAAATTCATACGTGAAAAGGAAAGGTTTTATTATCAACAGCTAAAAATTTCACTAACTAGCTTTGCTTCTACCATGTAATATTACTAGATTAATATTTTACAAGATTAATATTTTACAAGATTAATAACTTTTCTGAGCTCCCTGACAAATGGAAAAAGGCCTAGAAAGTTGAGGAAATAAGTGAAACATGCCATATATTTTCATAAATTTACATGCTGTCCTTTGATCCACTATATGTAATGTTTTTACATGTCTCTTGCTCTCTTCACTTTGTTCTTCTGTTTTCTGCTGTTCAGAGAAGATGAATTAGCTCTGCAAACACAGATTCCAATTCTCTGCTGTATTTTCATGACACAGTGGAACTTAAAATCATGGGTTTAAGAGTTTTGATTCACAAATGCCAGATTGGACAAAGACAGCAACATCCACAGATCTGTGCTTCAAGCCATCTGGCTACCAAATTATTCTAATGGAAATTTCTGGGCTCAGGAGAAGAAACAAGGCCAAAGACCACATCCTTGGCATTGAGGGAGAAAGCAAAATCTGTGCGGGAGCTAAGTTGTTCCTCAAATAGAGTGCTTTTTCCTAATTTGGAAAAGAAGATGAATGGAAGGGTAGAGGAATAAAGGGTAGAGGAATGGAAGGAATGCAGTCCTTGTTTATTCTGTGGGACAGGACACTGGCACAGGCACAGAAAGGAACTTGTACGGATACATGGACAGAAACAAATAAAGCAAAACCATCCTGACTGTGAAGCATCAAGCCAAATACAAAATGTGAGAAAGTAACAATCCATAAGATGATGTTTGGACTCAAGGAGGTTGTAAAGTACCCAGTCATTCTTACCTTGGTGGAACTGGCAGTGTGGGACACAGCTGAGCTGCCTTTGGATTTAGTGTGTAACTGGAAACATTCAGGTTGTAAACACAAAGAAAAGAACCTAAAAAAAAGATAGAAAAGTAACTTAAGATTAGTAAAAAATTATTGAGAGAAAAGACATTAACAGCTAAGTTTTATTTGCACTTCTGGTTTGATCCCTTAGCAGGCCATTTTTACCCCTGATATTCCAGTGGGAACATGAATAGCAAATTAGGTAGCTGAGTAAATCTAAACCAATCTCTGCAGGATCTTTTGCCTTCTCACTTAACTACAGCTACCACTTATGTTCCAGGAGGGCAGGCACACTGTTTGTTCCACAGTACCATACTTGGCTATTAATCCTTGCTCACTAGGATAAGAGAAACCTGACATGATGGAAGCTAAAATAGAACCAGGCCCTCCTGAGTTAGAATAGAACATCTCTGTATCCAGAAACCTAACTTGTGCTGGGATCTAGGTGAAATATTTCCAGGTACTCTGCTAACAACACTGCTCCATTAGACAGCACTTCTGGGAAAGAAAGGCTGAATACACCCAAGCCATTCAATATGCAAGGCTTCTCCCTGCCTTGACATAAACATGCAAGCAGTTTTAGCTGGAATTTGATGCAATTATGTTCAGTTAGACTGAAAATACTTACATAATCTCACAGGTGTTTACAGCTTTCTGCACATACAGAATTATGTCAAACTACCCCAAAATTAAATTAAAACAAATATTGTCAATTAAAATAGCAATCCCTGCCAAATAAACATCAAAACAAAAAAAAGAATGGGATACTGACCTCCAACAAAAATAGCCATTAATATTCACATGGTCTGAAGCTTTTACATCTCCCATGAAATAAGGCTTAGGCTACAGATAGTTTTATTTACATGTTGGACATGTATAAACTGCAGCCTCTTTGACACAACTGCTACTACTGACAGCATTTTCATCTTGAACACCAGAATCAAATAAAATTTCAAGGTGTGTCCCCGTGTTGCTTGGAAGTGAGTGGCTGTGTGGTACTTAGTTGCCAGCTGCGGTTAAACTACAACAAAATGGAATAACAAACATTGGGATCTGGTGTCTAGAGGGATAAATCCACTTGTGTCTTCATGGAATTCATAATTCCACCATAGTTCTAATTACATTTAAAGGAACCAGCTGGACAAGAGTCTCAAACAAGAGATGAACTCTGGTTACCTACTGGCACCCCCACCAAACTTCACTAGTTCATTATCAGCAGTAAGTTTTCTGCTACATAATCTCAGCACTGTGCAGGAATTGATGAACAACTTTCTAATTTGCATAAGAGAGCTGTAACATTTCTAGAAACTATGTTTTGAAATAAAGCAGAAACAAGACATTTTATTTTCTGTTACCATGAACTGTTCAGGAAATTAATGGTAAGATATGACTCCCTAGTGTATGATCCATAACAAAAACAAAGTGGAAGCTGCTCAACTGTTCTACAGATACACTAAGGTACTCATATTCCCTGTGGCACACCATTATTCCTTGCAAAACTCTGTAGATCTTCCAAAGAGTTGAGCTGCTGTTGTGGACAACTTGACACGCACAAGGAAAGTGAACTGATTTTGAGGCTTTGTGTTTCCAGGCTGCATGAATTCAGAAAGAACACATACCTAGAAAGAAAAAAGAAATCCTCTTCTCAGAAAACAAGCTTTCTTTCTTTTATAAGTTTAAATTCTCAACCTTCTTTCCATCTTTTTAAAGTGCTACAAAGCAAGTGAAACTTCTTCCAAAAGAGTCAGTGGAATGGCTGGGAACTTCACCGTGCAACATCCTTAAGTAGAAAGATTCGCCATATAGAATGACTGCCTGTTTGGCTGATGTCCCATTTAAGATCCTCTTTAAGAAGGCAGCTGCACAAAACATAACAATGCAGCATATTTTCAAATTCTATCTTAACTTTTAATTCCACCCACTCTTTTGCACTATTCCTGCCTTTTTTGCCTTTCAATACAACAGTGTATAGATACACAGATGTATATGACTGACAGCTAGAAGATGTGTATTTCACTAAGTTCTCAAACATTTGGTTTATTTAGACATTATCTGATGTACTTACTTTTTATTACTCATGTCCAATCCAGAAAGATTTGCCCCTTCTACAGGAGTGTTCTTCCGACCACATATGTTCCCAAAGCTGTCATATCCAAGCACAAGTCTTTCTGCAGCACCAGCCACCACAGCATAGCCACTTATAAACATCTGTTAAAATATTTTAATGTGAAAGCATGCTAGCATAGATTTTCCTTCCCATTCAATAAATATTCCTTTTAAGTCATATTTTTTTGCCTTCTGGTTGCAAACAGTTAAATCTAGAATTCACCCCTCTGCACAAGGCCAGAGCAAGTCACATGGGCAAGTTTAGTCCTATTGCTTCCTTAGAGCTTTCCTTCATCTGTTGTTGAAAGCATATAAATTAAGCAGAATAACACAGCAGAAGAAAGATAGAGGTACTGATTAAAATAAGGGGAAAGCATTACTATGGTGCTAAACACTGTCCCTAGTGATGTTCATGTGTGTCACCAGACAAGATCACTCAAACAGTGATTTTTCATATGCTCACTGCATCTCATTTTGTAGGGCGACCTTAAGACACACCTGAGCAATATAACTACTGCCATGATGACCCCTTGAAGCTCCTAGTGAATTTAATCAGAGGTATTTTTAAACACAAAATATACTTAAAATGGAGACTACCTGAAATTTCAGGAAGGAGCGCTCTTTGACACATGTGAAAAACCTGGAGAAAGCCACATTGTGCACTTAGTGACACTGCCCTGACCTTTTAGTTGGTCTGGTGTCAGATCAAAGTTCCAGTAGATCATCTTCCTGTAAATCCCAGAGGCAGCTAAGTACCTCTGCTGGCCAAGTAGCAGCAATCCTTAGTCAAAATAAAACACCTTCTCTAGGAATGCAACTTAAACCCTCCAGTACATTGTGAGGGCCAAAACAATCCTTGGAAAGAAGCTTTGCAAGTGCCAAGAAGCAGCAGTTCTTCTGTGAAACTGCTGAAGTCCTGAGTACTGCTTTACCCATCACTCCAGCTACTGAAGAACTCAGTGATGCAAGCTTCTCCTCTGTCCCATGGAGTGCAAGTCACATTTCACACACACCAGGACAATCGCTGAGCTCTGTGGCTCTGTGCCAGCTGCTGGCAGCAGCAAGGCTTCTCAGTCCCACATTAGCCACTGCTGCTTTGAATAAATATGGCTGAATACCAGCTGTGCTGAGACAGAATGCACAGATCAGATCCAGCACAACTGCCTTCTTACTTAAGCTTTAGAGCCTTTATTTGTTTTTCTACTTTTAGTACTTGTGACTAAAGATTGGAACTGGGGAAAAACATGTCTCATACAAACATGTATTAATGTGCTGCTTTAGTCCTGAAAGCAATCTTATTTTTGCTTATAGTAGACTCTTATTTTGTCATCTTAACTAGTTCATATTTTTAAAAATTACGATGGCATGTTAATGCTGTCTCAATATGGACATCTTTGTAGAGACTCCTCCATTCAAGCTAACATACTACTTGTGGATGTGATTTGTTACAATAACAAAATATCTCCAGATCCAGTTTGTTTACTGAGCAAGTATTTGTTAATAATTAAAATGTTCTCAGAAGGAAAACAAGAAAAAAGCTGGCACCGTAACTCAACTGAAACAGGCTTTTAGAAAAATTCTGGTGCTCCCTCTAAATATGGGCATTACAGGTCCATTGTGTAGATGATTTAATGCTGGATAAAAGCAATAAATATTGCTAAGTAACAGAGTAATAGCTGCAGGTGTATATCTGCACATGGCCATGATAGCCATTTCCACAGAGCTATTAGTGTGACTTCCATTTTTTTTCACTAAGTGAACAAATTAGTGTAATTTCATTTTCTTAAATATTTTAAAAATACAGTCAAACACAAGAAAAAAATACATGTATGCAATAAGCTATTTCACAGAAAGCATGCAATAAAAAAAAAGTGAGAGAAACCAAACAAAAATCCTGAATTCTTACCATTTGACAGGTTTAATTTCTGGCATCCCTTTCACTGATCAAAGCAGTAAGCATTAGACAGCAGGTAAAAAAAATCTCTATCCTGCTAACAAAGTTCACCATCCATTTATGCAGTATTCAAAATGTGTAGGTAATATTCTGCATCAGCTTCCATTTAAAAAGTCACCATGCATGGAATGAAAAAGTGTATTTACGAGAATCCCGAGTAGACTGAGACATATCATTAAAAACCCCATTCACGCTTCAGAAAGACAAAGCCTTCTCCCAAAAGCCTGCCCGCTGTTCTGAGACAGTGACTTAATGTAGCATCAGATGGACACGTTGCGATATATCAAAGCTACAATGAATACACAGAATAAAGAGCGCAGTCAGAGCCTGGACCGATTTACAAAAAAAGGGAACTCTAAATAACTGAGCCCGGTGCATACATGGTATCTAAAGCATATGGGCAGAACTTAGAAGTGTGACTGACACCACAATAAAGTACTGCACCTCCACAAAGGTAAGATCTCTCCCTGGGCAATCCTGGGGACCTGTGGCCGTGACAACTTCAGTTTAGATTTAGTGTAACACTGTGCAGAACCCCATTAACTTTGGATCTGATTTGTCCTTCCACGAAACAAACAAACTGTGCGTGCTTACCAAACCAGCCCAGAAAAGACAGAAGAGGAGCAGCCAGAGAGTGTCTGTGCACTTTCTGTAAACGGCTGGTCTCCATTCCTGTAGTTCAGAAACATTATCGCCAGAGCCCTAAACAGAAAAGAATTCAAGAAAACAACAGAACAAACTTCCTGTGAAATTAACTCAAGTTCCAAAGGGCGGAGATTTCAGCCGGCGCTGAAGTAACTTCGCACTGCCAGTGCGGATCACCTGGCAGCTCCCTGC
>VWZP01001727.1:250925-366109 GCA_013396995.1 Dicaeum eximium
GAGGCTGCCCGGGGCTCGGCTGCAGCGCCGCGGGGCCGGGCTGGGCTGGGCCGAGCGGTGGCAGCTCCGGCAGCTCCGCCCGCCGCTGTGGCCGGGCTCGGCCGGGCTCTGCCGGGAGGGACAGAGCGGCGCTGCTGCCCCGGGCGCTCCGCTCCCGGGAGAGGCGCTCGGGGTTCCCGCAGCTCCGCAGCAGCAGCCGCAGGTTTATACAGGGCCCCCAGCCAGGATAGGAGGTTTGTATTTCACCCTTCACTAGCTTATTTCTGGGAATAGCTGAAGATTTGTCACTGCCGGCACAAAATGGGGGCTGTTGCCGTCCTGTAAAGCCCACTGAGGCTGATACCCGTTTGCCTCTTCCGGCTGCATTGTCAATACACAGTCAGTCCTAGAGCCTTTTCAGCTTCTGTTTCGTTCTTGTCTGTACAATTACACCACGCTGGCATGCCGTATTATGCTATACATACTCTCATCTATGTCCATATGCATTTTGCATACACAGGAATAATCTGCAACAACAGGCATAACACTGAATTAGATTAGTCCCTGCAACTCAGATGACTGAGGAATGTGAGAATTATTAGCCACTTTTAATAACATGTTTTCTCTGTGCTGTCCCTGTGGCCTATTTATTTTTATATTCACTAAATTCATCTCAATAATCTAGAGAAAATTACCAATTGGAAGGATGTTAAAAGTATGGTTTTGTCCTCTTCCTAACAGTCAGTGGAACAAATAAATGTCCTCTTTAAGAAGTAACTCAACATCTGCAATTGCAATAAAATTGAATTAAATGGAAGCTGTTCTGCAGAACTGTTTAAGAATTGGTCCATCTTGTATAGGAGCCAGAGCACTAGGCTGGTGTTGTCTAGAAAAAGAAAGCAAAACAAAGCCAATGTATCCCAGTTCTATGGAGAAAATGCAGCATGAAAGCTTGGTGACAAACTAGCACCTACTTACCTTACTCGATAGAAGTAAATAGATAATATCAGAAACTGGGCTTTTATAAAAAGGAACGAATCTCTGTCCCAGAACATTTCAGAGTCCTTCTAAGCTGACTGGAAATAACTACATTTTCCCAAAAGGGTAAGTCGTACAATGTTTCTGAAATGGACATTTTAACTGTTTTGACAGAACCTAGAGCAGAGGGACAGTAAAGCCATAACCAACACTGAAGAAGGCTTCAGGCATCTGCTCTTTATTGTGCCTCAGTACAACCTTTTAAACTCTTGCTCTCACCTGCATCCCACCTGTGTGTCCTCTCTCCCTTCTGTGGTTGGTCAGTGCCCCTCAGCCCTCCCTGGCTCATCACCTTCAGTACAGTCACCTGTCCCACACAGCTGTACCCATCAGGGATGGGGCTCAGCCCCACTCCCAATTACCATAAGCTGTGTGCCTACAACAGAACCTGCTACAATTCTGATTTAAATTTACACACACCCCCACCCGCACAACCTCGCAAGAAGTGGTTGCAAAGAAACACAGCATGAAAGATTTCTGAAAACTCTGTCTTTAAAAGGATTTATTAAAGCATTTAGTTTCCAGCCAGCTCATAGTTCTTGTCTTTATCAGCATTCTGTCTTTTAATGCTCATTATACATCCAGTTTTTGGGAGTTTTCAGAATTTGGGTGAAAATTAAAATAAAATTCTAAAACGGAAAGAGTAGTTTTGTGCTTTTAAAACCTAAATAAAGAAAATAGTTTTTCCTTCACTTTTTGCTGTTGCACTTTGGAAGTATGTGGGAAAAGCAATTTTCCCTTGAAATACAAATGTAAAATTTCACATGAAACTTAACCTTTTTTATAAGAGAAGTTCAATTTTTTATTATATCAAGAAAATTAACCAAAATTATTAGTAACCTTTAACCTAGACAAAAAGAGTATTCTGAGACAGAATCATTATCTGATTAAGAAAAATAATCTTGAAGAACAATGCTGGTGATGAAGACCTATATTAGAATCTGATTACTTGCTGTCATCACATGCTAATATTTTGCTGTTGGTCTGGCACTTTTTGGAGGATCCTCCTGAAGTTTTGTGTTCCATTCTTACTGTGAATAGAGGAAAACAGCAAGTGGAACAAATACTTTTTAATAAACTCTAGAATCCAGGTAACTGAAGTTCATGTAAAAAAAAAAATGAATCAGCAGTAGAGGCCTGATTTTACTGAGCAATATCAATCAAAATTCTTTTATTTCTTCAGCTAGCCTAGGAGCAATTATCTTATAAGTGCTAGAAAATAACTCACAATTAGAATAGGATTTTTTTTTAAAAAATGGAAATGGAATATTTTAATTGTACTAAGTTTTTTTCCTGAATTTCAGACATGATTAAATAAAACATTTATTCCACTTAGTAGCAGCTGAGTACTTCTGTCATGTGTCACTAGGTGGGGCTCAGATCCCAGTTTGGAGCTCCAGCTCAGCATTTGGGATGAGTGCACGGAGCTTCAAAGCACGGTGAGACAGTATTCATACAAATGAGGATCCTCATGCTACAGTTGAAGAAAATACTAGGAAGCAAGGCTCAGATGGGATAACAGGTTTAAACACCCACATCCAAAGTGTAATACCAAAAACTCTCACTTGTTATTTGTCCAATCCTGCCAAAAAATGCCCAAAAGGTCGATTTTGGATTTTCTGTCTTACCACTTTCACAGGATAGAGCCTGGTTCTGCAGCTGAGTCATTTGAGCTCTCAGTGAGGAGCAGGGAGCTTTAGAAGTGATATTTTGTAGTGTTGAGACAGAAATGAGATGAAAAGGAATTCGGGAAAAAGCGTATCAGGTTAGAGAACCGGTCCTTTTATGCGAGCACTAATGACCTGGCCAGGGAGGTGTCCACTGGCTTGTGCTCTCTCCCTCTGGTGAGAAGCCCATATTGGTGCCTTTGGTCTCAGTCCCTTGGTCTACATGGACAAGATGCTGACTTCATAAAATAAATATCTTTATTTCAATCTTGTATCCAACTACAGCCACTTCTATGGGAGATTAGTATCATGAGGATCCAATCACTCATAAGTCTGCATTGATCTCTCAGGTATGTAATGTTTCTTGTAAAGGAAAAGAAAATATTTACAGTCTTGGAGTACCCAGGAACTCACAGTGATTTATTTGTGTTTTAAGACATTAACCATTCAACCTGCTTAGTGTGTTGTAGTGGGGGAACCACAACAAGGGAGATCAACATTTACACTTCTGAGACTACTTGTAGTTTTTAAAGGATGTTTTACATGTTAACCATCTTCAGATATGTTTATCAGCATCAGCAACCGAGATGAGCAGCAGTGTAAATTCATGGACATTTTTCAACTCTTTCTTTTTCATGAAGTCACACAGAATATACAGAAAAAAAATCAAACATGAAATCAAGCCTCCTGACTCCAAGATTAATAACAAAGTTCTGACTATTTCTTATAAGTGTAGTGTTTATTCACTGAGAATTAATCCTTGTGGTGCCTGCACTTAGGGCTCAACTTTCTTACCAAGAAACTTACCTGGTTAAAACTGGAGTAGGAATGTGGACTGGGAGAGGAGGGTGCTAAATGAAACATGACAGTTCCTTGCTAGACTGGTTAAGTGAGATGACTATCCCTATCTGTATCCCTTTCTGGGTCAGACAAGGAGCAGAGACCAATTATTTTAATAACAGGACACAGCAACTGAGAAACTCAGCTTAAAAGCAAACATTTTCTGCCTAATTAGAGAAGGTGCAGCTGAGCATAATTTCCATCACTCTCAAATGGTCTTGCTTATGTACAATAGCTTAGCAGACAGGCACTGTTCTCTGTAGGTAGGTATGCTTCTTGAAATATCCTGAACTGTAACACCCAGAAACTGAACATAATGTCTCCTATTATGTTCAAGCTGCTGGTCAGGTTTGCATTCTAAGACCGAGTGTTTATGACCTCATCTCACTTGAAACATTCAGTCTGAAATTTCTCATGGCAGGTGCTGAAGATTTTTGCAAAACATTGGCATATATTATTCAGTCACCTTTAAGAATGAAATTAAAGAACCAGACAATATGGTATCTCTTCTTGGATAGTAGCAAAGAAATTCTTACACATTATTTGGATCAGAGATTTTTAATGGACAAAGAGAAAGAAATGCTTTTAGCTTTTTCTCATATTTGAGAAAATTCATCCATATTTACCCAAACCACTTTGATAAATCATGGTGTATGCTCAGTCAACTTGATGAGCTTCATAGCTAAAAGATCTGTATTCTGTGCCTGCATGGTGTACCCACGCCTGGCTGAGACAGGCTGGGCAACTCTGAAATGTGCTCTGTCATGAACTTTCACTGTTTTCCCTTTGTATCAGTGATTGTCCTGATGGAGAGCAGGCACAATGGACAGACTGGTCCTGGGATGAATGTAAAGAAAAAGGAGAAACTGATATTGCTGCTAAATAGGTTCCTGGAGTTGATAAGGAAGAGCTTGGTTGATAAAGAAAGCAGGACCTAGCAGCTCTCTGAGAAGGATTAGGGATTCAGAAAGTCAGTATAATGAAAATATTTAACCTGTAGACAGTGGGCCATGATGCCTCTGTTGAGCCACAGTAACAGACTGAAAGCCAGGACTGGCTCAGCAAAGATGCCAGAAACAGAAGTAAAATGGAAGTCTAGGACAGTAGGGGAATGGCAGCCAGAGAGAGGAGGTGGAAAGAGGACTGGCATGCAAGGGATAGCATGCAGGATTTGAGGGAAGGGTGGGGCTGGATGTGAATGAGACTGAGACAGGAGGAAATGGCTGAAAAAAGGGGGCCAATATTGAAAAAAGTAGGAAGCTGAGAGCTAAGGGAGGCTAGAACCGGTATAGGGAGGCATAAAAGTGGCCAGGGAAGAAGAGGGTAGATGGTGAAAGCTGTGTGGGCATAAAGAAGCCATAGCACAAGTCCTGAAGGTACAATAAAGATTAAGACTATGGAGAATGATCAAAACAATCTGCGCCTGCCACCACTCCCTTCCTGTAGCAGAGTATCACCTTTCCTCTCCTGTCAGCAAATATCCTCAGTGTTGGCCTGAGAGTGCCCTGACAGACTCAGGCCTGGCTATCAACCCAAATCACCCAGCCAGATTTCTGATCAGCCTGCCAGTACCATCACTGCTCCTCTGGATCCACTGGCAGACTTCTGGCCTATGCATCTAAAGAATGCAATCCTTCTGATGACTTGAGTTCGTTTCTTTATGATGCTCCATGTTCGCTTTTCTGTTTGCTCATCTAGAAAACCCCACCTGATCATATGTTTACAGCTGGACTTTCTAAATACTCTGTTATAAATATAATGATGAAAATGCACAAAAGATAAAATAAGCAATATTTTTTCTAGTAGTTTGATGATTTTTGAGATATTTCACTTCTCAGCCTTCTCACTTGAATTTAACAAATTAATAACCAAATTAATAACCAAATTCTTCTGGGTATTTCAAATGCATTTAGAAACTCTGTTTTTATTTCAGGATAATGATTATTGAGTAGATTAGCCAGCAGTCTAGAAGAGTGGAGTGCGCACATCTTACTGCCTCTATAGTTTTAGATTACTGCTGCAGACCACCATCCCTCCTGTGACTTACCAAACATACGAATCATTCAAAGAATGAGTATAATACCACAAAGTTAATTTGTTCCACTTGCCACACAAGCATGCAGAGATCTGCACAAAGAGCCTTTTCATTCCCGTCAATACACAAGCTAGAGCTTGTGTCACAGGTCACAGCCTGACCGGAGAAAAGCCTTTGCTGAGTTGAACTTGATAATAAACTTTAGAGGTGACTCATTTGAAGGTTAGAGAACAGAGCAAGAGGATCAGTGTTTCAGGATCACACGGTACATTACCCACCAAGCCAGACAAGGCTAGAGCTGTACCTTTGTGGGAAATCAGAATTACGATGTACCCAGGGTTCTGCCCGGTAAATGGTGTGGGTAGCACAAGATGAAAGAGCTTGATCTGGAACAACATCTGAGTTTTGGGGCTGTTAATGTCCCTCTCGGGTCCAAAGAGCAGACACATCAGTACATCTGGGTGTCTCAATACAGAGAACAGAGAAGTAGTACTGCTCTTCAAAACATACCCTCAAAAAGCCAGGGAAGGGAATTGCTTGAGTTTCAGAGGAATTGAAAAGTTGTGGATTTGTAAGGTTGGGAAAGGATGGCTTGTTCTGTAAATTAAGTAAATGGAAGGAAGGATGAAAGATATTCGTGAGAACAGCAAAGAGCATAGAATAACCTAGGATAAACTCAAATCAAACAGGATTGCAAAAAGCTTCAATCTGGACCATGTGGAGTCTGCAGAAATATCTGTGACCCGGAGAGTCAGGTCTAGTTCTGAATGAAAACAATGAGATATTTTCACTAGTTGGGTGGAGACCAGGGAAATGTGGTTTTTATCAGCACTGAGATAAGTAGGAGAATCATGACAAGGACTAGAGGGAAGTCTTTTCTGAAACACAAGATGCTTCACTGATAGTTTAGTTCTTGTAAAAACAATTTACATTAATGGAATCAGCTACTGAGTATTTGCCAGTGAAAAATAATCGTGTTGAATCCAGAGAGACAGCTTGGAGTGCAGGGCCTTCAAAGTGCCGCGACTGCCGCAGGAGCGGCTTCCCCGTGCGTTTCCCACTGGATGTCACTCTCGCGCAGCTCTGTCACCTCACAGCCCCACATGGCAAACCCAGGGAGAGCGCATCGCTTTGCTACTGTGTCTGCTAAGGGGCTTAAGTGTAATTTGTTGTTGCTTTTGGTTTTGGACTTTCAGAGCGCTGCTTTTCACTGGTTCCTCTAGAGGAAACGTCAGTCTAATTTCATGGATTTATTGCGTCTAGATGTTTATTGTACGGAGGTTTAACAGCGTGTACAATTCTCTCTGTATTAATTAATTTTTAAAACAAAGCCTGCCAATGTCTAGTGAGGCTTGGGCAGTAGCATATATTATTCTGCTTTTTCTTCCTTCAAATAACACAAATTTTATATAGAGGAGGCATTAGACCATCTAGTTTATTCAAATGTAATGCTCTCAACAGCAGCACAGGCAGCCAGCTGAATCTACCCAAGTTAGTAGTCCATTTGTAGATTTCATTGTATTCACTGCAGTGTGGCCAATTACTGCAATTACTTTACATCAGAATAATCATTATTTTAGTCAGGAGTTCCAGGAAAAGGGTCTTCATGGGAAATAATGTGTTTCTGCATAAAATTTATACAACTAAACAGGATCCACAGTACTCCTGCAACGCACGTTAAAAAGACTTAAACATCTTTATTGCTTGAAAAGGGAATACTGAACACCTTGCTTTGTGCAGCCTGTTCAGAGCAGTAGGAAAGGTGATTATCTATTTACTTAGTGCCAATAGGCTCCCTTGTCAAGGAATCATCAATCTGCTCTCCAAACACTGATGTTTGAACAGCACATCTATAAAATCTGTATGTGGCCAGTCATGCTGAGTCAGGTTGTGGCCCACAGACATCTGTTATTTATCTGACCTACTCTTTATATTACCTTTGGTTTACCTTCATTTTTTACAGAGACTTCTCATAAATTACCTGCTCAATTTATGTCTTGTCTTAACTAGTCACAAGATGAAAAATCAACAGTGAGTGGAATGCAATCATGGAACCAGCAGCCACTGGTTATGTTACAGAATATGAGATGGCATGACTGACGTAAACAGTTTATTCATCTTCATTAAAGTGACATTGAATCAGCACTCTCTCAGATGAGTAGCTCTAACTCATAGAAATTCTGCAGTCATTCTTATAAGCACACCTATTTATGGGGTAAGAGTGCAATAGCTGAAATATTTGCTAGGAATTGTGGTCTAGTTCTGCAAAACATAACTAAATGTGAAATAGCTAGAGAAATAATTCCTACTCTATTAAGAATTCTTGGAATCTAATATTATAAACAAATTTTCAGAGAGAGGAATCCTGAAATCTTAAGTCCTTTCCATGATATTTAAATTTTTCCCATTATCCAAAAAGATATAGAATTTTGTTACATGTTATATATCAAACTTTCTTACAAAATTTTGTCCTGCACACGTGCATGAAGTTGAGCTAGGCAGAGCAGCTGGATTCTAAAATCAGAAGCACAGAGCTCCATGTCATTGGCCAGCCCTACTCTGTGTTCATCCATGGCCTGCTGGTACTTCCAGTGCCAATATATAGTTTAATACAATATGTAATCACTTTGTGTCAATGTTTCCATCAATCATTTAAAGTGAAAGAAGAAATAGTTTTCCTTTAATAGTAGGAAGATTGATATTAACTAATCTTGTAGCATTGTCACTAGAGTTAACTTATTTCCATTACTAAGATTAAAGAACTGCATTCTTCTGAGACTTCTTTTCAAGTAACAATTCTGCTTCTGCAGTAACAACTCATCATTCTGTTCATAATGCTTATTATAAGCAATCTTATTGTGTAAAGTGTTTTTGTGGTGTTAGGTAAAATGAGAGACGGTCTTACACTGAGACCTATGTAAAGTAAAATGTACATAAATGTCTAGATATTGTTGCAGTTTTGATTTATTTTAATCTCTGCACATAAACCGAGGGCTGTTACTCCTCTGTTGTGATTAAACCATAAAACAGCACTATTCCTAGTCTGTCATATTATGGGTAAAGTCATGGGATAGCTGCTGTACTTTGCTAGCATTTGTGCAGTAAAAAAGAGTTAGCATTCTACTAGCTGCTCCCAACATTTGTCCTAGTAACTGTGTATCACTAGTGAAGAAAACTATTAGGCAATGTATGATACAAAAACACTCAATGGAAGGTAAAAGCTTCTTCTTTGAGCAGCTATTTGAGGAAGCAACATTTTGCAGCAATCATTGCGTGTTTAAAAATGGAAAGATATTTTGAAAAAAGGATGTTGACCCTCTTTCTAGTGACTAAAATTTGAAGCTGTCCAATTGCCATGAGCAATGTCAGTATAACAATTTCCTGTCCACGTAACATATTTGCACAACATAATGTTGCTGATAACACTAACTAGGAAAGTGTATAACCCAAAGGATGTGGATGTGTCTGGGAATTCCCATGGTCCTTCCTGTGTACCAGTAAAGGAGTAAGACAAAACAAACATCTATGGGCTAATCATGCAAACTATTATTCACAGAGTTTGCTACTCCTCACCTTGTTGACCTGTGAACTTTACACTTCAATTTCCCTGTTTAAAGTCAATTAAAAGCAATCCAGCTTTCTGTCAACACTTGGCTCAGAAAATAAATGTCATATAAAAAACTATTTAGAAATGGATTGCATTGGGTATGTAACTGTTCTAGGAGAGTTAGAGGCAAAAGGTGATTCTGGTCTCCTTTTGGCTTCTCTTTGAACCCATAGAAACCCATGGGTTGTAGTGGTCTGGCTGGCATGGCTCAAAACGGGCTAGTTGAAAGTTCACCAGGACACACCAGAAACCTGCACTCACATTAGGTCCCATGTGATTACACATTTGTAGTAATTTTTTTGCTCATTCTTTCAAGCAAAATTCGCGTAAGATTTGGGTTAAATGTAGAGATATGTCCTTTAGATAGTTTTCCTTTTCTTCTATGCCTGACTTTCTGCTGTCCAGCAAGTATTTTCAGCCCTCCCTGCCTCAGTCCTGCCTCTTGCTTGGTAAACTGGCAGCAGCTGTGCTCATCTACTCTCCTAAAGCACCCTCCGATCTGTGTATAAAAGCATGCTGGCTTTGCCACTAATGGCTTTGTTTATTGTATCAATCTGATTGGGGTCTGCTGTGCACCATACTCAGTGTAAGGACAAAAATACATATATTGCATATAAGTTATAACTTTGATAGTATTCATGTAACAAGACTATTGAAATTCTAAAACAATGGCCAGTGTCTATTTCCACTTGATTTATTTTAAATAATTCAAATATGCCATTTTTACTGGGGTAGTAGTCACCAAAACCAAAGTATTTTTATTTTTGATAATGTAATCTTAATAAAAACATTCAACTGTGATATGTTTCCCTCAGGAACCAGCTATCAGCAAAGAAGTTTCAACATCCACATCATCGGGAGTCACAGTTGGGGCCAGATTTCCTTGAATTATTTTAAAATCAGCAATAAACACAATAGTTTTTTATGCCATCTTTCCATAGAATAATGCAATTTCCATTCTCACTGGTCCCAGAGAAATATATATTCAATATGTATCTGATACTTTAAAAAGAGAAAAAGGCATAAACCACAGAATTGTAGCATGTGTGGTCTGCATTACTTATCACTCTTCTGTGAGGGTTATGAAACAAAGACTGGGGGCCAAAGTAAACAGTGTTTCAGCCATCCTATAACAAGGCATGCCGTGGATGCAGCCTGTTAAACAGCATCTGATCAGATCTGTTGGACATAGCTGTAAGTTTTCTTATCCATATTAACAAGCTGTATTCCCTGTTTCAGTTTGTGTTGCTGTGGAATGCTGTAAAACCTTTAATTAAAATGTAAACTGTAAAGATACCTAATTTCCAAACATGGCATTGTGTCCCTTTGTACCTTATTTTAAAAACTCTTCTGCTAACATGTTTGTGAATCAAGCCACTAGTCACGTCTTTCATGTTGCAACTTGCTTTACAGGCTTTTCCATACAACCCAATGCTGGTATTTTATTATTCTACAACACTTTGGATTTTCAGAAGTATCTGTAATTTTGGTAACTGGAAGGAAGTTCCTCCTTGCTCATACTCAAGTTTGTTGCAAGTTTTTATAATTTAGAAATCCCGGTGTGTAAATCTCACTTCCTGCCTACTAGTGGTCAGTGAAGTAGCTTTTTAATAGTGGCTAAAGAGGCTAATTTTTCATGCAGTTGTTAATTTTTCTTTAGATTCGATCTCTATATATCATGTGGCAAAGAGTGCTAGGTGTAGTGCAGAAAATTTAGTGAGGCAGAGAAAACGAAACAACTGATGTCTTAAAAAGTTCCATGGTCAGAAGCAAAAGCTCCTGCAATAGAAAAGTTAAGGAGGGAGAGAGAGGAGAGATGTGCCTCAGGACATTTTATATTAAGTGCTTGAGTCATCAGGGAGAAAACAGACTTCGGAAATGTAGACAGCAAAGTTTCCTGACAATCTCCTCTGATTTTTCTTTGTTCTTACTTACAAGTAAGAATGAATATTATAGACAGAATGAATTCAGAACTCTCATGAGTGTCACTCCTAGCCTTTGTTTCAGTAGCAAAATATAGAAATGCTAAATACTCCCTGTCTTTTAAAAAAACATTCAGAAGGATTAGAAAATATTAAACAATGGAACTGTTAGGTTTGGGGACAAAACCAAAAGCAGGTATTCAATATGATTCTCATCTGTCATTTCTCATTGTGAGAACAGAGAAAGGGAGATGTAGAAGAACATAAACTGGTTGCCAATATTTGCTGCCCTTCCTGATGTTTCAACAAATTAATTCTGTAGCTGTCACACCTGATGCCTGGACACCTCCAGGGATGGAAGGAGAGAGTCAGTGTCCCTGTTTTCTGTGGTTTGTGCCTATTTATTCAGGGACTTTGAATCAGCCATACTGTTAGTTACTGATGCATCTTTGATGTTCTTAGAGCACAGACCACACAGTAACCGCAGCTGAGACACTCACCCTGTTGCAGGTGTTAATGCATATGCATTTTCCTCCAAAAATTAAACTAATTGAATAATGATTCCTTTCTTCTGTTCATGAAATGACACCGGCTAATTTCTTTTATGTTGTCTTTTTCAACTAATAAATTTTTAAAATGTTTTTCCCCTTCACTGATGACCAGGTCTAAACCCAATTTGTCTGTTGAGTGTGACACAGGTGATCAAGAGATGAAACATTACTGTTATTTTTCTATGATAAGAGTCTGAAAACAATTACTGAATGGACAGTTTCATAATAGACATTCCACACTGGTAAATAGAAATGCTCAAGTGTTTTTGTACATAAAATGTATGCAAAAAATAGATAAATTTCTATAATCATCTTGCTGCTGATAAAAAGCACAGACATGTCTTGCCCTGTGCCTTTGTAAATCTGACTGGTGTATGGCTAGCAGCACAAAGCAGCTATAATTGTCAATATACTGCACATAGTTAGTAACACTGAGGAGATAATTGCCTGTATTGTCTGTGTTTAAAAAATGATGACAAAATAATATGTGAGCCTGTCAGATGAAACGATATTAATAGTTTAAAACTCTATTTAAATAACTGATACTTAAAGACTATATTAGACCTAATAACTGGGGCCCAAATTTATTTTGACTCAGGCCTATCCATTTGCCATCACCTTTTCCAGGGATATATAGGCCTGGCTCTGTGAGGATACAGGTGACAGATATTTAGAGTTACAGGGCATTCCTGAAAGCAAATGTGACAAACCAGTCAGTTACCAGCTGGATACCTGGCCACATGTACCTTGTACAGTTCTCTAAACTGAAAAGTGAATTGTTAGGTCACAATATTGTGAACCTTCAGCATGAATGTGAACAGCTGAAAGAGCAGTAGAGAGGGGTGGATATGTGAGCAGACAATGGACAGATGAGCAGACAATACAAAACTGTCCATCCATCTGTGCTTTGATTCATAGAAATGAGTGCCCCCGGCACAATGAAAATGGACAGAGTCATTACTTGGTTTCATTCTGAAAGGAAGCAATATAAGGAAGACAGAAAATAGAATATGCAACACCTTATTTTTTGCCTCTAATATACTCCTTTTGTGGTTTATTTAATTTTTTTTTAGCCCATTACACCAATGTTGAAAAAGAGAAAACAAATTAAAGTAGATAAAGAAAAAATGAGTGATAAAGACCGACTCACTTTGATTCACAGCCCCATCTGACTCACAGCCCCATCAAATGGGGCTTGCAGAGTTCAGGTGGTCTAAATTGGAGTAGTCTTGTAGTTACAGCCTATTGGACAGACAGAAAATGTCTCTGGAAATGTCAGGCTGGAATTTCTATAAGAATTAAAATTGATTGAAGCCAGTTGTAATAAGAGATGGAGTGGACAAATATATGTAGCAAAGTTTTAAAAATAAATCTTGTGTGTATGCCTATACTTCCAGTTGAACCCTAGGCAGGCAGTAATCAGCCTGTTATTGAGAGGCACCACTGCAGGTCAGCAAGACAACAGAATGCAAAATGCAAAATTACTCCAAAAAGATTATTCCTCTGTCCATCTTACACATACACAGCAGTGCATGCAGTTAGCAGAGTTATGTCAGTGCTTCCTAGCAGACAGAGACTGCCCACAGGCTCCTACAGGCTTAAAAGTCACATTATGTCTACATTCCCTGTATTTTTCATTAATATGTGTAGGACAGCTAAGCTGTAATAGTGTAAAGCAATAAATAACAGTGTGCTTACCCAAACAATTAGAACTTACTTATGTTCCCTTGAAATACCAAATAGCAGCGGGTTACATCATGGCTTTTCCCCATTGCAGTCAAGCAGCCAGAAAAGGCAGCCACCACCAATGTAGACTAAACAGTGTGTTCATCCCTGCAGGATGGGGCACAGCACAAGACCAGTGTTTGCCCTGCTGCAAGGGGCCTTATGACACAGAGAAGGGGCCCCAGAATATATTCCAGGACCTGACTTTGGCTCTCTGGAAGGGAATAGAAAGATGCATTGTGCTCCAGCTCCTTTAAGCCATTGTGCTTTGAAAACGTAGTTTTTATGCTATATGTCAGAGATCTTATAGCCAGAAATAAAGATGCTTTTGTTTTCTCTGATGATCAAAAATGTATATGCTTACATAGTATATGAGAACTCTCTTGGTTATGATGTCACATCTGAAACTAGGAAAAGGACTAAGAAAAAACTTAATTCTTCACACTTTCACTTACTTAAGCCAACAGGAAGAAAAGGAAAAAAAATAAAGAAAAATATGTCAAATTCACTTAATGCCATAATGATAAGAAGAACTTCAGAGAGATAAATCTCTTGTACCTTGGGAGTTTTTGTAGCTTAGGAATAATGATAACCACAATTCTCAGTGGGCTCAGCCTAAGTCTAAGAAGATCAGGCCATAAAAAGTAAAATTTGAAGTTAGCTACAGAAGATACAGAGAGGGCGTCACAATAGGTCAGTGCAGAAATCTGCCATCCCAGGAACCATCTGAGCATTGTGATACTTGAAATCTTTCCCTGCATTTCATTTCATGCCTATCTGACAGATTAACAAATAGATCTCTACACTCAGTAAAAGCATGAAGTCAGTGTTCATCTTAAGAGAATAGTGAGGTTTGGACAGTATCTGTGTTCAGTTTTTTATGTGCCACCAAGCATTCATGAAATAGGACAGTGGGACTGAGCTCACAGTTTGTGGAAAGGCAGACAGGAGAGATGGAATCTGGAGTGCTGGTAGGAGGTGTGGTACAAGTGTGGGTGACACACAGAGCTTTGGGCCCAGGGCTGAGAGAGGCAGTAGGACAAGCAGGGCAGCACTGAGGAGCTGCCACCTTGTGCTGTTTTGGAAGCAGAGTGAATATGGTGGGGTAAAGCTTAGGGGCTGGGAGGATGATCTGAACCAGGTGTGGTAAGAAGGAGATGGCAGGGCAGGGTTCCAGGGGCAAGGCAGGGACGAAGGAGTGAGACTGGGGCAAGGGAGGAACATGGGAATGAACCTTGAGCATAATGAGGAGGTGCAGCTCATGCACCACCTCTGATGTGGGGCAGGCATGGAGGTGTGGGGCTTGGGGCTGAGGAGAGCCACCAGGATGGGCCAGAATTCCCTGGCAGGGCCACAGGGAAGCTATTCCCCAGCAGCGCTTCTGCAGCACGGCTGAGCCCAGGGCTCGAGGGACGGCTGCCAGGCCCAGCCATGCCGATGGCCGGGGACAGCACAGGGACAGGACAGGCACAGGCATGGCAGCCAGGGCGTGGTAAGAACACGGAACAGCACAGCTGAGAGCCTACAGAATGTCGAAACGCCCAGACCTTGGGTTCTGTGCCCACACAATGATAAAGAGGAAGCAGAAAGCAAGAGCTCACAGGGAGCAAGCGGTAACATGCTCTGTCCCATGATCCTCCCTGGAAACGCTTGGCAAAACACGGGTTGCTGTCTACAGTGATTTGTGTCAAGAGGCAACAAAATGTCTGAGGGTCCAAAAACCATCTTCAGTGCACCACAGAGCAAGGCAGGAGACTGCAGCCTGATAATATATTTTTCTTTGTGGCAAAGTTGACTGAGCAACTTGTCATTCTTTCCTTTTCCATCTACTTAGCTGAAGGGTTGCTTTTAATATCTCATCTGCCATGGGACAAATTACATTTCTAAATTATTTTAAACTACAGAAATTAAATAGTTCATGGCATCATTATTGTTGCTTTTATTACTGTTGTGCCTTTTCTTTCTCCAAAAGATGTCCTTTCTCTAATTTAAAAAACAAGCATGAATGATATACTCCCTATGAAAAGCTGAAATTTAGCATCTAAAATCCCCAGAGAAATGAAAGAGTTGACTCCAACACATGAAACTTGCTGAGTAATGCTATCCCTTAAAAAATTCTACTCCAACTCTTGCAAACCACATCCTTTATAAACAAACCTTACTACTCCATGTTGAATCATGTCTGTGGCAGTTGTGCTCGCTATCAGCTTTATTAGCACTTAATAACTATACAAATATTTTCCAGTTTTTTGCTTGTTATGTCTGAGTATGGTTATACTAAACGCTGTGTCAGAAATTGTTCTGAATAGGACTGTTACATTCCTTAGCACTGAGCAGTAATCCTTCTTTAGAAAGAAGAGCTGTAATTCCTCATTGAGGTTTTTCCCTTGTGTGGTGCATGCATACTTGCACTTACACATATCTATGTGGCAAGTATATGTTCATGTAGGTATAGATATAGCTATATATAGTACATATATCTCAATACATATACACACTGCTCTATAGGTGACCCAAAATATGGTATTTCTGAATGCTACAGTTCATATGTCCTATAACCTGCATATAACCTCTTATGCCTAAAGCATTGTACAACCAAACTGCATCTCTACACATTTTAGAGTTTAATGCCTACAGGTAAGAAGACAGAAATAAACACCAAAAGAGTTAATTTTGTGTCATGGAAAATAAAACTTTATGCAGAAAAATAACGGTGAAATCAAAAGGGAGTAGCTGCTCTCTATCTACCTCACTAAAAATATACCATATCTTAGCTCTGTATTCTTTGTGAACCTTAGATTCCTATCAAAGTTGGTAAAGCACAGTAAAGTGAAAGTTTGGATTTTAAAAATCAATTCATACAGATTTATGAATGAATATTGATATGACCACAGCAGTTATTTTAGGACAGTAGAACAGAGAGATGATAGCATGTTTACCTCAGAAACAGATCTTACTGTAACAAAAGAATTTGTACAACCAGTGATCTTCCAGATTTTTTTTTTTGTTGTTGTTGGTTAAACTGTTTCATGACTAAAGATGTCCAGAAACACAGTAAGATGTGGAAGCTATGGATCCTATACTATTTAGTACATAACTTCTAAACACACTGGAATGGGTTTATAAAAATATGAACCTAATTTTCTAACATTTATCAAAAAATGCAATGAAATCTCAAGTATTAGAATATGAAACAGCAGCTAAATCTGGGTTGTATTCAGCTGTGACAATAAGATAACACAATTTTGTATTTTATTGGAGGAACTTATGAAGCCATAAAATCTTTAGCCATTGTCTCTTATGCAAGAGAAACTCTCTCTAATCTCCCATCAACATATATTTGTTGATTTCAATCCCTTTGCCAAAGGCATTTCTCCACTGACCCAGAAGTTTTGCTTATTATGCACATGACTTTATGCCACCTGCTTTGATGTGTCAGTATCGTCAATCAAATAGTATTTCTATTTCATGGGACATTTTACACAACTGTGAGAAAAGATCATGGCTCTCACAGCTACTTTTGAGCTGAGCTAATATGAAAGTGGATATGCCTGATCCTTACAGCAATATAAAGATATATGTGTTTGTATGTATAAACAAAAACATCATAGCTGTCAGCAGAGCTGACATAAAGTTTGCAGGTGCCTTTAACCAAGGCAGTTAGCTCCCCCTGACCCAGTTTCCTTATCTGAGAATGAAAGACAGTACCACCTAGACCTCTACCTTCTTTGATAATGTTTTTCAGTTGAAAAAAAATATAGTGTTGTTAGTATAATTACTTTGGTTTGCTTTCTCCAAAATACCTTGAAATCTAAGAGCAAATATAAACACGTGCTCCTTATTAGGATAATGTCTAGTAATGGTCTAGTAATAGGGAAAGAATACTGAATACTCTTACATCTCATAATTTCCTACTGTACACTACCACAGGCAGGAAGTCCTTCATGGAATATAATCAGTAATCACTACAGTGCTGAACTACTTGAAGATCATTAGTTTGGGTTCAGAGGCAGGGACAGGTAAAAACTTTACACTTGGGGATGGTTTTAAATTCAGAGTAGGTATTAAACAGTATCTTTAAACTCTTGGAACCTACCAAGATCTTGAAATCCTGATGATCACTTTGTGAAAAATTATTATTGTCCCCAGAGCATTTCTGACGGTCATATTTGCTTTTACTTGAGGTAGAAGTAGTATAAGCACAGTCTTTCTCAAAGAATTTCAATGCCTTTGGTTTTGATACTGGTCAGAAGCCCTAAGTTTCTGGCTGTTAAATCCTTTTTGTTTAGGCTGTTAAATCCTTTTTGTAGCATATGCAAGTATGGTATGAGATAGTAAAACTAACATGATACTAATATGGATTAGTTTTGCACAGTCATGGCCTCTTAAAATTGAGATTGCAATATTCCAAGTACTCTTTCCTAAGCTACTAAATTTTAAAATAATGTGGTTTAGTAATGATGGTGTAAGATATGTGTCTGTTTGCCCAATGATGCAAACCATAAAGAATGCATGGAGTTTATTGTCTTTGTTAATTTGTGAGCATTATTTCAGGTAGTGCTTGAGACTCAGGACATGCTTGAGTACATGTTAGACATTCTGGAGCCTGACTGCTTACAGAACGTCTGTCTTTATGCAATATTGCGATAACCAGAATCATCCAGCACATTTTTGCCAATGAAAATGTCATAGACACAGAGAACTCTCAGCTTGGAGATTTTTTTTGAGAAGGTCTAGTCTTGTTGACTTTGAAGGCATGAATCTGATTTTGTGGGCTTTTTGCACAGGGTTTGTTGGTGGGAATTATGTTGACTACTCCTGAAGTGTCATCTGTTATGTAAAAACAGTTACCCACATATTCAGACTACATTTTGACAACTTTGCTTACATAGTGGTTTAACCATGAGTGTATCTATAAACTGTGTACCCAGACTCCCTGAACACAAGCACAGCTCAGCCCACGCCCACTGCCCACCCCCTCACACCTTAGAGGGTCAGCTGCCAGCCAGGGCGCCATGCTGTTCACAATTTAATCCTTCACACACAAGTGAAAGTTACCAAAGGAAACATTACCAAATCTGGCGTAAGCAATGCAGGTACCCAGAGCACATCAGGCTCCCAGCTCGCCTGGACTTGGGACTTGTATTTCCTTTGGCATAATGAAGGTAGGCTCTCTAACCAAAACAGGGTTAGAGGGGTGTTTCATACATGAAGTTGTTTCACGTTCCCAAATAAATAAATAGATCTTTCTGTATAAATACATCACAACTTTTCCAATAGACTTTGTTTTGAAATTTGTGATTTCCAAATACTCTGGAAGAATCAGAAATTCAATATTTAATGTCTTCCTCTAGGGTCTTGGAACAGACTGCTGGAGTGGGAGGCCTCTGGCAGAGTTCTGAGTACACAGGAATCACACATTAAGAGCAAAGTTCCTATAAGTTTGGAAAGATTTTCAGCCATATATTTGACTTCTAAAAACATCTGTCTTCATTCATTTCCAGCATGTTTATTTAATTTGAGACAGATGTCATTAGCCTGTTGGTGGGGCTTGGCTCCCTGAGGCAGTGTCATGCTCTTTACTGCTCACTGTTGCTTCTTGAGTTTCTGAAAGAAGAGCTTTCAGAATTCCTCATTAGAACAGAAACAGCCATAACACGTCAGAAGCCACACTATTTTTTTCTGCAGTAGAGTTTATCAGCCACTTACCTATTTACAAGTCTCTATTTGGATGGAATATTTTAAGAAATAGAAAAAAAAGTCACTGGATGCCAAACTCCTTCTTTTTCAAAAGTTTCTGCTAGTGCACTTTCTCCTCATTACTTATCTGGTTTCTTGTTGCAATAAAGCTGCAATAAATCAGTACATTCCTGGCACTGATTGGGCCTACCTAGCTGTGGCTGGACTAGCTGGGTTTCTAAGGGACTAACAAGCTGAGGTGCTGGCCCTATAGCCAGCAGAAGAAGGGATCAGATTGCTTTGTTCAGCTTTCTTTTATCCGAACACTTACTGCATGAGGGGAATATTAGGGGAAACACATTCTGCCGTAATAATTTGTCTGTAGTTAAGCTTTTGTTTTCACCAGTGTGGGAAAAGAAATTTTCATCTGGCTTCAGTGCTGCCCCTGAAGTCTAACTAATAGTCTAACTCCCTGATGCAAGGGAGTCATTAGAGTTACTTTTTTTTTTTTTAAACCGGAATTCTGGCTGCTAGGGAATAGGAAAAAAAATTAATTAACTATCTCATCTGTGGCTTAAAATCTATGCAAAGAAAATGACTGGAAAGTTATTAAACTAAAATTCATATTTAAAGAAAGAAAATCTCTTTGTATCAAAAAATATCTGGCGTTTGCTTTTTAGTAGTTGTACACTTTCAATTCACAAACTAGCCGGTTTATTTTCAGAGATTAAAAGACCATTATTTTTTAAAATTCAGAATCTTTCATTACATCTCTCAGTTCTCAAATGCTTTTTATTTCTCTGCTCCGTGAATCTGGGAAAGATTGATACAAAAGTGGGAGGCTATGGAAAAGGAAGAACATCTGACTCACACAATTAGAAATCGTGGCCAAACCATTCTGCAAGGAGGAGGCAGAATGTCCTGGGAAAATTGAAAACTACTTTTTGGAAACAAGAAATGCCAACTGTGTTCAATGGGTCTGTGTGAATCTTCTGTGTTTGGTGTACTGCTCTAAACATGTACTCACCTACACGCAGTAAAAATGAATACAAGTAACAACTGAATTAATGAAACCAATTAAAATAAATGCATGCTTATTAAGGCCTGTTTTTGAAAGAATAGTTTGGATATTTACATATTAAATTATGTGTATATGTGTAAATATTAATATGACTGATAATTAAATAAGTAAAATAGAAATTTTTCTTTTGACTAAAAATCCATTTTTATGCTCAAAATGATACAATCAGTTGTTTAATTTAAAGTTTGTACTGAAAGACATCTCTGTTTTGGAAAAGTCGGAACCCCTTTTTGATATTTGGAGCTGTTACATAGACTGCAGTATGCATGTGACTTGAGCCATCTATCATAATTTTTTTCATTACTAGATGGTTTTTATTGCTTATTTGCCTTTATAGTATATATGGGAGACCTGTCTCTAACAAGCAAAATTTTATATAGTGATGTCCACTATTAAATGTGTTAACACCTGAGATTTCAAAATATTTCCTTCGCACATGAAAAGTTGAGTAACCAGGGCACTGTAACTGTGAGAATTTCAGCAGGGCATGTGGGACCTCTCCAAATGTGATAGAGTGGAGAGGCTGATGGGGCAGGAGCTGCACAGAGACACTGCCAAGTACTGGCTAAGGTCCCAGTCCTCAGGGATGGCCACTGTCACCTATAGCAGTAGCAGTGCAAGAGGTGCTGGTGATAGGGGCAGGCACTGAGGCTTATTCCCTCCTTATTAGACCCCAGACTGGCCTAAGAAGATTATTTATTTTTTTCATGTAGTCAGCTGAATCACTTCATTCTTTCTGATCTGACTAGCAGTAAGGGTAGAAAGGTTTTCTGTTGGAGCTGTGACAAACATTGCTTGGGCTGGGTTACCTGGCTGCAGTGGAAAACACCAACAACACGGCTGTGGGAACACATGGATCCTGGGGAGTTGGTAAAGGGAAAGGAGCAGCAATGTATCTTTGAGACAGAACTTGGACCCACTAGAGGTTTGTATTTCAGCTACAAAGGCAAAATATCTGGTGAAAAATTACTTGAAAATCGTACTGGGCTATCAGCTGAGGGCTGGGAGAGCAAAGCATCTTGTAGAGTGCAAACCCAAATGTTAACGTTTTTTGACACAGTTTGGCTTAAGTTGTCCTAAGTGTTGTCAGACAATGTGAAGACTTACCAGTTTCAGGAGGAACATGGATGAAAAGAGAGATCTTTTTTTGTCTTGTTATCAGGAGATAACAAAATCAGAGGCTGCCCCTTTGTGTGGGATCTCATTCTGTGGTTCAGGGCCTAGGGAAGATTCAGCAGATAATGCTGTTTGTCATATCTGTGTATGTATGTTGGCTGCCCCTGTGATGTATATTTCTAGCCTATGCATAGGAAGACAAGTAAGGTATTAACTCCAACTAAGCAACTGTGGTACCCAGTAATACAGACCTAAGTCTGTGCTGCATGGGCCTGGCTCCTGAAAAGAGTCTTGGAACATTCAGTGGAAAAATACTGTCCTTCTGACCCTCACTTGTTGATCATTAGCCAGTATCCTGCTGAAAACAGGAGGGAGAGACAGTAGGGAGATGTCTGTAGCCCAAAGGAACCTGAGGGGGGGAATAAAAGCCTTGGAGTGAAGTGTAGTACCAAAGCCCTGGGGAAATATTTTGGGAAGCAGACCACTCCTACAAATCCTCTGTGACTGTGTGAGACTCTTTGGAATCAAGACAGATTTTGTCTAAGTCAGAAAACCTTGTGTTTTGCACATGCTGTTCAGCAGATGGTTGATGGGCTTCCTTTATTTTGAGGTTTCCTGGGGATGAAAACCCCTGACAGTGGACAGGGAATTAAAAGCACCTAAAAAGAAACAATATGTTCTTTGGGCTTTTCACTGTTTGAATGACTGTGTGGAAGGCAGCCCAGCAAAATACTAGAGTCCTTCTGGGAATAAGATCAGCAGATCTGTTTGTTCTTTTGCCTTTGGTAGTAAATGAAGCATCCAGATCTAATGTTTACTCAACATCCTGGATGGATGGAACACTAGGGGGGTTCAGGAAGGCATGGTATTTAAAAACCACAATGACACCGGCAAACAGCACAGAGGCCAGGATTCAGAGTTACTCGCTGCACATTCTAGCCCCTGACAGATTCATTCCCCTGTTTAGAGAGAGTCCCAGAAATATTTTAGAAACTGATTTCCAGGCAGGTGATACACTTGATGGTCTCTAACAACAACTTCATGGGCAGAGCAGAGCTTTTGCAGAATGTGCAAACTGCCCAGGAGTCTCCACGTCAACTTGGCTAAATGTCAAGTCAGGCATGAACAAGGTAAAGCCTGAAGAATTAAACTACATTTCATCAAGAATTAAGATAAGCCCTCTTTAGGTCAGGTAAGGTTTTCACTGGAATCTGCTGCTCTCTTAAGCAACAAAGGAAATTTTTGGGATGGTTTCAATGAACATGAAACCATTATGTGATTTGCCCACAATGCAAAAGCAGAGAGTAACACTGCAGTGTAGAGAGGACCTGTACAGATGCACTTGCAAGGTACAAAGCCAATTATAGAGCATTCTAGAGTTTATTCTGTAGGTGGGTCTTCTAAATGGTGTTCTTACTCCTGGGGGATTTTGGTTGCTACTTGGTGGCTGACATAATTAATTCCTCCTTTATATGTGTGTAATGCAGTCAGTATAAACTCACTGAGAAAAACTTGTATATAATGCTTTCAAGAGAGGCTTGTACTTCCTTTGCCACAGGTAAAATTTACTCAATTTTTGGTATTTCTTAGCATTCTATTGTTTTTTATTTATTAGATTATTTTAATTTATTACTAAACAGTTTTGAATAGACTGTGGAGTTCAGCACGATGTGAACTTATTCCTTATTCCAATGAATACATGCATAACAGAATTGGGTTCTCTGACAGTATTTTGGTTGGAATAGTGCTCACAAGCCAGAAACAGCAATGGAATGCAACCCTGGCATTCTTTTCCTTCAGCATATTGCTTGATGATGATTAGAGTCATAAAATCTTCACCATTTTCTGTGATAAGAAGAAAAGAAATACAGGTCTGTATAAAATATCTGTGCAACAGAAATACACACACAGGAGATGTTAACTTCATCTAAGACGCTTGTCTATCGAATAGAGCTCCTTAGAGTTTCCAGAGGGCTTAGGGCAAAAGATTGTAACATTTTCATTGCAAAACATATTCCATAAAGTAATACATTTCAATCCTTCAAAGGAAGAACCTGAAAGCAAACCAATTTCTGCCCTTTTTTTTCTTCCCCTTTGAGACACAGAATTATACCCATGCTAAAACACAAACTCCAGATAATTGTTCTAATCCAAGTCACAGTACAAAAATACAGGAAATTTGCTATGAAACCTGTCTAGCAGTTTAAATTAAACTGTTTAAAAGGAGTAAAATAAAAGTGCATCTTTTGCCTACAAGCTTTACTTTTTCGTCTAAGTAGAATTTGATCTCCATCTACACCATCTAGAATTCAAAAGCAAGAAAAAAGAAATTAAGGGAAAGATAACTTTTTCCCTCCTAATTTTGAGGGCTATGCCTTGTGACTTGATGGATGTTCCTGCCATTTCTATTGTACACCTAAAAGAACCAATGGAAAACAGAATACCCAGAAGAAATACTGGGCAGTGCATGCTGCTTTTGTGATGGAGCAAACTAGAGTGCAGGGTTAGCTATGGTTTTTCACCCCTATGAAAGCATGATCAGCTGAGAAGTTGAGTCCCAGGGACCAGGACATCCTTAGAACCACACCTGAAGGAGGAAGTTCATGCTTGGGAACTAAAAGCAGTAAGACATTCTTGGCAGTTTAGCAATCTCGAGTCCTGAAACAGATTGCAGATATTCCCCAGATGTGAAGTTGTGAAAGCCAAGACTCCACAGCAGCAAGCTGAATGAGTTAGAAAGGAAGCAAACAAGGCTCTCTAACAAGGTACTGCATGGTATCACAAGCCCTTTAAAAAAATATATATATCTATTCCTTGCCAATTACACATTTAAATAAATCCCAGTTTACCAGTGGAAAATCTATGATGGAAAATTGATGACCATTCCTACTATTGCTTTTTTACAAAGCCTTCATTCACAGTTGGAAGAAACATTATTTCTTGCATAATTTGTTCCACTTGGCCTGTCAAAACAAAATATAGCAGATCCAACCAAAACTAAAAAGCTAAAGCAATAAAAACCTAGTCAGATTAATGGAAATGAATGGAAATCTCACATTCCATGTCTTCCTCTAGTGTTATGAAACCTAAATAATCAATTTTTTAGACTCTGTTGATCTCTAATAGGTTATCTCTAACAGGCACTCATCAAGAGCTGCAACATCTATTGACTTTATGCTTTAAATGCAAGGAATATGCCTCTAATATTAATTTGTGCTCTATTTTAAGAGCATATACAAATTCACTTGGTTCTAAACCTTTTTTAAAAGAATTAAGCCCTGTCTTTAAACTCTGTGCCACCAGATAGACAAAACATCCTTTGTGGACAGCAATCTAATAACATAGTGTTCATTTCTGAAACAAAACCTCATGCAATTTTTAGGACAGCAGCTTTTCTTTCTGGAAGGGATATGTATGACCTGATGGCCTGCAGATGTGTACTGAAAATTGCCTTTGGCCTCCCTCACAGAGCACCAGATGGTCTCACATCATGAGACTCCTCTCACATATGAGTATTGCAGTCTATATGCTTAGTCACTAGAGCTATAAATAGCATAATTCCTACTTTTTTCTTTTTTTTTTTTTTAAACCAGCAAAATTCATCAGCCACTCTCAGAGGGAGATCTTCCTCATGGAATTAGCAACAACTTGAACACATGGCTGGTACAAATAGCATTTGTCAAAACTTACAAAAATGCACATATATCAGGTATTTTCAAAAAAAAAAAAATTTGCTGCCCTGAGCTCCCACAAAGAAATTTAGCTTTTAGTGGTTGGTGTGGGAGGCAATGGTAGCAATAGTAGGAAGGAGATGGTAACAATTTGTAGTCAAAGTTTCAGCCCTTTGCCAAGTCTGTCTTCTTTTGGAACTCACCACATGTATTCTTTATTGCAAAAATCTGTTAATAATTATAGTTATGCAGAAAGCACTCTGATTTCCATATCAGATTCCCATGGTTTCTGCTGGGAATGGTGCTTAAAACAGCAGAAAGGAGCCTCTCCTAACCCTGTGCTTACTGCATTATTCTCAGCGTGTCGCGGATGAGATCACATTTCTGTTATATTGTGCTTTTACCAGAAAGCCATGAAAAATGTCAAAAGACTGAAATGGTCAGGTCTAAAGTTCATTGAAGAGATAATTGGAAAAAGACTAATGTTAACTTCAGAGGTTTCCAGTTCCAAAGGGTTCTTTTCACCCTGTAGTCCATGATTCCTTCCTTACTTATCTGAAAAACGGTGAATTTGAAAGGGACTGAAACTTAAATTCCAGTCCCAAATTCTTCACATATTTTGGTGATGTACTAACTGGGGTCTGAATTGTGCAGCTGACCCCACACTAATGGCTGAATCAAGCACCTCAGTTACAGGCACTTTTAAGGGCATAGGTTATTTGTGCCTTATTAAAAGCTTAACCTATTTGATTACCATACATATAATACACTGAAGGGAGGGGAAAGGTCACCTGTAAACCAAAAGGTTTAACCAATGGCTTACCTGCAATTAAAAGCAGAAAACCCTAGTCAGTAACATTTCAATTTTGGTTGACTAAACCAAAATTTTTTAATATGGAACTATACATTATTCGGTTTCAATTTGTTTGAACTAAACCCTCAGGTTTAGAAAAATTCAGACATCTCTTCATTCCCTTTTTCTTTACAGTAAGAAAAAATATTTTCCTAGACAGGTAGCATAACAAAATATCTGAATATATTTTGCTAATGTTTAAATGTCAGATTGAATTTTCTGTATGGTTTTTGGTTTTGCTACAAATGAAACTAGCTAAGTGATCTTCACAGTGACAAAGAAATAACTCCATTCTTAGAGGACAGTTTCTCTCAAATCCCTTTTAACTACACAAATTAAGAAGTATCTCCTCTCCCATGGCATTGCAGATTTGACTCACATACTACGATGATGAGTGGAAAGCGCTCTGTGCTCACAGCTGTGTTTGGTGACACTTGTTGGAACTGCTATGAAATGCCTTATAAGGTATTGCCCTGGCTTGCTCTTCAGCAGATTTTTCTGAGATGGTTTTGCATGATTTGTACGCAATAAAAAGTTAAGTAATCCAAAACCTGCAGATGTACAATGAGGAAAAGGCTTGCAGGGATTAAGGGATGTAGGGTTTTAAACATACAAACTAAAAAAACAGCTATCAGTAGTCTCCAGTGACATGACTTAATTTGGTTTATTATGAGAGATTCTTGAGTCTTTATCTTTTCACTTAATGAGAATAATAAAGATTTTAGAGAATAAACAGAGTCATAGGTTCAGCCCAGAGAAGAGACTGAGGGGCGACAGCATTGTGGTCTTCAACATCCCAGTGAGGGGAGGCAGAGGGCCAGACACTGATCTCTTCACTCTCTTGCCCAGTGGCAGAAGCCAAGGCAACGGCCTGAAGTTGTGTCAGGGGAAGTTTAGGTTGGTATCAAGAATAGGTTCTTCACCCCATGGGTGGCTGGACACTGGGACAGGCTTGCCAGGGCAGTGGTCACAGCTCCAGCCTGCCAGAGTTCAAGGAGAGCTGGGACAACGCTCCCAGGCACAGGGTGTGACCCGTGGGGAGTCCTGCACAAGGCAGGAGTTGGACTCAATGGTTGTAATGGGTCCTTTCCAAGTCAGCATATTCTGGGATTCCATGAAAGCTTTAAGCTTCATTTCAGTTTCTGCTTCATTTTATAGTCAGAGTCTGCATAACCCAAGTAACAATACCATTCAAACTGGGGAACAACCCCCATTTCAAGAAACACAAATACATTGCCTAGAGATTTTAGCTGTATGTAATAGTAACTATGGATAAAATGCAGAAGGTAAAAAAAACTACTTTCACAAATCCTGTACCTCCTAATGCATTCTATACCAGTTGTATTGCTTTAAGATACTTTCATTATTCTCCTATATAAGTATGTTTTTCATTTCTTATGAAGAGCTGCTTCATCCAGTCTATGGTGTGAAATATTGAAAGATTATGGTAATATTTCATTGTAAATAACTGGTGGATAGCTAAAAATATGTTTATCTATACTATATACATACATAGGTTCATCTGATCATACACTATCCCTCTCTATATAATTTCTACATTTTTCTTTTCAAAATGCCTGATTATCCTAGCAAACACCAAGACCTCAGCATGGTGCCTTCATACAAGCTGTAAAAAGATGCCTCAGCTGTGAAGAGCTGTATAAATGAGACAGTGTGGAGGAAGGAGACACTATCTCCACAGCAATATATAGGAACATGAGATGCAGGATAATGGTGGCCTTGTTTTTTGGACTTGGGTATACCTTATTACAGATTTACACTTTTCTGGTAATAATGATATACAATTCTAATGATGTACAACCTATCTTAAAAGGCAGATGTGGCATGGAAAGGCTTCAGATGCTCCTCACATTTCTGACTGGCACAGCTTAATATTGTGTTTTCCTATTTTCTATACCCATGAGGATGTTCTGTGGCTTACTGAAAAGATAAGACTACAGACTGTAATAGTCAAAGTGGATTTGTCAATCACCTGAAGAACAGCCATCTTCTCCTTCCCTTAATGAACCAGTGCCCCAGGAATTCTGAGCTGCTGCATATGTAACAATATTAATTCCATTTCATTACTAAACTCACAAACACGAAGAAATTGTTTTTAGTACTCATAATAAGTTCCAGATTTTTTTTTATTTGCAGCCAGCCTCTCACCATTCATTCTGTGATGCAATGCTAAAGGAAGGAAATGAGAAAAGAAAATTCTGGCACTAAAAGACAAGCTCACAGCAGAATGAAAAGGAAGTATCTCTACATACTGATCATTGAAGAGGTGTATTACAGGAAAGCAGTGTCAAAAATCTTCTCCATGAATTCATATCTGAGGATAAGAGAGTTTTAAGCTTATATTCTTTCTAATAGCGCAAGATGTGAACTAATTTATTTAATCATAAAAATGCTAATGCATTTTATAAAAATTTTGAAATCAGCATATGTTTATCTGATTTCATTTTTACAGTGAAGCAAACTTGGTTCCTTTACTATGATTTCTTTTAGATCTTGATCACTTTTGAAGACAAGAGAAGCAAACTGTATTTCAGTTTAAAAGCCTTTGTCATCAGTAATAGAAGACTTCATCAGCTGGACTGCTAACACCCAGATTTGGTCTCCTTCTAACACTGTGTCAGCTCTGAGCCTTGTTGCCCTTGCACAGCCAATTTGACCACAGGAATACAAAAAATTGATATTTTGGGGGTTTTTTTATAGTTGGTTCTTTTCTCTTTTCTCCCATCTTGTCATTGCACGAGGTACAGGGAGAAAAAATTAATTCCATCTATTTCAGCTTACTCTAATGAAGCACACTTGATCTTAGGAGAGATGTAGTAGCACAAATACCAACTAAAGCCATAATAAGTAATTTCAGCAGGAAATAAGTAATTGGAAGAGTTCCTTGTGAACAGGACACATTGTGAAACATTCACTCCAGAAATTTTCAACAGTGGATTTACACAAAATTTAATGTGGCCAAGGACAAGAAACTTGATCATGCCAAGAGGAGTGGCATTTACTATGTCAATAAACCTATCAGCCATCAGTACAGGAACCTGATACAGCAAACAACTTCAAATGCAGCTGGGCTGTACAATTCCATGAAAAATGAACAGATGTGAGCTAATCTGTATGGCTACAAACGAAACCCATCCGAGGTCAAGGAGAATTCCACAGAAGTTATGCAAAAGGAATAAGCTGTACCCACCTATGAGCAGGCACAGAAACACGCACTGGGACATTTCCCAAAGTGTAGGGGAAAAATGAGCAGAAAGAAGGCAGCAAAGCATCATCAGGCCTTAAGCTCTCTATTTAGAATGGTGCAAAGAAAAGATTTCCAATGACTTGTCCTTCCTCTTGGTTGGTGGGATTCAAGCTACCCAAGATTGAACAAATGATTCCCATTTAGAGAACAGTGAAACTATGAGGAAAAAGAGGTACTGCTAAAGTCTGTAGCTTTATGGGCTTTACCACAGGAGACAGTTGGGCTGCCATAGGGCATTACAACTCTAATTCCCTAACTTGTTGAGCCATATTAGCTCAGGACTAAGATTTTCACACTTAGTCTTCCTGATTAAAATAGACTAACTACAAAATTACATTCCCAAGATCTCAGTATCTGTCATAAAGCTTTCAACCACACAAGTTGTTTTTACCATCTGCCTTTCTACAACATTTTGAGTGATTTGCCCAAAACTGTGAAGCCTTGTTGTTTGTATATGGGACCTTTGCCCAAATGACATAGGTTCCATTAGGTGCATAGAGAAGATGCAAAGATGCATGATGAGATTTTTTTCTCATTCATCTGAGATTAACTTACATGAGAGGTGTCCCTAAAGCCACTTCTAAGAAGAAAGCAGCCCGGACCAGTCCTAGAGGTTTTAAACTTGCAGCTTAAGGAAGTGTCTGAGTAATAGCATCTGCCTCATAAAGATATTTTGCCATTGTGAATAATCTCAAGCATTACAAATCCCATAGTAGTATTTAATGTTCTGTTTTGCATGGGCTGTTGAAAAATTGTATCTTATTACTGATCTCTAGATTATCTAGCTTTAATTTTCAAGCACTATCTGGCATCATAAGTGCATCTGTGACTTAAGAGTCACCTCTTCTGCAGGCAGTTTCTTTTAGGTTAGCAGCAGCTGTTTCTTGTTCTTCATGTCAACAGGTAAATAGGTAGAAGTTATTATCACAGGAAGGCATAGTTTTAAATTCAAAATTTTTCTGTTATTATACTAATTATTTTTGTTATTACACTAAAAAGAAACAGTTAAACTCTCTATTTATTGCTCATTGTTTCTAAAAGTGACACTGGATAGTGACTAAAAAAAATTGGGATAATTGAGTAATTAGAGAAAGTAAAACAATTGGAAGAGCTCATAATTTTTCTGGTTCTATGACTCAAATCAGTTCATCTGTCTAGCCAGGAAAGAGACTGAAGGTATTACAAAACATAATGCTTTGTTCTTTTTCCTTTTACTGTTTGGCTGGAAGGAAGGAGTACAATTATTTCTCTAGCATTAATTGTGCCTCTAGTGCAGTACTGAAATGTTTTAAATGTATGGTGGTACCATGCTTTGATCTATGGTGAGTCAACTCTAGGAGCTAAGCTAGTAGAAAATTACTATTTTATATTATCAGCTTTCTGGCAGTTTATCTGTCAAGATTGTTGCACCAAATGTTTATGTCAAAACATGTAAGTAAATAGGGCTGTGGCAAAACTAAATTATCTTGGCTGAAGTCATTCTGGAGCTGCAGTTTCACTGTAGGATTGATCTGATTCTAACATCTGCAAATGAAAGCATCTCTTATGAATCTATTTACTCTGTGCAACAAGAATGCCCTTGCAGATGACAATGATTTATGGTCTAGGTTCTTTCCAGCAGGACAAAGACAGCAAACAGCCAGAGATGTGTGAGTTAACTCTAACCTTGGTTCTTGGTGTACTTGTAGCAGTGATGTTATAGAAACTAAATAAAAATAGTATATTGGGAGCTCAAAACTTTAGAAAAATTCTAAGTCAAAATTACTCTTATGGCCTCAGGGATGAAGAGCAACATTCAGCTTTGCAGTGGCAGGAAAAAAGATTCCATGAATGAATTGGTGAGGGGCTAGCCAAGCCCAAACAGTCTTGGTTCAGTAAATAGGGTCTTTGTGGCATGCTAGGGGTTGTCACAGGGGTGACAAAGGTTGGCAGAGCTTCTCCAGTAGAAGGAGGTTCAGATGTTGCCTTAGACTCACAATGAACTGGGGAGGTTGCTGTGGTCTTGTGACTGAATAGGGACTCCCATCCTACCATGCTGCCTCCCAGCATTTTCCTCATCCTCTTCCTCCTTTCCAGACCTCAGTACAGAACCAGCCCTCTGCCCAGCCTGCTGTCTCATCCTCCCCCCATCTGGCCCCTGTGGCACTTCACTCTTTGGTGCCCCATGCCTGGCTCAGCTCTGCTGAGTTCCCTCCTCTGGCTCCTTCTACCACTAACAGCATGTGAGACACCAAGGGAAGCAAGGAACTCTTCCAGCAGCATTAAAGCTTAGGATTATATTAAAAATGGCTCTGCATGCAACGTACAGTGCAACCAGCTCACAGAGGGGTGACACAACTCCAGCAGGAGAACAGGAGGCACAGCACAAACCCTGGGGTCCCTCAAAACCCCTCACTGGGCTGTCCTGCTCCCCTTCAGAGGCCTCCTGTCCTCAAGTGCCACATGTCAACAGCTGCTCAGCCCAGTGAAAGACCCAGGGACAGAAAACAGAACAGGGGCAATTGGGTTTAGTGCTCTTTTGTTTACAGCATTCTGTTCTAGTTTCTAACAGCTCTGAGTGCCCAAGCCAGGGGAATTCTTGCAGCTCAAAAGAGTTTCACAGAGAGATGATAGCCTCAACACAAATTACAGAAAAGCAGGGAAAACCAAAACCAAGCTTGGCTGGCATTGGCTTCTTACTGATCCAGTTTGGATTCCTGCCCAAACTATCCACTAAAGAAAATATCATAAAATCTTTCTGCACAGAATTTGTGTGGCACATCAGACTGGGCTTTGACCCAAACTAAACAAAATACTCGCCACACAGCATTTGTACATCACACATCCCTGCAGCTCGAACATTTATGGAACAGATCAAAGTAGTGGAAGGCTACAAGTGCTTAATACAATTAGTTTTTAACTGCTCCATTTAATATCCATCTGTTCACTCATAGGTAAATAGATCTATCTCTTTTACTAAAATTCTCAGTGTTTTGATTTAAACATTTTTTACTATTTTTCCTTATACATTTATATTATGCATTATGTCAATACATAATATCTTAAGTATTAGCAGCAGTAAATACAATCTTATGTATTAGCAGCTGTTTGAGAAAGCTGGAAGGTCTAAAGAGAAATAATGGCCAATGTTTTAATAACAAGAACTTCAAAGGACTATACAACTACAGACCAATTTTAAAATTCTAGAGACATTTTAAATTTAAAATATTGAATTAAATTTTCAGCTCACGTGAAGTTATATAACTGCAGAATACAATGGAACCACCATGAATTTATTTCATCTGAGGATCAAGATGATAAAGATATGGGGAAAAACCATCTGTGAATTTAGATTTTATATCATTTTTTGACTCTGGTGATGTTTTGAACTTGGGAAATTTTTTTTTTAATCTGAAATTTCAGAATCTTGAAATATTTTTGCATACTTTGCTTTTATGGGACATAATACTGCAAGAAAGTAAAATATTGATATGTAATGAGATGCAGATTTCTGAAGAAATGGTGCAATCTTCCCCATTTAGAAAGCCATGTGTCAAACTGACATTTCTTCTGTTTGGAGATGTGACTTCCCTGATCTGGCCATCCCTATGACATCATTTTCAGGAAATTATTCTCTTTAGTCTGGTCTTGGAGAGCTAACCCCAGAGGAAGCACTCTCAGTGCTCCCAGGCAGTATCATCATTGCCTTTGTATGATGAATGCAGTTGCATGGTTTACAGTTCACGTAAGAATCTATTTTCTAATTCTAAACAAAAGAATCTGAGGATCAGCATATTCCTTCAGCAATATTACTATTTTCAAATGGAAAAATCAAAAAATTGGTATATCTATTTGTTTAGAAAATAACTTCTAAGGCCTCAGATTTTTTAATTAGAGGAAAAAATTGATCAGTATTACAGGCATACTAACCTCTCTCAACAAGCCTCCTTCTCCCAGTGTTAATAGAGTTTCAAAAAAAGATATCTTGACATTTTAAATTTAAATATTTGAATAGCTTTTCCTCTTTGCTACATTAAGTCACTAAAATAATGTTGTCCAGTATAAGCTGCAGGGTCACAGGTTCAATAGCTGAGGAGGTTTTTGTGCAGTTGCTAAATCCCCTGGTTTTGTTTCCTCTACTCTGAGCCCACTGTGCTCACCAGACAGTAGCTGCATGTGACCTGCCACACTTAAGCCCCAGTCCACTTAGCACATGCAGTCAAATCCACAGCCCCATTTCTATTTCACTTCACTTTTTGGTGCTACCCCTCTTTCTTAGTATATTCCAAGACTGAGGAGTCAGTAAAACGTTGTCTTCTGTGTTTCTCCTTATTGTGAGACAATGAAGTATTAGTACAGTATAGTATTCACCACTTACAGTAGAGTATTCTGTCTACAACCACTGCCCTTATAGCAGACTGCATCTTGCAGCAAGTCTACCTAAGATGCTTAAAACACAATTTCAGTATTTCCACAGTGCTTTTTATAGCAGTAATTATAATCAGTTTTACAGCATTAGTAAAGAAATCTAGCTTGTGTTCATCGCTGCCTGAAATTAAAAACTTCAGAGTTAAACCAATTTCCCTGCAGAAAGACCACACTCACAGTGTCACGTCATCACAAGCAAAGCAAGAGCTGTTTTCCGTGCAAACTTCCTGAAACTTCTTGCAGTTGTTCTCTTTCCCTCATTTCTGAAGTGATGTAATTTTCACAGTGGTGGCAGATCGCAAACTGCAAATTCTAAGACTAAAGAGCTACTCTGGTTTAGTTTCAAATGCTTTCATGTTATGTTTTTAACAGTTTTAGCAAACCTATTGGGTTTCACTGTAGTTTCACTATGTCTACATAAAATGGTAAATTGACAAGTTCTGGTCATTAGTCCTACTTTCACCTTTTCAAGGTTTTAGAGTAGACAGAAAAAATATATTTTAAAAACCACCGGTAAAAATAAACAAACAAACATAACCACCAACAGACATTTAATTAATCCTGCACCACCAAATGCCCAGTCTTTTGGCATAAAAGCGGGCATTGGAAACAAACCGTAGAATTAAAAAGCCCTAGGATATTCACTAATCCCAGAATGGCAAGCAGATTCTAAGGCTCTCAGACTGTTCCAATCTGGATGAGATATATGTGACACTGTGATGTATAGGAAGAGTTATTTCCAACAGAGAATTATTAGTGGCTTTGTGCGAGTCATCACCCACATTAATGACAGCAGAGCTGAAGGTTCCACAAGTGCTAAACGGAGCTAACAGTTTGACCAGGGGATCAGAGATCCCAGCAGACAGCAAAACCTCAGTTCCCCAAGGTGAGGGAAGCTGGGGTACTTGGATTTGACAAGCCCTAGTCTGTCTGGAGTACTTTATTATTTGTTCACTGGAAAACAAATGTTCTTCATTCCCGTACTTGGCTTTGTGACATGTCCTTGTGCGAGTCATGAAGCAAGACTGGAGCGAGAGTCGCTCCCTGTACCCACCCACACTTATCTCTACAGTGTCTGTTGCAAGTTTTACTGAAGGGCAAGGTAGCTCCTCTGAACAGATGCAGCAGACACACATCATTAAGCATTAAATGCTACCTTGATCACTTTCTTTATTAGTGCCAAGAGCTTTAATCTCTTCAGTGGAATGTGTGTATTTATTATAAGAGCACACACCCAGAAGTGTCTCACTGGAGTTATGAATCCCAATCAGCATTACATTAAGTAAATATAATTTCTCTATCTTAATAAGAGGAAACATTTCCTATTGGTCTATTTGTCTTGCTGCATAGTGATACACAATCTCATTGTTTTGTCTTATTGCTTTAGTATTTTATCTCAGGTGATCAGGAGTTCCTTGGGCTTCAGCCTACTTTGATCACATTTGTGACACAAACACAATTGTGACCCAATTGTGTCTTACTACAAATACACAATTAGTGTTAGAGTCATGAAACTTTTTGTTTTCAATTTTATCAACATGCCAAGACTGGAACTATAAATGTCACTCAGGAAGCAAATTACCCTAGATAACATTTAGATTTATCAGAAGTAATCAAAAGCCTTATAATGGTAGTATTGGCTGAAGCTATTTCCTAATACTGTCAAATTTTTGAAGTTACCATTGAATTTAAGTTTGTGTCATTTTACTCAGTGAAGCAAGAAACTTGTACTGACATGACTGAGCCTTAACAAACAAAGGAAAACAAAAAAAGGAAAACGTTAAATGCAGTGTAGATTTGGAGCTTGGAAAATTTACCAGTGATGTGAAGTCCTACAGTATGCCACAGCAGTAGGAATGCTGAGAAAGAGCAGTCAGCAACAGCTGGGTCAGACCCATCATTCCATTTGTACGTGATGCTCCCTTCACGGCTTCTGCAGTTTGTATGTCATGCCTTAAGATTCCTAGAAAACCAACGAGACCAAGTGCTCCACAAGGGAAAACATGATCCTCGTCTTAACACAAGCCTTGCTTCCTCTAAAGGCTTGCTGTAATTGCAAAAAAGTGTCCCTGCTGTTTTAATATAATATTGAAAACATGTCAGAATTAATTATTTGAGCAGATTATATTCTGAAATTACTTGCACATTTCTCAGTTTAATGGCTTTTTTTTAATAAGGGGGTCACATTCCTCAGTTAAAATTCCCAGTGATGTTATTCTCCTTTGGGGTTTTTTGTCTCTTTTTTGAAGTTTGTTCTTCAAAACTGTATCTATAATAATAGCTGAAATAATGAATTGAGCTTTACAAGTCATATTACAAAATTATTTTTAAGCTGTTATAAACTAATATACTTAGCTCAAGTGATTTAAAAACAAAATTTGTCTCAAAATCAAGAATTCTTAGAGAAGGAACTTCTGAAAAATGGCTGGTTTCCCTCTATCTCTTGTACTGTAGGTACAGACCTAGTCAGTCATGAGCTCAGCTTCCAAGTTTTGAAAGCCCTGTGCTAATAACTTTGTTAATTGAGCATGTCTGGAGAAGAGTGCAAGACCAAAAGCAGTGGGATAAATACAATTACATGAACCATATCCCTAAAAGCATTTTCTTTGTTTTTATCAAATCAGAATTCAAGCAAAGGGCAGGGGGGAAGCTCTTAGCTGTGTATTCACAATGCTACTAAAAGCAGAATGACTAGTTTGGTCTTGGCAGTCTTCAGCTAAATAATATTGATCACACATGTGGATAATGTCACTTTTGGATATCTTCCTGGGAATTCATGCCTTTGAATTATACCAGTTTATTTTTATGTCTGGAAATGCCCATATAAATCAAGATGTTATTCATGGGGAGCTTTCCTTTTTTTGTTGTTTAAAAACTGCTTTTTTAAGAAAAGAGAAAAAAGAGTACTAGTAAGTACTAGTACTCCTTTTAGTAGTAAACAGAAGTAAAAAAAAGGAAGGAATAAAATCACGCCACAAATAAATTACTGTCACCAATATAAAATATATTAAAATTTCCTATGACTTCATGGCCTGCTTCTATTCCTCTTCATAGAAAAGCAAAAAATAAAATAGTTCAATCTGAATCAGCTAGATACACTTTGTTTTACTAATTTTCACAGGCACTAATAAAATGAGGCCCATTTCTTCTATGTCTCACAGCTTGTAGACGCGTTTATACATTAAAAAGCAGGTGATGACACCACAGAATCAAAATTGTAAATTTCATAATCAAAACTTAGTAATAGGCAGTTTGCATATGCACTGCTGTTTCTGAGAACATGTTGATTACAAGAGGGAATGGTAACATGCATAGCATAAATCAGGTTAAATTAGGATCCAGCATTGCATTAAGGCATGACAGAGTGTCTTAATGTGCTGAAAAGCTACAATTTCCAAACTTCCCTTTTTCTGATGTCACATCCTCTTCAGAAATCCTTTCTCTGTCTCTCATGCACTTTTCACCTGCTGCTGCACATGAGGAAGTGTATCAGGCAACAATGCAGCTCCAAAAATGGCACAAAAAGGAAAAGTTCACTTGGCCTCAATTAGAGACCAAATAAAAAGCAAAAAACATCAGAGTTTTGAAACAAAACCCTATTACACAGTCCTGGTGCTCTAGTTATTAGTGTTGGCTAGAGTCTGAGAAGAATAAAGCAAGATAATTTGGTTCTTCAAATACATTCAGCCAGCTGTGTAAAGGAAAATCACTGAACCTGAAGGAAGACACAAGCAACTGACCTTTATTTGCTGCCTTTCTTCTGGAAGCACTGTTGAAGCAAAATTAGTGAAGGGTTGGGTCACTCATCTTCAAATCACAGACACCTGGAAGAAAACAAAAAAGGCCATTATACATTGCAGAATACTTCCAAGAGTAATGACAAAAATACTTACTAAGCTGGAGTTGGGTCTCTGGCTATACCCAGTTCAAATATATTTTTTTCAATTAAAAATGTCATTAAGAGAAAATGAAGCTTCTGAACAGACAAATATTTTGACTGTGAAGCTGGATTTATGATGCAAATTTTTGTAATACAGTTAAACCTGTGTAATTTTCTTGGTCAAAGGATTTCTGTATAGTTCTCTGCACGCTCCAGCCATATTGCTGTTATAGGTCAGTTCACTAATCTGGCACGAGTAAGCTATACAGGAAAAAAGAGGTTAAGAACATATGTAATAAATTCATATTTGGCATATTTTTCCTATAATGATTACCCCTTCTCTGAAAGGAAGTGCTTATAAAACATTTCACCTGGAACTACACTTCTGAAGGATAAATAAAGTTAAGGATACAAAAAATAACCTAATGTTAACAATATCTCCATTGCACTTAACAGTCTCTGTTACTTGCCCCTTTGCTGCTGACAGAGAGAGAACTGGGAGGGTTGGTGGAACAAACCTGAAAGGAGATGGAGAACCTATCTAGGTGAAGGCATTTAAAACCCACCATGGGGGAAATAGTTGCTGGGCAACAACTACAGAAACACGTGGAAAACATGCCATATTTGTCAAGTGATCAAGGCAAAATACAGAGCTGTTATGAACACCAACAATTTAACTCAAGAGCATTTTTAGCTGCAATTTTCCTTCTTAAAAACAGAGTTTTCCTTCAGAATTAAATTAGATCAAGTTATGAATGTGAGTTACAGGACACAGTGAAGGGGGAGGTAGCAAAAGAGACTAATAAAAGCTGGTCCCCTGCCTGCCTTTCTCAAAAGGGAGTCTACAGTGCTGATTGCTGACAAAATATCTGAAGAGGCAGAACAAAACTTGCCTGTTTCTTTCCTTGCAGCAAGAAAATGTTTCCCTGCATACTTCTGTTAGTTTCTTTTGACTTTGAACTTCTCCTGTGTCTCACTTAGTCCAAAAAAGTGTCTGACCCCATTCTTCCTTTCAAGTAGCACATAAAGCCTTTGAGTCTAGTGAGTGAGTCTAGTATTTGTTTCTCAGATTCCTGGTTCATGTGAATCACCAAGCAATGCATTAGTCAATTCATGAGCAAAGCAGGCTGTATTTATATTCTGAAAGTGTCTGAGTTCCAGTTCTTAGTGCGCCCTCCTTTCTTTCCCAGAGAATACAAGCAGCATAATCTTTATCATAAAAAGGCTTAGGAATTAGCATAATCAATGAAAGAAAATTCTCAGTGCATGCTGAATTCAAAAACCTTGCTAAGAATTAAAGCTGTTAGTTATGTATTTTGCACACCACTACACATGACTTCCCAATTAATTCATCCGGTCTTTTCAAACAAGTAACAAAGAATAAACACTGAACTTTGAACAAGTTTGGGGTTTGGACAAGAATCTATAAAGTATTCTGAAATGTTAAAGCCAGAACAACAGAAGAATTGGATACAATCGTTCAGGTTCTGGGTCTTTGGACCCAAGACAAGATAGCAAAGTCTGGATTTAAGCAGAATTGTGCAGTAAGAATTTAAATACTGTATTAAAAGAGTTTGGAAGCTGAAATTCAGCCAATTCTGGCCTCTAGTGCTGGAATTCCACCTCCCCCACTGAATGTTTGCCTGGCAGTACTACATGTTTGAAAAGGTAACAGCTCGAGTTCAAATTCCTTCTGAGATTTTAAAATTCCAAGGTGATACAATCTCAGCTCAAGCCTCTGCTGTTTGTCAAGAGGTGCCTATGTCAAGCCTGCTTCTCAGAATAAGAGGAAAGAGGGAGGAAAGCATCCTGTGTAACATCTGAAAAACACAGTTCAAGATTATGTTTGCCTAGCCAGGTTTCATGTTTAATTGAAATACTTTGAAGATCTTAAAGCTCCAACAAAGTTATTAACAAAATTAAGTAATGTTTAAGATTGAAATTGGGTAATCTAGATGATAATACAGGCTTCTTTTTTTTCTAAAGCATTTCAGGAAAATATATCAGGGCTGATCATGAAACAAAAAAGGCAGGAAAATAGAAACACTATCAAGGACTGCACCAGCAGGTCCAAAGATTTTTTTACTATTCTTGGGACTGCTAATTATTTAGTACAGTTATCTGCCTTCAGTGTTTTCCAATATTGCACAATATTGTATTTGATAAAGGAAAAGATCAGCACAGATGCTACAGATTATTCACAAACAAGGGTAAAGCTACCTATATCTAGCTAAACCTTTGCAAACCTTTCTATATCTTTCAAAAACTGCCTGCTAGCACAGGGAGTTGTGATTAAGTTGAAACCCAGTGCACACCCTGACCCTTATCAGCACAAAGGCATTTTCTATGCAGAAACTTTGCAAGTTGTACAGTCCGTTTTTTCCCCTGCATCTTGAACTTGCTCTAGAAAATGGGAACTACCTCCAACAAGATCTGGACATGCAGGTATGTGATTCAGCACGAGGCACACTGCACTGTATCTATATATATACATATACCTGAGTGAATGTTAATATGCTTCTGCATTATTATCAGACTCAGCCTTGTTCTGTTTACTTCTCCCTTCTTGTGTCCCTCTGCCAAAAGACAAAGTGAAAACAATTGCACTGATTAATAGGGGAAGACTATCCCTGCTTTGCATATTTTTTTAACATTAACATTATTGGGTTCCTGAAAAGTTAGAAAAGGAGACATACAAGTCTAGCTGTCCTATCTGTGTCTTGTACATCATGCTCTGCTAAAAAGAAAAGAAGAAAGAGAATGAATGAGAGGCATAGCAAGGAGCAGCTGGTAGTAAAAGCAAAGAATAGAAGACTGCTGAGAAGATCAGGAAATAATTATAGAGCCAACTCCCCAACTGATTTTAAAAACATTTTTTTCCTAGGGACTTAAATGAGCTCTTCAAGCTTATTGCAATCCATGTACTTTCAGCTTATGAAAGATTATGAATGATTGAGGGGAAAAGCATGAACCTAGAGGACAGGACTGTGTTCTGTAGGAAAGAATGAGTAGACAAATTTAATCTAATAAGGATTTTCTTTATTCTTATGTCTTATGCTACATTATCCTATTTTTAAAGTGTATAGTTCTGATTTTTGTCTAAATGCAAGTTAGCTTTGAGTTTATAAAACTCCTTAAAGTGCTAAAGTATGCAGCATCTGGAAAAGCAAAAGTACTGCAGAGTTTGCACTAACCTGGGTACCTGCCACCAGCAGACACACTCCTTACTACTGCTTCACCAAAGCACCAAGGAGCCTTAATTTGTAACTGGAATCTTACAGGAGGATGACTTTGACTTAGATTGCCAAGGAGTATTTACTTTTCATTTGAAAGGTACTTTTCCTTCTACTCTAGCAGCTGTTGTACCAATCAGATACCAAGCACACCGTTTGGAACCAAATCCGAAGGAACCAACTCCAGAAGTGAGGGAAAGAGATACAAAGTCCAAGATGTTCCTGTGGGCATCAGCAGGAGTCAGTGTGCTCTAGATAATGGAGACAGATACCAGGAAACAAAAACTGGTCTGATGTTATTTTGAAGTTAAATATCATGGGGAAAGAACAAGATAATTGGACTAAAATAAAATCAGTTATCCAAACTTAAAATCCTAGACTACCTAGCTGTTAATAAAATAAGCTGAAAGTACACATTCTGATAACAACTGATCAGTGTTAATAATTTGTGGTTTTTCTTTGTTCTGAGGAAAACACTCAACATAAGAACGTATTTCCTCTATGTACTTTACATTCTTTTCAGTTACAATCACAGAGCTCTAAGCACCACTAATCAAACAGCTACACATTCAAAGGCAGCAGTTTGGAATGCCAGCATTCAAGCTTTATGAGAGACCCTAACTTGACTCCTAATACATCAAAATGCAAAATATAATGGCACAGTTGTTTTAAAATCCTTGGAACTTTCAGGGTTCAACATTCAGCCCTTTGCTACAAACCACACAGATTTTCTAGCTAAATGCTGGTCACTGGATGTCTCTCCTCAGCCCTTCTTTACTGACTCCTAAATCAATGCATGCAGGCACTACAAGTGCACTCTGTGCCACTTATATGGTGAAAGAATGTATTTGGGAGGATTTGCTACAGGAGGATTGTTCCACACACAGGAATGTAATGCCTTAGTTAGCACCAGATTATGCTCTAGTCATCTTGCCCTTAAACTGGCTGAGTTAAAATTGTTCTTGCATTCAAAGACAGAGAATGAGTATGTCTTTAAAAAACAGTGTAGAGATACTTGACAAAGCTTGTTTAGATAGTATCATTTTTTTTAAATGTCACTTTACAGTGATATTTAATTATTCAGTTAGCTCTGAGTAATTATGTCAAGTTAAATAGATAATTCTTGTAGCATTTGGATAGCGTTCTATTGGCACAGCAGGCCAATTATGTCTGATTATCAAATCCAGAATCTGATCAATTTTTCAAGTATCTTTAATCTACTGACTCCCACCTCAGCAAAAAAGGCAGCATCAACAAAGTAATACAATGTCAAAGAACAGAGATGAAGGATATTAAAGAAACTCAATTTAATTTTGCTGGTTAGTAGAGAATGGGGATTTTGTTGTATCAAATTTCTCCAAAAGAGAAATCCATTTTACACGAAGATTAAACATTACAATAGCAAAGTCAAAAGGAGTGCTGTTTACCTTTTCCTCTCTCACAGTTCCTAAGAATAGGTTTAATGACAGCCTAGGGACCACACTTGTTCAAACTGAAGCTTTGTTTACTTTACCCACGTAATTGCCTAACCTTCAAGGTGTGCCCATACCAAATACTTTTAAAGAACACTGAATTTGACTAGCACTACCTTCATTGAGAAGTTATATGTGACACATCTAATATAAATAAGTTGGTACTTTTTAACAATCTATGAGAAAGGGGAGTAAGTTTTACTGACAGTTATAAATAATTGTCCAGTAAAATGGATTTCAGTCCTGAAATTTAAAGAGTCATGAGCTGAGACTGGATTCAATATGAAAAGAAAGGAGGCTACTCTTAATGTACTTGCATCTTTTAAAATAAGCTTTATTTATTTTTATTTAATATTTATGTTGCTTTTTTGGTTTTTTTTCAGTTTGGTCTCTTCCTCACAAACTCAGTCATGAGAAGAAAACTTAAATAAATAAGGTCTGGTGTCTAACAACACCTGGGAAAAATAAATCTTCTGAGGGAGATGCATAGTAACCGCAAAATTAGTTTATGTCATTGAGATATAACAGGGTAAGCTAAATACCCCAGGAGGATCCTTCACAGCTGGGATGGAACACCTGGAATAAAGGGAAGACAGACTGCATCATGGTCAAACAACAGATTCAATCTTGTAACACTTTGGTTTGGCTAAACTAAAGGCTCTGGGCACAGAAGGAACTGACACAATTTAGTGTCTCTATCTCCATAGTTTCTGTTGTGCTCCAGTGACATTTATTACTACTTTTGTTATTGCTTGTCCTCTAGCAGGACAGTGTCACTAGTAAACAAACCCAGCTGTTCACAGCACTAGAGCAGCACCCTGGCACTCCTCACAGCACAGCTGTGCTATTGCTGTAGCCACTCACTTTTGGAAATCTTCCATGCACCAAATCAACCAAAGCATGGTTTAAATTTTCGTTTACATGACCTTATTTACCCCAAGGCATCGCTGAAGATGACAGAAATAAAATGCACCAAATACGTTGCTCAAATTCTTTTTCATGAAGTAGTGCTGCCAAACAAGATTTTGAAAAGGATAATAAATGCATCACACATCATCCTGTGAGTGAGAAACAGGAATGTGGAGATAACACCAAAGCAATGGGGACAAGAATTTTCAGAGTGGAAAAGGCTCAAAGTCTCTCTCCCTGGGATGCCTGTCCTGCTTCCCAAGCAGGCATCATTTCCACACAGAGCCCATCCAGACCCAAAAACTCCCATGAGATTTCTTCCTGTCCTAGTGTCTCTTTCTAGCACAGCCGTATCATAAATGAGGAGAAATGGGTATGATCAATGTGGTAACAACACAAAGTTTGAAAGCAGAATAACAGAAAAACATACAAATATTCACTTCAGGATTTCTACTATCAACCAGAAATTCATATTGTATCTATGATTCCCCTGTAAGAATTAACTTTTGCTAATTTCAATTTTTCTATAAATTTTGTTCATCCATTACTTTTTTTCAAGAAATGAAAGGAAGATCTAATGGCAGAACTAGATTTAAATTTTTAACTAATTCTATCCCAGTGAAACGTTATTATTTTCTGCTAAGCTACATGGGATTTTATAAAATCACAAGGTAGTTTTAGAATCATAGCATAATACATAATAGTTTAGATAATAAGAAAATCATGGACTCACAAGGAATTTACAATACTAGAACTTTCATTGTTATGGAGCTTTCAGGAATAAATACAGCTACTTTTAGGTATAAAAGTTGATTCTTCACTCCATTAACCTGGTTTGATGACCTTGCTCACCGAAGGGAGACTATACTAATTAAGTTTCTGTGCATCAAAAAGGGAACTTAGTAACTAATTTTACAACATTATACAAGTCCTCTTAATTACAAATACTTTCTTAGTAGTATTTGTGAGTTTGTGTATGCATTTATAACACAGTATTTGATAAAGCAGCTCTGCAAAAGAAATGCTAAGATATTTGTGCAAGCAGGTACCAAATTACAGGTTGTTACCTAAACTTCTGGGGTTATATAATTGTAATTGTATAATTACATTATTTACCCAATCATGGATCACTAAGACAAATTAAACAAAGATTTAAATTTAAGATAAATATCAGGTGCAATTTCATTGTGGAAAAAGTTCTCAGTGATTTCAAATCCTGCTCACACAAGTAAATTTTACACTATTGGCTATGACGATATTGTTGACTTTGATGTTAGCACAGAGTGATGAACGCTTCACAGCACTACAAAATTTCAAAACATTAATAACTATTACAAAATTTTACTTACCGTCTTGCAAAACCATCAGCGTAAAGAAACCAATCTGTCACTGATGTCACCTGAGGCATTCCACTTCAATAATTATATATGACTGTACAGAAAACATGATGTGGCAATTGCTTTGCTAAGCAAAGAATTATTTGTAGCTCTCCCTAAGCAAACCAGTTTAGAGACTTGGGAGGTCATACAGTAAAAAAAATACATGCATCTCTTTTAAAAAAAGGAGTTTCACAGATTTAGTTTTGCTTTTCTCCTCACTTTTGCCATAATCAATTGGTTCCATAGCATACACATCTAGGAAAGAAAATCTGTAAAACCTGCTTGCATTCTGGCAAACCTTCCAAATGGGTAACAACCATGATTCCACCCAGTTCACCGACTGAAGCTGTCACAGAGTGGAAGAGGTCATCTAAATTGAATTGTGCAGCTAGGCTTGTGCTCTTGCATGTCTCCCACATACTCTGAACAGCCACAGCAAGATCCTCATCTCCATCAAAAGAAATGTTCCATTTATTTCAACACGGAAATAGATTCATTTGACTTGCTTTAGATGCCTATATTAGGAAAATATGTACTTCACCTTAGGAATGAATTTTTTTCTCAGCTGATTGTCAATGAGCACGGGATGACTAAATGGGTTAGAGACGCGTACAGATACGATGCCGACATTTTGGCATTCCACTCTGGGAGCCAAATACTGGATTTCTAGACAAATTGCCAGAGCTCTACGTCAGCAGAAGGCTCGCCTGGCAACATATGTTTGAAAAAAGGCACAATTTTTCTGTGCTAAATGAGCTGTTGAAATTCCATGAAGTGGGCAGGAAATGTGACCAGAATGTCACAGTTAAGTCACTGGCTGCTGAGCAGACTTCAGAGGCTTCAGCCCATGTCAGGCTGTGTGAGGTCCCTCTCCTCTCCTCTCCCACGCTGGTTGGTGCCTGGAGCCAGGCAGGCCTGAGCAGCTCTCATTCGGTGGCCAAATCTGCTCTTGGCCAAAGAAGAGAAAGAAGGGCAGAGGTGGCAGCAGCAGCTTCTCACTTTTGTGCTTGTCCCTTTTCCATTGTGCCCTTGCCATGCCAACCTCTGGCAAACTGGTGTCCTCCTTCTCTCATGCTGCAGCAAGGAGAAGAACATCTAAGAGCCTAGTGTTAATGAACACTGAAATACCTTGCTGGAAACTGGAATAAGGTAGCAGTGGTCACAAGGGTTGGTCTGGACAGGGTCAGGATGGCTCCTCACCTATCTCTAGTGTGGGAGCTCTTGACAGAAGAGATGTCAATAAGGAGGAATGGGCAGCAGAAAGGGATCCCAAGATTAGCATAAAAACTGGAAACCACTGCTGACCCACTTTCCATCTTTTGTGACTGAACTACATTAAATTAGGTGGAATTAAAGCCTAAAGGTGATTTTAAAGTTTTGTATAAGCATCTCTTTCTTTAAACATGTGAGTACTGTTCTTCTTTTTAAAGTCCTTTGAAAATCAACTGCAATCTTATAAGGTGACCATCTTGAAAAGCTAGACACACAAGATCTGTATTCTACACCAAATTAAAAGCAGGCAGTATTTTTGGCTGATGTAATGTTGGCATACAACTACATACAGACAGTGCTGAAATTTGATCAAAAAACAAAGCAGGAAAATGAGAAGATGTATGGCTGGATTTTAATGAAGGTATGCCAATAACTTAAAAATCAAGGGTTTAGGTACGCCTTATATGAATTCTGATGCAGACTCTGGTTGAATGGATGTTGTAGTTTGTTCCATATGCATTTATTCTGCATTATAAGAGAGAACTGCTTGCAGACAAGTATGTGTCAACCACGAAAATTAAAGGTAATTAAATATGCAACTTCTCCATTAGTCTTCTTCCCTTACCTACATGTTCCACGTACATTGTACCAAGTCAGCCTCAAAATAAAAAGAAGAGTCACTCTAAGACTGTAAATGTGTATGTCCCCCTAAATTACGACACTGGTTCTACTGCACGGTGTTTCCCACCTACCTGCGGCAGAGTCCTGAGCTCCTGCCAGCACAGCTTCCTCTAGAGCTTGAGTATTACACAGAGCCACAGCCCCCGCCCGGGTAATGGCCTTAGGGGACCCCGCGATGGCCCCGCACAGCCCAGGAGCCTGGCACAAAGGCTGAGATTCGGAGCACCCTCTGTCAGAAACAGATTCCCTGCTCCTCTGAAAATGGCATATCTTTCCAATGTGACCTTGCAGGAAAAGGTTAATAGCCCCTGGTTTATAGGAGAGGTGAGGTACTAAGCCCTGAACACCTGACACTTACTTTCTGTCTAGTGTGACCGATGAGCCTTGACAGGTTCCACTACGCGCGGTGTGAGGGGATGGAGGATGTGATCTAGCTGAGCACTTGAGTCCAATGTCCTGTGTGCTGAGGCAAGGACGGACATATTTAGCCCTTCAGAATGTACGGGATCAAAGTTAAGTGAGTTAAGTTAATAACCCAACATCACTTCTGCATGACCAGCTGCCCCACAGAGCAGCCGCTTCCGAGCTGGGGTGTCCCTCGACAGCCAGCTAAAGGATTGCAGCGGATGAAGCTGGCTATGCAGTGGTGTCCAGTTTCACCAGTATTCCAAGAGGAGAAGGGAGGGGTGGTACAAGTGCCTGATGACACCAAAGAGGCAGAGGGACACGGACCGCAGGCATGTCCAGGTGCGCCCTCACGTCCAGCTCGGCCTGCGCCGGGGGACGCGGTGGCGGGGCTGGAGCCCCCGGGACACGTCCATCCCTCAGCGCCCCTCCTCTCCCTTTCCTCGAAGATCCCGCGCTGTGCTTGCTCAACGCGGCGGTGCCCGAGCGCTTCCGCCGCGCTCCGTCCCCTCGCCCCCGCTGGGCGGCCCCGGGGCGAGGCCTCGGTCCCGCCTCTGCGCTGCCCTGGCCCATATATGCCGGCGGCGGCCGCCCGCCGCAGCTCCCTCAGCGCGCCCGGGATGCCGCGCGCCGCCGCCCCGCCGCGGGCACTGCTGCTCAGCGCGCTGCTCTGGCACCTGGCCGCCGCCGGTGAGTGACGGCCCGCGGGACGGGCGGACCGGGCGGGGTGGGACGGATCGGCGCCGGGGATCGGTCCCTCGGAGCCCCAGGACGGGATGTCCCTGGGAGAGCCGCTCCGCGCTGGCGGGAAGGGGACGGCCGCGGCGGGTGGCGGCTCCGCGCCGACCCTTCAGCAGCGCTCTGCCGAGGGCTGGTCGCCGCTGCGGGTTCCTCACTGGCCGCAGCCGTGCCGAGGAGCGGGGCGGCCTCGGGGGTCGGTAGTTGCAGTGAAGTCACAAGATTTCCTCCCGTTGTTCCCAGCTCCGAGCTTGTCGGAGAGGTAAAGAAGGTGAACGGTGAGGGCTTTCCAGAAGTTACAGGGTTGCGAGGGGTTTTCCCATCCGGCTTCTTCCCAGGCATTTCCCCGAAGCAGCTGTGGCTGGCCAGAAATGTGCTTGAGGGGGACACGAACTCATCCCGGGGTGGCCTCTCTCAGATACTGTAGGTGTGTAGGGTAACCACTGTTTTTTAAAAAGACTTTATCTTTCCAAAATATGTAAGTGGGAATCCAGGAGCTAACGCTTTCTGCAGCAGATACAACTAGGCATGATTTTGAGCTATGGCTCATTTGTTCAGTGCTTGAACATTCTCGTGCATTTGTAGAAAGGTTTTGTATCTCTGCAGAGGTCTTGGATCAAAAACGAAGCATTAAACAGGGAGTTACAAGACAAAATAATTTTCTTCTCATTTTTCACTTCTGCCAGGACACATTCCTTTAGTAAGATGAGCAGTCCTTTTGTAAGGGCAGGACTGAGCCTTTTTCCCCAAGAAAACGTTTCCAAGTTGCAATTAATGGCAACTGCTTCATTTAACTGAACAATGACTACAGGGAAACAGGAATTATATATAATATGACTGATGGCACTTTTCTGTATTTAAAGGCTATGGAGAACTACCAACAGCAGTCAATATAACTTGGTCTTCAATCAATTTCAAAACTATACTAAAGTGGCAACCAAAACCATCAGGCTACTTCTATACAGTAGAAATACATGGGTAAGTAGGTAACACCCTGATATGTTCATTAATGGCAATTGACAAAAATGAAAAGAACGTGTTTGAATATTTCTGAAAGTGAATGTAACAGGAAAAGTGCCCAAATGTTAGGATTTAGGAAAATTGCCAACCCAAGTGTTAATACTTCTAAGTGTCCAACTATAAAAATATCAGGTTTAGACTTCTGGTTTTGCCCAGTTCAGTATTTTTTATGTTTAGATCAGTATTTCAGATCTGGAGTTCAGTGCTGCTCGAGAGAGCCAGCCAGGATACTTTGAAATAGTTGATACTCAATCTGACATACCATGTATTAGACAGAACTGCACCTTTTTATGTCTTTCAAGGTGTCTGGACTTGTGTCTTCAGTCTTGGGAGGTGTCTAATAAATGAGTCTGCATTTTATTCTAATCTGTGAATCACAGTAATTAATAATTTTGTCTTGCTGGGTAATACTAAAAATTACTTTTGTTAGTCTACCTCTGTCAAGACTTCTTTTGATATCATGTTTTATGTAAGCTGTAGAATATTGTGGACATAAAATGTAGCCAGCTTTATGATGTGCCTAATGCCTCTTTCAGAACTGCACAAAACCTTCCATGAAGTACAGTCATAAATCTGTGCTGGTTTTAGCTCCCATTTTAATACACAGAGCATTCTTAAACATGCCCTAAAGGGAAAATGCATCATCAAACTTCCTACAGATTAATGAAAAAGTGGTACTGTAGTCTCTGCTGTCTCTAAAAGTGGCATAAAAATGAGTGTTCTCTCATGACCAGCAGGTGAAATAACCACTGTAATGGCTTAATGTGCTTTTTCATTCTTTAAGAGTGATTAGATTAATGGACTTAAAAGCTCACACTTAGCAGAACAAATTTTATGAGATTTTTGAATCCAGAGTTTCTTTCCAGACATTTTGCTTGGAAAAAATTGAGATATGTTTGCCCAAGATTCAGTATAGAATCAGGTGTAGTTCTGCAGCAGAGGCACCTCTTTTGACTGAAGTTGCTGTTATGGAGGAAGTGGGATTAAATGTCTACTTTCTTGTGTATGTATATTTACAGAGTACATTTGTTTCATCGCAAACATCAAACCTCTGTCCCTTTTCAGTGCATCTCTTGTGGCACTGTTCCTAACTGATCTGGGACAAAAGAAATCTGATGAAATGAGAAGGGAGTTCAGGTGACTCTAAAAATGAAACTTGATCTACTTTGAGGAAAACCTCTTTGTTAATATTCAAACAGTCAGCACTCACTCTTCTGGCTGAGATCACACCATTTTTGTTCTCCTTAATTCACCAGCAAAAAGAGGGAAAAGAATGGAAGGAGTAATATCTAATTTGTTTCTAGTTTCTTCTTAAGAGGAAGTAAAATGAGAAATCAACACTTTTTTCATAGTCTCATTGCTATTTCATAAGTAAATGGACCTGTTTCTAGCATTTAAAAATCAAGTGCATGGGTCATGCTTTTTGCCAATGTTTTTAAATTGTAATTCTGCATTGAAATTTGCTACTGTCTGGTTCTTAATGGCATTTGCATAGACACAAATCTAACTAACATCTACATGGAAACATTGTTGTCACATTAAACAATCAGTGTTGATAGAGCTTTCTATAACAACTGATGTTTCTTAAGACGATAGTTTTGAAATGCATCAAGGATAACACCTTCAAAGTGATTTATGCATCTTATATTTTTTAAATGCATTCTGCAATTGCAGAAAAATGCAAAATCAGAACTAGTTAGGATTTCTATTCAATTTGTGTAAAAGACTGAATTTTAAATTCATATATGTGTCCTATATCACATTTCTGTAATTAATATCAATCATACTTGATTTTCTTGAATCTGCATTGAATTGTGAAATACAGCTGTACAGGATAATGGCTTCTCCTTTTAGCTGAATACCTGCAAGACTGTTCTACTGGATGAGGGAAATCTATACAGTTTCAGGGGAAAAATGTTTTTCAACATATCTAAATATATAATATATATATGTCTGGTTCATAAGTGTTGACTCTTCTTTCTTGCTCTTTTCAGACGGACGTCTGATGTGAAGAGAAAATGCATACTGACATCAGAAACAGAGTGTGATGTTACTGATGTGCTCAGGAATGTAAAGGAGACCTATACAGCACACATACTGTCTGTAAAGCCTGCAGAGATGGATAATTTTGAAGAGCCACCTTTTGCAGTCTCTGAAACATTTACACCTTATAGTCAGAGTAAGTAGGATTGCCAATTGAACCTTACTATACATTTATTTTCAAGATTACTTCTGTTGATTTAAAGAAGGTTTAGATTGAGCTTAAAGGTTTTTTCTATAGATTCTTACAGTAACCCTGCTGATATCTGAGAAGATACTCAGGCATAAAGCTTTCCCTGTTATCGAGGAGGGTGTAATATTTTAGTTATCATTTGTTTCTTACTGTCCTGAGTAGACCATTTAGTTAATATTATGCACTAGGTGAAGATGCTTGTTTACAATCTAGGACTTCACTGGCTTTGTAAACTTGTAATAGATTTGAGGAGGGAAGGTAATGGAGGGTGGAAGGAAAAGCTATATATAAAAGTGGTATATAACAAAATATATGTTGTATATAAATGATGACGTCAGTTTTTTAATTCTAAAAATCTTTGTTTAGCTATTATTGGAAAACCAGAGATAGAGGATTATTCACAAAAAGGTTCCAAACTGAACGTCATGTTCAAAGATCCACTTACACCATACATATTTCCTAATGGAAGCTTTCTAAGTATTCAAGATATTTTCCAGCATGACCTGGAATACAAACTCTATTACTGGAAAGATCAAAGTTCTGGAAAGGTAAGGTCTAACTGCAGTTTTTGTTCTGTAATAATTGCTATATTCTGTATAGTTACACAATTTCTGTGCTACCTTAAAAGTTGACACTTGAAATAATTGTTTCCTTTACAGAAAGATGTAACAACAAAAAGCCATAATTTTGAAGTAACCGTTGACAGTGGAAAGAACTATTGCTTCTATGTCCAGGGAATCATTCCCTCCCGCAGAGAAAACCGTAGTGGCCAAGAGAGCACGGTGCTCTGTACCAGTGTAGGAAGGAGTATCTTAGATGGTGAGTATCAGGTGACCTTTGTCACTCAGTCTTTAATATTCTAACAAAAAACCCACATCTTTAAATTCTAATGCCTGCAATAAAATAAACTATTTACTGTGTAAGTTAGAATACACAGATGGAACATGGAAACTCATGGGAATAATTCACTTTAAGTAGGAGTCCACCATCTTTAGTTAGCTGGAGCTAGTTTTAGGGTTTTGCCCAACTGTTTTGGTTAAATCGTCGGAGTTGATGACTGGTGTCTGAGGTTCCAGATCTCATCACTAACCTTCAGCTTCATTTTTCTTTCCAATTGTTTTCCTCGGATCCTTCCGATAGCAGATTCCATAGTAAGTGCTTGAAGGATTAGCTCTAAAACACAGAAGTGCTGGAAACCTGCATATCCATTTACTTGTAGTATGAACTGACCTTTAGTTATGCCAAAAGCGGATGATGAGAATAAGACTTTCTTTCCTGTTCCAAGGTCAGAGGTTGGCAAATAGACTTCTTTACTGGTAAATAAGTGAGCAAGGGCAGGTGAATCAGCCAGCCATTTCAGACTAGCCATTTGGATAACACTTTCTTCAACATACAGTCATCAATATTATGCAAATAATATCACATTGCTCTACTGTATCTTTCTTCTCCCTGGGTAAGAATACTTGCACTCTAGAAAAGCTCTTCTAAAATGGCAAATGAACTCAAATTAGCTTTCTTATCCAGAGAATTTACCACAAAAGTGATAAATTGCAACTTCATTAAAATTTAAATAGGAAAATCTTCTCTTGGTGTTTGCTAGCTTATAACCTAGAATAGATTTTCTCTTGGGCAGAAATCATGTACAGGCAGGGGGAATGGTTTGACTTATGGTGTTAGCATGTTATTTTAGTGCACTAACTAAACTACATTAAAACCTAGAGTGAACCAGGTGAAATAAAGATTTACTTCAGTTCAACAAATTCATGCTAAAATGCATTCAATTCACACTGAAGTGGTGACTCCTGTGAGACTAACATACAGAAAGTATTTTTTCATTCAGCGGAATGAGTGCTAAGAGTCTGTAGCACTCTGATAACTGAATCTTGGAATTTTTTTTTTCCCCCTACAGAATATGGAACAGAAGTCTTCATCATCCTAGCAGTGATAGCAGTTGCAGTCATCACTCTTGCCATTGTCCTTCCAGTGGTTCTGTGTAAACGCAAGAAAGCAAAGAAAGCAAGAGCTGAGAGAGAAAAGGAGCTGCTCAATGGTGTCTAAGGAAAAAGTATTGTGTACATTAGTGGTAGTGGCAAAGCAGAAAAAACCCCAACAACAAAAAAACCTAAATTGGTAATTGGGTGGAGCCTTTTAGGCTCTCTGAAACAGGAATTCTGAAGCCCAAACTTTATGTGGATTAAAAAATCCACTAGACACTACAGATGAAAAATCCAGATATCAGGAAGCCCTGTGTCATTAGTGGCCAGAGGCTGGAAGAGCATTCTGGTGATCTGTTACAATCACAGATTTATAGAATGCGCTGAGTCGGAAGAGACGTATCAGGATCATCGAGTCCAACTCCTGACCCAGCACAGCACCATCCCCAAGAGTCACACCCTGTGCCTGAGAGTGTTGTTTAACAGCTTCTTGACCTCTGCCTGGCTGGTGCTGTGACCACTGTGCTGGGGAGCCTCTTCCAGTGCCCAAACACCCTCTGGGTGAAAATCTTTTCCTTGATACCCAACCTAAACCTTCTCTGACTCAGCTTGATGCTGTTTTTTTGAGTCCTGACACTGGTCACGAGAGTGAAGAGATTGGCACCTGCCCCTCTGCTTTGGTGACGTTGTTGAAGACCACGGTGTCTCCCCTCAGTCTCCTTTTCTCCAGGCTGAACAGACCAAGTGACCTCAGCCACTCCTCATACAGCTTCCCTTCTGGACCCTTCACCATCCTTGTTGCCCTCTTTTGGACCCTCTAACAGCTGGTTTTGTATTGTGGCACCCAAAACTGCCCCCAGCACTGGAGGTGAGGCTGGCCCAGGGCAGAGCAGAGCAGGACAATCCCCTCCCTTGCCTGGCTGGCCATGCTGTCCCTGATGTCCCCAGGACAGGGATTTTCCTCCTGGCTGCCAGGGCACTGCTGGCTCATGTTCAACTTTCCCTTACCAGGTCCCCCAGGCCCCTTCCTGTGGCGCTGCTGTCCAGCCTCTCACCCCCCAGTCTGTCTGTACATCCAGGGCTGCCCATCCCAGGAGCCAAGCCCAGCACTTTCCCTTGTAGAACTTCCTGTGGTTGGTGGTTGCTCATCTCTAAATTGTCAAGGTCTCTTTGCAGAGAGATTGCTCCTAGACTGTTCCCAAGCCCCTCCTGTTGTCCTGTCAAACAGGATTCTGAACTAGAGGTACTTTTACCTTGATCAGTATGGCCTTATTGAGCCAGAAGATTTACGGTACTTGTGAGGGGAAAAAACACTACTTTTGAAATAGGTGTCCTTTACCTAACTAAAAGGAATATTCTTCTGTTTCTATGAAACAAACCCTGTATTTATCTGCCTTTTAACAATATTAACTGGTGAAATAATCTGTTCGTTCAGATGTGACAAAATTGCTACTATTATTTCTGCACTTCTTGGATAAAATTAACTTGGTCTGTTTATCTTTGGATGTAGACAAAGGTAAACAGACTGAAACTACTGCACTGACAACCTGTAAGAAACACTATTGAAGCAGGTACTTGCTATTTATCTGGAAAGTATATGCAGTTACACTACACATAGAGTTACACTACAGACAGGGGAGTCAGTTCCAAGTAAGTGTTAGAACAAATACTTTGCAGGCTTTGAGTCAGTAGTAACTCACTTCAGCAAGCACTGAATAGGTAGCAGGATTTAGTGCATTTTGAACATCATTTTTAATTAACAGTTAAAGAATGGTTTTTGTGGTGTAGATTCAAATCATCTCGGTGATGGGATTTGGAGATACCTGTTGCTTTGACTTCTAGTATTTATTTTGTAAATGAGAATCTAATTTTTATACTGGTGTTATCTGTATTTATTATGGTAATTTATACTTTTCTAGTGAAATAAAGGTGACTGGAAACATAAGTTTTTCTTTTCCTTTTCAAAGCAATGTACAGTATTCATTCCAGAACTAAATTAAATATACATTTAGGAAACTTATTTTGGGACTGCAGTGTAGGCAAACTGCCACAATATAACAAGTGTATAAAGCAGACTACCAGGGCACCTGCAAGGATAAAACTAGGTGAAGCCACAGCTCGCAAAGTGGAGGTTTTGAAGAGTCCTGAGTCACATTTCTGCTGGCCACGTACCTGAGCAATTAGTCAGGGTTTGCATTTACAGCTTCTTCCATTCCCACAGTGCTGCCTGTACTTGTGCTCATGGTACTGATGTTCACTCAAGGCATTATGGGGCCTGCCCCAGAGATGAGAACTGCTGATGATGGTGGTCAGCATACACAAAACACAAAAACTCAAGAGAATAGAAAAAAATAATCTTGTAGCTGGAACTAACTGGCTGTGGATCTCAGCACTTTATACATGCCTTAAAAGAAGGTATTGTATACCCATTGTATTCATGAGAAGGAATAACTTACAAAATTAATATCCCAATCTATCAATTTGTACAGAATTGTATTTTATATTTTTCATCCCTGCTGTGCTATAGCTACCATCTGGATATGGTTTAAAACTCCTGGGAATGTCTTAAGTGTGGTTTATGGGAGATTTTCTTGGGTCTTTAATTCCTCTTTTTACAGAGGGAAGAAAACCACCAGAATTCCCCCCCGCAAAACCCCGTTTACTACATGTTGAGTAATAAATGCTTAATGCATTTTCAGCTGATGCACTGTAAGCCTTGTATGGAGAAGGAGTCTTACAACAGCAATCAAAAACATGAGAGCTCGTGGGAGTCAATTTAAAAACATTCCAAAGTTGTCATCATTACTTCCCTTCCCCGAGGTGCTCTGTTTCCCCAGCTTCATTGAGTGCCAGACTCACAAAAGGGAAGAGCTAATAGGAAAAGGAAAGCCTGTAATTACAGCATAGCATTTATTAAATTAGACCATGCAATTGCTTGTCATTAACTACACAGAATGATGCTATAAATCATAGTTCATTACTTAAAGAGATTCTGGGTTTGTTCTGAATATAGGGGGAGGGAAGGAGGGGAGAAGAGACACCCACAGAAATGCGAACAAGTGCCTTAAATGGCGAAAGAGAGACCCCTGATTGCATGAGTTCTGGAAGCCTGAAGCACTTCTGTTTCCTAGCTGCAGTACGTTATCATCCAACAATGCTGAGTAACCAGAGTCATGGCGCTCACAGATCCTATTTCGAAGGGGGTGTTTTCTGTTTGTGGAGACAGTTGAGAAAGGGACTTCTTAATTGTAAACTTCTGTAAGTTCTATCCCTCGGGCTGAACCCACACAAAATGTTTTATGCAGAGACTTTCTCAGAGTATTGGGTTGGGCAGAAGTTGTTATACCAACAAAGGTGCTGTCGCTAGGAAGAAAGACAAGGCCCACGCATGTGGCCACTTCAGCACTGTATGGATTTAAGAAGAAGGCAGACACAGGGAATGGATATGAGAAAAGGAAGGCTTTTCCTATGCACCAAAGTTCCCTGGCTCCTCTTCTAAGCAGGTTTCTGTAAGCAAGCATGTTCCCACTGATGGTCCCTGTCATCTGAAAAAGGTATCCAACTATTTCAAGTGGATGAATACATTTGCATAGTTCCATCACACAGTATTTGTGCCCTCTCCTTGTACAAGTGAATGTGTAACACTGCACACTGTAACAAGCCTGCTTTAAAACCACATTCTTCTACACATAAGTGAAAAAAGGCTGATACTGTTCTGTTACTTTTCTGTCAGCCCTGACAGCGATACTGACAATAAAAATACTGCCATTACTTAAAATGAACAACTGTAGAGGACTTCACAAGCGTATGATGGATATGGCAGCAAACAGTTCAGCTATTTCTAGCAGACTCAGATTTCCAGAATGAGAAGGCTGCTGCTGAGAGGCATGTAATGATAAGAACCTGATTATGAGCTTAACTTGGATCACTAGTTATGTGGCAACTCAGGACAAAGAGTTTCTGCATGAAGTGAGAATAAACAGCTGTGACAGATTACCCTCTCGGTTCAGTTTTGTAAAGCTGATTATTTTGCAGGTTAGTAGTGATTGCCAGTTTCAGAATCTTGTAATATACATTATCAGACCCAAGAGTCAATTGAATAATCTTCTAATTACATAGAATTTATCTACATACAACTAACCATGCTTTCTATAGTCTATGTTTGTCCTGATGTTCAGGTTTAAGAATGACAGGAAAAGAACAACCTGCTGGACAGGACAGAAGCAGGAACTGGTCAGCTGAAAATCTTTCCACAACCCTTAGGTGTGGTGTTACTCACCATGGCATATGCTCCCTCACAGACTACGCCCAGTCAGCCCCCTACAAAGACAAACTGCCACGGAGAGCTGCCCTTCCTTTGTTTGATGGTGTCCTCCAGTGCTCTACAGCAGAATTTAGCAAAGCTTAGGGCATAAAAATGTGCTGCAAATCTCTTCCTTACAACATACAATGATAAACCTTCCCACCAGTGAGATCCTTCTGCTTCTTCTGGCACAGGCTCTCATTCAACCCACACAGGCTCTTGCAGCATCCCCCCAAAGGACCCAGAAAGAACATCTTCCCCTGTAACTCCTCAGCCTCTAACTGGAGCTGAATTAGCCAAGTTCACAGCAAGATTTCCCTCAGGGGTGGTTTCTCCCAGAACAACCTGCCAGTATCTGGTTATAAACATGCAGCCACCTTGACTGCCTCCAAGGTTTCACAGCCAGGCCGTCTCAGATGTCCAGTTGCTGAGGCGGTGCCTGTTTCTCATCTTGTCAAAAGCGACGTATTTGTGTGACTGGCTCCTGTAAGAAGCTTCAGATGCTTCTGCTCCTGACTTCCCCTGGCTCCTTTGTTGATGTTTCCCTTCCTCTCCTCCATCCCCAACTCATTGCCATTATTTATTCTTCATGAGAGATGAACACTTATTTCTTCAGACAGGTAGGTAGGATCTCATTTAAATCAAAAGATAGAACCTGAATAGATCCATATCCCCTAATCACAATCAAAAACATATTAATAGCATGGAAGCATTATTTTTTACCTTCTACAGCTCCCCTTGGTCACTATTTTTGAGATAGTACCTTCCAGAACATTCACTAGCAGTGCTACAAGTACCTTACTGCACCTTATTTAAGGGTAATTTTTTTAGTGTCTTGTTTAAAATAGCAATGAAGTTATTAACATGAACTTAAAGAATCTTTACAGTTCTAGATCTCATTTATACTCCCTGATGCATTTTCTTCTACTTTTATTTTCAAGTTTTCTACCTTATTATATCAAGAAATATTTAAGTAGCAAAGTAGTGACATTTTTAAATTAAAAAACCTGCTTCATTAAAAGAGTTTTAATTAAAACTCACCTTCCTTTCAACAGAGAAATACCTTCCCAATGAGATCACATGGTAATTTTTAATTAGCTATTCAGTAATTACACAACTCAATTAAACAACTAGTGTACTAGAAGAGCTAGTGACAAGTGAGATTTCAAAACCTATCCCAATAGGAAGCACTCATTATTCCAGGGAAAAATGTGGGTTTTTTAGTTGAGGTTTTTTTTTATTTTATTTTAAAGAGTGCATCCTTGATTAACACAAAAAGTTTTCCCTCTGTTGCCTTCATACTTCACCATCCATTCACCCCAAACATGTACATCTCCACAGAGATAATACTCAGACTGATTTCCCAGCTTTCCCCTTGATTCTTAGCATGATCACTTGCTAGCAGAAAGCACCAAGGGTGTCCCCAGAGCCGTGTGTCAGTGCTGCAGGAGTCACTCCAGTGGGACCGTGCACATTCCTCCCCCTCACAGCGCTCTGCAGGAGCAGCAGCCCTGCACGTACAATCTCTACCATAAGCCATCTCCACAGCAGGAATACTGCCATCTGTGCCTGGTTCCTATGCTTCGTGTGCCTAGAAAAGGTGACACCAAGTGGTAAAAAAGGGGCATAATCAGCACATTAACAATTCAAATGTTCCTAAATGACTAACACACTGAGATCCAGTTTGAATCCAGATTTCATCAAAATTTGGAGGAGAAAGGCACAAGAAATTTATTAAGTCCTCTCTTTTCTAATAATGAAAAGGAACAGAGAGTCTGAACAGCTCAATAAGATCTTATGTTAAGGGTAGGAACAGCTCTCTTCTCCCAAACACCACCCATGTCCTATTCTGTGCTTCACTCTGACAGCTTCTCCAGGAATCTTGGGTTGCAATACACCCTGTGTTGTCCAATATTCAAACACTGCTGGAAACAAGGCCCCAGTTAACAATCCATCAGTACTTACCTATTGTTTGCATGTTGGTGTTGAAGCCTGCACAAAACTATACTCCCTTCTCCTGACAAACTTCTTTAGTCTCAGAAACTCAGGAACAGCTCAGAATTAGATTTTCATGCTGACTGTTAAGCTTCTTACCAGACTTTCTTTCCTCAGTATCCTTGAAACAAAACAGAGTCCTCTTACTGCCCTTTTAACTCTTAGAGGAATGGACTAAGTACCTCACAGAAAGAACTGTAGTCTTCTAGAAGTACTGGAAAATGTTTTACTACTGCTGCACATGTCCTAAATTGAGCTGTAGAAGCCCTGTGAATCATGCTGAAGTACAACCTATGTTTGGAACTGTGATAACATGCTGTCCAGTGGCAAGGAAAAGAAAGGCACGGGTAGGAATAGCTGGAAGGCAGCTGTGTTTGAAACTGGGGCTATTTTGGGTTGTACATGCTTTGAGTTCTGCTGAGCCTGTCTTGAAAAAGCAACCCCAAAAACACTTTCTGAAAAAAACAACTTTCCACTCCACAGTTAGTGATAGGCACAAGGCGGCAAAACAGGTCCCAGCTGAGAGGCTGCTCTTCTGTACCTGTCTCTCAAGCAGGTCCCTACAGAACAAACTCAGAGACAATAATATACATGGTGCCTGCAGGAACTACTACTGTCTGTCAGACACTCCAGTACCTTCCATACACCACCATGAGGCACCCCAGGGACAAGGGGCAGCCTACAGAGGTAACACCCAAAGCATGAAAAGAACGTGCACATCTAACCTCAAGTAGCCTTCCTAAAACTCTCTGCATAGAACTACTCTAAATACAACCATTTTCATAACTGAAAAAATTGAAAGTTTTTTTTTTTAATCTAGTTAGCATTGCTGGGCTGAGTAGATTTGACCTTGGCCCTTAATTCCCTACTGTGCTCCAGAAAGTGCTTGCACAGGGTTCCTGGCTTTTCAGAGAAGTCTTGTTGCAATATATAATATTGCATACAAGTTTTAAGAAGCCTCCAGCACACATGCTTCGCTTTTTAACCATTACTTTTTCCCAACATATTAACCCCTCTATAGGTACTTCACCTTTCAGTGTGTCACATCTGTCCCATCAGTTGCTTCTGACATTGCTGTGTTTAACTGTTGTTTTTGTGCCAACACATTCCTGCAGTAAAATACTACAATTAAGTCAATAAATAAAGGTTAGCTTATTCTGGGGAAGCACCTTTACACTTGCCATGATTCACAGTGACTCAAAGTAGTCAATTGTTTTTTAGGACCTACTTGCATTAAAACACTCAGGATAAGGAGACTAAGGGTGTATTTGGTTATATAGAATTTGGTATGCCTCTTTCAGAGCAGCCTCCCCCAAACTTTCAAAAATAAAGCTTAAAACATTAGCTTTGATTTGTGCCAAACTCTTTGAGTCATTTTAATGGAAAAAATCTGCTTAGTCATGTAGGTGGAGTTCCCTATTTCTACCCAAGTAAACCAGTCTCAGCATTTTTTTTTTGTCTAGACAGAATTGACCTCATTTTTCCAGTTCCGTTCTATTTCGGTTCAGCATCATGTGTAGATGCCACTTGTTTCCCAAAATGAGGGATGGGTGGGAAATAAAGGATGTTGGTTTGTGGACAAGCAGAGCAGGGAACAGGGCTGGGCACTACAACAAATGTGCTCCTTTTACCACTAAAAGCAATTGTGTTCAACCTTTACGGTTCAGACTTGCCAAAGGTCACGAAGAGAGAGGTTTCTAAGCAGTGTAAGAGAGATTGTGATTAAGCCTGGTTTGTGAAAGATATATTCTATGTAAGGAGAGTGTCCAAGTTCACCTTCTCTCCCATTTTAAAATGCCAACTGAATGATTTTTCTTGCATTGTAGCATTCATTACAGGATTACTGGCAAAATGTCTTCAGTTTCCCAAGTCAATCCCCATGGAATTTGCTTAGTCATGTTATTCCTATTTAATCCCTGCATTTACCATATTTTCCAAATTACTCCCTTACAACAGCTCCTGTCTGTGAAGTTCCAGGCTGCTTGTCACCTGACTCTGCTTTTGAATACAAGGAAAGAAAATGATGAAGAAGTTCAAACAAAACTTTGAAGATAATATTTTTCTAAGGTTTTTAACATGAAAGACAAGCTACTTTCACAATAATCTAACTTGGCTATATTTCTGTTTCAAAATGAATGACAGAATGGTTTGGGTTGAATAAAACCAGTTTCATCCTCTCAGTTTCATCAGAACATATAAACAAACATAAGAACCTATAATGTGCACAGCAACTCTACACTTCCCAGTGAAATTTCAAGCATCATAATAAAAACTTGATCATAATAAAACCCGTGTCCAGACCACTGGCAAGAGCCTTGAACCACAACATGTGAAGGGAAAACCAACCAACCCACCTCTTGCTGACACAGCTGCACATCCCTGATTAGAAAAATCAAGAAACCTCTTCCGATGCTCAGGAAAGAGACTGGCACAAACCATCTGGCTATGTACACCTAATAAAGAAGCAAACAGATTATACATAGAAATAACTGCTTTGAACGGCAGCTTTGTAAGCAGAAATTAGAACTTGCACACTTGTTGATTTTCTTGATAAAAGAAAGATAAAAGTTGTGGTTTATTTTCTCTATAAAACCTAGGCAACCTTTTCACCCCACTATTTTTTGCAGGGGGATTTCAGATGCTCATTACCATGGACGTTTCTATGGACATCTCACAGTACCAATGCCAGTTAAATTTTAATTTTAAAAATGTATTTTTAACTTCTACCTTAATGTATCTAAAAAATAAATGTATGTATTGAACAGCCCCTCCACAACACAGAAATTCTTTTCTTTCTTCCTCTCTAACTCATCAACCTAATTGAACAACACTTTGATTTGGAACACTGTATTCTTGGTCTTTACAATACACTTGTTGCACAACTAATCTCAGTTAAGAAAAGAAAAAATCTGTACTACTTAGCATTAGAAAACACTGATCACTTAAAAATCAGTTAATTCAAGCATATCTTGGCTGCACTTTTACACTACTGTGCTTCAAGTATCCTGACAGCTGCTATGTCTACCACAACAAAAGAAAACAATTAAAAATTACAAATACAATAAAAGTGGAAAAATATTAACTTTTTTTTTAAAAATATCCTCAAAGTACAAAGATTAAGGAGCACTCAAAAGAATTAGATACTGATATTATGTTAATCTTATTCAGGCCCTTCTAAAACCAACAAAGGGAAAAGAAGTGGCCAGGAGACAAAGGAGAGAGAGGCAGGATCACAGAATATTCTGAGTTGGAAGGGACCCAAAAGGATCATGGAGTCCAGCTCTTAGGTCAATGGCCTGTACATTATTAGCACCATGCTACAGCCAACTGAGCCAATCTCAGTGCAGACTTAAAGCAGATTAATGCATCTATAATCCCATTGCTCTAAGTATGTGTCTTCAAGAACTGCGCTCATGTATGTGGGTAAGCCTAAACCAACCTAATCACTTGGCTGATTCCAGAGCAAATTTCTGACAGCACTGCAGATTTTCAAAGCTGAACACAAGACAATCGGATCATTGAGCAACTCGGCATTTGTTGCATATGCATTCACTGTATTATTACAGAATTCCTAATCACATCATTAAGAAACATGAAAAGCCTGGATGTATTTTATCTTTAGATTTTTTATTATTATTATTTCAGAGGCACTTAATGTCATACATTTACATAGCGCCATTTCCCCCTCCAAAACACTTTACAGTATTTACACACAGGAATGTTTCCCACCGTTGAAATGCAGCCATCTGACTATTTCCAGTACCGTCTTCAAAGCACCAACAATTTGAGACTGAAAGTATTCATCAGCATGTTGTCTATTAAGGTAGTTCAGAATTCCATTTCATGAACTTCCAACTTGTGCTATTAAAGAAACATAACTAAAATACAGTATCACAGTGCAATTCTGCAACAGAACTGAGACTTCTAGCATTTTCATTGGATTTTTTTACAATCTCTCATTAGATCAAGTCTATCTCAAACACTCTAATGTAAGGCCTTTTAAGAATATAATTCTAAAATATCATTCTTTTTTTTATATTTTCTTTATAGGCCTCCCTTACAATCAAGCACAAAAGAATATTTTTTTGTCCTTCCAGGATATTTAGAAACACCAAGTCCTGGCACTAAAGAGATACCAGCATCCTCAGTTTCAACAAACTTCATGGCACCTAAAGGCAAACCTATTCCTCATTGGTTTTGGAAATGGATTTTTTGTTTGTTTGTTGTTAGTTTTAAAAATAAATACAAGATCACATAAAATTCTGTTACAACCAGTAAAATTGTAAAGTACAATTGGGATTGGCTGCTGGGGGCAATGTAAGTGTGCTGTGCATGGTTTTGCTTGTTAGCATTAAAAATAGATTAAAGTATCCCAAGTTCACTACTCCACTGCAAAAGACTGCCCTAATCACAAAGATCATAGCAACTTTCTCAGTTTAGAGAATTTTTTCTTTGTCTCTCTAAAAGGCTACTAAAACATTTCTTCCAAGAGAAGTTGTTCCATTTGCGCTGAGAACTTCCACAAAAAAAAAAATTAAACCAAAAAACCTCCCCACCCAACAACCTATCTGGCATCCCTATTTCCATGGTTACTCTTTGAAAAAGACTATGAGCTCACACACAGCATGCTGCTACCTGCTACATTATGGCTGATGTGAGAATCTGAATGAACAGAAACAAGAGATTAGTGAAATCAGGCACCTATCTGCCTTCCTGTAAAACAAGCATAAAAATTATTCTGGTACCTTATTCTCTTGAATATGCTATACTTCAGAGAGAAGCTTTTATGATCTTCATTGATGCATCATACTCTGACTCTACTGTGGTCACTTGATTCTTGTACCAGGATAGCTGTTTGTGTTTGAGTACCTCCTTGAAAGAACACTCACAGGTAGGGGCAAGAATGATAAAAGGAAAAATATTAACAGGTAGCAATTTCAACATGAAAGAAATTTACTAATTAAACTGGATAAAAATTAACAAACAGCAGTGCATCCAAGTACATACTCATTTTATAAAAAGTAGGGGCTTTTTAAAATCTAAACCCTCGATAAAAGATGCACAAAGTATAGATGTATTGCATATTTTATGCATGCCTTCATGTAGTGCATTCCTATATTATATCTTACATGGAACACTAAAAAACTATTAGACCTTCACTGTACAACAGGTACTGTAATTTTTTTTTTGTTTTAAAGCCTAAATAGCAATTCACTTTGAATTATACCTTCCTATTCCCTGATCACAAAAAACACCTTGCTGCATTTATGCTTGTCAAAGTCAAATGACAACCACAGTAATCATTTGTATGGAAAAAACAATTACAGTAAACTATTGTAGGAGTTTGGTTCCTTTGAGGGGATTTGGAACCTGGAACAGGAAAATCAGCAAGGACTGGAGATCCTTACAAAACACAGAGAATCACTAGTAAATAATTGTATCGGAAATCAAGAAACATCATGACAATAAGGGAATAAACATGAAGAATGAAAGCATTGTTTCAGGCTTCACAGCCTAGAAGACCAAACAGAGAGTACCATTATCACTTGCTTTCAAATTCAGACATGAAGGGCAGCTAAAACTGTATGATCATCAGATTTTTTTGAAGAAGGAGAAAAGGAGGAACTTGGAAAAAGTAACTGCTGTATTACAGGACTGAACACAGGAAAACTGTCTGCTATTTCACAGGTTAACATTTTTGAGCCCATTATAACCTCTACTGATTGAGGAACGACTGGACCCACATTCTTTTTTCTCTGTTTCTTCTTGTGGGAGTCATTCATTTCTTCAGAGCTAAAAACATTCACAAGCTTCTTTGATACAAGGATCATCACCTTTCTTTCCCTCTCGTTTTTTCTTGTGGGTCGGTCCTTTCCTCCCTCAACCTCCTCTCAACTCTTCCATTACCACAATATTTCTCTGACATAAAAAGGACAGTTGGGCTGGAGGATGGATGAAGCTTCTGCTGAACTGGGAGAGAATGGGAGCTGAGCTGCAGACAGAACTGCATGGACAGACAGATGTTAAAGATGAATCCAAATCCCAGCAAAGAACAACCTTTTTTTTTCTAAACACCAGAAGGAATTAGTTTTGTCTTTTAGTTTCAATTCATCATTTTTCAGCAAGAGCACATTGGCTACATCGCAAGGCTTGCACAAGGAAAAGGTTCTTTCATTTAACAGGGCACAGATCTGAAGATGGGACAATGTCCTGCACTGTGCAAGATCTCTCTGAAACATGCATAGAACAGAGCAAAAATCCAAGACTGCTTTGCAGGAACAAGAGAGGTAGCAACCCTAATTTTAACAGGGCTTTTCACCAAAGGGAAAGAAGGTCTACAAAAGTCAAATCAGCTGATTTCAAATGGTTTGCATCCCAGGATGAATCAGGTTACACTAATTTCAGCCCAATTTAATTTAGGCAGGTTTTTAACCACAAGAATAAGGACATTCTTAGTACGTATCAATAATTAAACCAACATATACACAATTAGCAATATCCTACATAATAGTAAATGCTTAACAAGCTGAGTAATTTTATGGTACACTGTCTAACATTCTACACATTTCCTGTAATCATCAATCTCTAACAGTTCAGTTCATGACTTTAAGATCCAAATTCAACTGTGTCTTCAGTTATTTTCTTGAACTCATAGTGCCCTCGGCCATCCATATGCAAGTAGAACTGAAAAAAAACCAACATATGTTATTAACTGAAAATTACCAGCTCTATTACGACCTAAAGAAATTATATTTTTAAGTACTTCTAAAAATCTTTAAGAAACATTTCAAAAGTTTTAGCAAAATCTTCAACTTGGAGGGTAAGCTGCTCCCACCTCACATGTCATTAAATTCACCTACGTTTGTAAAAATGTTAAACTAAATTTTTGCATATCATGTATCAGTCCGCTAACAGCCACATCTAGACTTAATACTGTTCTCTTGGGTTTTGTGCCAATATACTTAGGGCACAGATTCATCCCTGTGTATTAATTCAGTATTTTTATCCACAGGTACAGTCTGTCTGTATAAAAAGAACAGTAAAACCTTAGTTTGCAATAAAAAAGTCCACGTCTTAGAGACCTTCTTTTTAAAGCATAAATGTATTAGATATAACAAAAGCAAGAAAAATCCATGCTGTTTACTGGATTCTAGTTCAAGAAAGAAAACTTAAGCAAGCCTCTCATATTTTATAGATACATATAAAATTTTTGGATAGCTTTCTTTCATAATTAAAAGCATAAGAATATTTCAAAGAGTAAAATGGGATTATGAAAAGTAAAACCTTATAAAAACCCAAACAGAACATGACCTATTAGGATGTAAAATGATAACACCTCAAATCACCAAGTCAATTTCATAAAGTCAGTCAACAAAACCCACAAATATTCTTAATAAAGCTAAGATTACATACATCGTGATGTTTCCAGAGTGACTTCCTGTGGGAAACAGTGAAGAGAGTGATGCCAACCTATATGACAAAAATACCCACAAAACAGTTAATTCTTCTCATGGTTAAGGTGTTATTAATTTTTCAGTATTGTATCAGATGAAGCTCTTAAATTCATAACCACAAAGTTCAGACTATTATTAACACTATACATATATAGCTTTTATTACAAGATTTTGCAGGGGGGCGGGAAAAAAGCAGTCAGGAGAGATTTATATGATGATAAAGCAAGATAACATTTTTTCTTTCTGCAAGGACGGCCTAACCAGGAATTCTATTTTTCAGCAACATGCATTAGCCACTTGGCAAGCAGAAATGAATATTCATCTTAATAGAATAAGAAGTATATGGAAAACAGACTTTAAAATTTGTCAGGGTATTGATACTGATGTAGTACAATCAGTTCATGAAATAATGCTCCTTCTCCTGCAGAGTCCTCACCTCATGTCCATTCACTACTACAAAAGGCTCCTTTAGTTTCAAGCACATATTTCAGTGGATGCACAGCTTCGCTCCATTTTCATTCTGGAATACTGCTACTCAATAACTAACATCATTTCAAGCCCTTTCTTTCCCAGACTAGGGTGTGAAATTCAATCTTATTGATTTTACATGGCACTACAGGGAATCTGAAATGGTGAGTTTAAGAGGACAAAGAAACACAAAGCTATATTTAGCACCATCGTATCTTCCTAGAGTGCTTGGCTTTTTGTATCTCCAAACAGATGGAAACCTTAACTTCCAACCTTTCAATTCTGTTGCCCTGGCCAAAAGAAGCCTTTTGAACAAGAAAACATTCTAGAATTTTAGATTATTTGGTCCTAACTTGACATTCTAAGACTCTATCGGGAAAAGTAAGGTTACTTAGCAGTTAGTAAGAGTTCTTGGTCTATCACAGAGGCTACGTGTACATCTAAATTATCCTAGGACTACAAAATGATTACTGAATTCTAGTGTGCATGAAGTTGTATGCCCCTCTAAGTTTTTTTCAAGATCTTTTTTTTTAATTTTTAGTCTGCACTTGGCATAATGAAGATTGAACCTTGTACCAGTTTAAGTTTCTTGTTAATGTACAGAGATAATTCCAGAAACAAAGAGCTCACCTTCCGGCAGTGGCTGTAAATGTAGCCCTCTACATCCACACTAACAGCACTGGTGCACTCATCCAGAATTGCAAACTGGGGCTTATGATAGAACAGCCTTGCCATCTGGAATGAAAACCAAAACAAAAGGATACTGTGGATACAGAACCACTAGCAATGGTGCAGTGTTAGAAGTTAAACTAAGAATTAGTGTCCAAAAATCTGCTATGAAAAGGGAATTAAGTTGGTACCCACTGAAACCTAAAAATCAAAAAGTTGCACATTTTCTTATTTTTTTTATTCAAGACAATTATTTTAGAAATTCTGTTTATACAATGAAAGCACAAGACATGGTGAAATGATGTTTAAAAACCAGTATTTCCTTTTAAATTTTGAGTACAAACCCCACTATTTTCAGTTGTTTTCTCAGTATTTAGGTATTTCACATTTTGGGGATTTCTTCTAAGCCAAATACTAGTATTTAATAAATAAAAATAGCTTACAGTTCAGATTTTATTTTTTACTTATGTTCTGCATTTGTTAAGCATTTATGCTTTTGAGACATACTGCCATTCTCTGTTTTTCTCCCCCGCTGAGTACATCCATCCAGTCCTGAACACTATCCCAGCCTCCTTCACGTTCCAAGATTTGACCCAGCTGGACATTATCCAAATACTCCTTCAGCACCTTTTATGGAAACAGGAATGACAAATAAAGCTTACATGAACTTAAAAGACAAGTGGTTGAAAAAAGCTAGAAAGGATTATACCGTAACATTATCAACCCTGGTAAATATAAAAATACTATTAAATGCAGTGCTTTTCATAGCAATTTCAGTATTTCAAATTGGAAGCATTACTCATCCTGAGCAAGACAAAGGGTTAATGAATTAATTATCATTACCTGGTCAGAAATCCCTTTCTTTTTCTGATCTTCAAAAGTATCTGGATATATAACTTGATCTCTGAGTGTTCCAAGAGTCATGTATGGTCTCTGAGATACAATTAGAACCAAAAAGGTGTGTCAAATATTTCTAAACATAGTCAAAGTACAAAGAAAAAGAATATTATTGGTGAGTAAAGTACTTGGTCTCACCTGAGGCACATAGAACAATTTTCCTCTTACAGGTTTTGTTAAACGGCCACCAAACAAAGGCCACAACTACAAAAGGAAAAAGATTAAAATTTGACAAAAAAGTCCAATTACAACCATGCTTTGCATTCTCCCCTGTTAGTTTTATAAAGTTCCCTTACCTCACCAAGAACACGGAACAGGGAGCTCTTCCCACACCCATTTGGCCCACAAATCAGCACATTTGCACCAGATCGAACCTAAAAATCACAAAGCCAACACATAAAATGGTAGTGAGAAAGTATTGCTGAAAGTTTCTACAATCTGGTATCATCATATACTTGTACACAACCTTCTGACATTACAATGAGCAATTTCCAGCAAAAATTAGGTTCTTTCCCCAACTGGTTTAGCATCAACTGCAGCTGGAAGAAAATGCATGTGTAACAAGAACTTTTTTGGGTAAAATAGCTTATTGCCTTTTTTTTTAAACTAATGTGATGATTTGTTTGCACTTTTCTTATAAATATGATGACCTTTGAAGCTATCATCTTCCCTTGAAAATTTTGTATTAATATTGTTTCCTATGATACTAAAAAACTTACCTCAAAGTTAAGGTCTTCAATCAAAACATCTCCATTAGGTGTCACCAAAGGAACATGATCAAACCTGTATGTTTTGCCAAGTTAAAAAAGAAAAAACAACAGTTGCCTAAAAGAAGCTAATACTGCATGTTTTCTTGAGAGATTTAAGGCACTGGGAAACACTTCAGCAGTACTTCATTCACTCTCCCAGTTTCCAACTATTAACAGCTAAGGAAGTTCTTGAACCAAAAAGGTACCCTAGCTTTTAAACATCTACCAGCTTGGTTTTATCCCCTGTATTTGTTTTTTGAATCCTTCTAAGCCTTTGGTATCCAAAACATCTTGTGGATATAAACCTACATTTAAGGATGCATGCCATTTTAAACCTAGTAGTGAAGTGTATCTCACTAGTTCTACAACATGTAACGAAGGACTTCTCTGCTCACCTCCCCCTTGCCTTTTTTAAAAATTAATAAAAATAGCTATATCATCTCTTTTCCCCCTTCCTTCCTCTGCTTCCCCTTTATCTTCCTATCTGCTTTTCACACTGTCCAAATTGAGATTATTTGATATTTCAACTGGCTGTATTTTATGCCTTTAAGTACTACTACTGTGTCAGTGCTACATTCCTCAGTCTGCAAAGAATGTAGGAACAATCAAATACAAGTACATGAACGAAATCTCTAAGCATGCAGAATTACAAGCAAGTACTTTGAAAATGAATACAAACTTGCCCCTGATTTTTACAGCTGAATTATATAATGGAATAAAATCCATAACTAACATATTTCTAAGAGGAAACAAGATGGTCTGAGAAGCTATATTCTAAAGGACAGTAGAATGTTACCAAAAAGCCCAAATCCACAGAGCAGATTACGTCTTCTGCTAATATGAGAGGATAAGAATTGGCTTACAGAACAAAAATGCTGGGTGGGTGTGAGGTGGAATTACTAGTAAATAAAGTAAAGTACAACAAGAACTGCAAATTGTAGTAACAGGTATTCAGACCTCTGTTAATGGTCATAGAGAGAAAGATTTTTAAAAAGTCTACATTAAAAATATTGAACGATTGAACTTGTGGAAACTTCGCAAACATACTTGATAAGGTTATCACAGTTGATAATTTCTCCAGATCCAGGTATCAAAGACAAAGGCTGCTTTTTATTTCCATCTTAAATAAAGAAAAAAGTATTAGTGACTGAAATGCTGCACAGAGATGCACATATTGCATATTATATCACATCTACCTTTTTCTTGTGATATCATAGTACGCTGATATTTGCCACTGTTCAAGTCCTTCAGAACCTGCATTAATTCCGTGATTCGAGCTGTGAAGCTTAAAAAAAGAAAAAATATAATCCGTAGATGCTCTAATAAGCACTCTGTCAAACTGCTAAAATGACAATTATTCAACCCAGCACAGAAGCATAATGCTTACATTTAGATTTGCACCAGGTTGTCCAATATGCACCATATTTTACAAGCTCCTTTTCCTTTTTCTGTAATAGCCAAATTTTACTTCTTACGATATAAAAAAAAAGCTCGGTCAATAATCAATACATAATTGATTTAAGAGCATTTGACAAGGTTTGAACTGCACATTCAAACTGCATGCTAGTACTATCTAGATGTGAAATTTCTAGTGGACATAATTTGCAAATCTTCAGATGTGTTTTCAGCATAAAGTGTTATCAATTGCTGAATTTTTAGCACACTGCAAGGAACAAAGCACATAAGCCTATTTTAATTCTACAACCAGTTTCTGAAATTGCGATGAGAAAGATTCTTGCTATTAAGCTTACCCAGCCAATCTTGTCATTTCACGGCCTGCTAGGACTATTCTGCCCAAAGCTTGAGACATTCTCAGTAGCATTCTTCCACTTTGGTAGTAATCCTATAGTAGAAGAAAGTTTCTTTACATGGACTAACAAAATTTAAAATCTAGAGGTTGCTTTAATTCTGGTCTATTTACCTCCAGAAGTTCTGCATGAGTGCTATTCTGATGACGGGGATCAGACAAGTCCAGAAATGGACGACTAACAACCAGGTAGCCAACCACAGTGGCAAGGTCTGCAGTTTAAGAATAAACATTAAGCTCCACATTAATTGACACAGTAAGAAAAAAGACATTTCTTATGTAAAAAGTTTGTTTTGTTATTTATAGAAATCCATCAGCACTTGACACACACTTACATTTGGCAATGATAGTATCAATGAAGCCCATAGAGAACCGGAACAGGATGAAATTATGTAAGTGTTCCACCTGGGAAGTTACAGAAGAAACAAGTTCAAACTCTACCAGTACCTGTTTTACTATCTTTTATTAGACATTTAGTTCCAAACAGTTATTTTTCAGTAGCTCAGATACATTAACATGCCTCTAAGTGTGGTAAGCACTGCACAAGAGTCCCTGCTGGCAAAGACTTGCATTTGTGATCAAAACAACTACACGTGAAACTACATAGTGAGAACAATAATTGTGGTGGGTGACAAGGAGGTACGTGGCAAGAGAAAGGCCATTCTAACAGACACTTCTGTTCTGCTTATAGCCTACCAGCTAATTTTTTAATCTAACGAATGTAGCAGCAAAAACACCAAACCAGTAAGTCAGGTTTTATGAACATATGTCAAGAATCATCACCACAGAATTAATTAAGTTTTGCTTAAAATGTGTTAAGAGATAAAAGAGGCTTACCAGCTTACGGAAAGTCTTGTGAATAGTCTGTTTTTCTCTCAAGTTTCCATTATAAAAAGCAATTTCCTCACTAAAAAGAAACAAAAAATAATGCAACTTCATTTTGTTCAAGACAGTCTTTGAAAAAAGTCAGCCATAAAATATGGGAATATAGAACTTTCAGTTACTTTATGAAATAAGGGTTTGTACTTTTCCACAACAGTAGAACTCAGAATTATTATACCCTGCTTAGTCTTGACTATGGAACATAATGCACATACAAATTACTTTACAGTAAAGATGCAAACACTTGGCTCAGACCTAATAGCATCACACTTCCCAAGTATACTTTAACACACAACTTCCATTTACCCCACAGTATTGTCACTTACATCTTAGCAGCCAAGCAAGTGCATACCTGTTTGTAATGAGCCGTGAGTTGACATATCTGTACTCCCCTTCATACTTTTGTTCTATAATAGTCATCTTGCCAATTGGTCTCCTCAAACGAGTAAGGAAAAACCCTGAAATAATCAAGTATGCCATCATGCTAGCTGGACCCTGTGAATACCAAAAAAGAATAAAAGTTTAGGTGGTCTCAAATGACAGTTTCTGTACCCAAAATGCCCAGAAAGCATGAATCCCTTGCTTCTTATCTCCTATGTGCCTATGTTGCCAATTCCATTACATTTGCAATTCCTGTCATGTCACCTTCTTTGGTGTTGTAGATACTACTTTACTAATTTTACGTCCCTAGATGTCCTTCCCACCCCAGCCTTCTATTCAGGTTTTATCACTACCCAGTGTGACCTGTCCCCTACTGTTCTAGTTTATTTCATTAATGATTTACTTGTACTCTCTCATTTCTTCTCCCTCCTTTCTGCCTACTTCTTTTTCTTAACATTTGCTGAACTGTTACACAGCAGCCAATATTTCAATCCCATTGTCTGCTATACATATTTCCTGGGTCTCTCAAGCAGTCCTGGATCCTAAGTGTCCATAGACAAAGGACAGATGATTAAATACACTGAAGCGTGGAATGGCATAAACTGAATTTGGCATAAACTGCACATAACAACTACTACAGACAGCAGAACAAAGACATCTGAGACTGATAAAGTTACCAAGGTTCAGTTAAGCCTTACTGCAACTCTGTCTCAACAAAATTTGCACCATGTGACCCACAGCTACTCCTTTTCAACTCCTGAACATTTTTGACAATGCATCATTTGTCTAATCTGAAGAATTAATTCTGCAATTATTCAGCTTATCGAGTCTTACAGCTCAGTGCAAGAAATGCTTCCCCTTCACAGAGGCTGCACAGAAACAGAAAACTTATTTTCACCTTTAAATGGAATTCATGCAAGATATAAGCAGTTAAAAGAGAGTTGAACTAAATAGCATTTCCAAATAAGTATTAGAAGAAAAAAAGAACTTTCTTGGTCCTTCAGACTGCTGATCAAATGCATGAAAATGCTGATTTTTATTTTGCTTGCCTCAAAATAGAGGGCACTAAAGCACACAAAACATTAAGTGTAAATGCATATTTTCAGTATAGCCCTTCAAATAATGTAGGAATCCACAACTACCAACTAGAGTTTTCCTCAGATTCCAAACAGGTACAAGGCTATAAACAAAGAAGGGAAAATGTGCTTATAGTTCTAAAAATCCCACTCAATTTACCTGTGCTCCTATTGCACTTGTTAGCTTGAAGATGTATAAAACTATATCCAAGAAGGGCTGTAAGAAGCATAGGAAAAAAGCCTTAGAACATAAACACAAAACTAATATAAAACAGTCCAAAAGCCATGTACCACCCCAAGAACAGTTATAGCTCTGGAAGCTAAGACAAAAGGAATCTCAGCCACATGACTTTTTCCTGAAAACATTGGCTCAAGAATTGAACAAAATCATTTACCTTCAGATAAATACACACCATATGAAAAGAGTACTCTGCCATTTTAGGTCTGTGTGGACTAGAACCCATAATAATTTAACTGAAGTAATTATGAGAAATACTGAAGGAGAAGATAATGCCATATATTTGGCTATGTACCTGATCGGAGGAACATTCCCAAGTTCTATAAACTCCCTCACTAAGCTAAAACAGCTGAACTACAGGTTTTGCAGTGAGAAGGTTTTGAACAAAGTAACTTGTAGTTCACTTATAGTCAGCTTGTATGAGACACATAACATCTAAAAAATTTAGTCAGAAAATGTCAATGGTATTCTCATTCACTGCCCAATCACCTTAAAATTCACACCAGAAAAAGGGAAAAGCTTATTCAACCACACGTCCCTACACAAAATAATATTTGTGTGTAATTGAGAGCTAGCCATTGCTTTTCAGAAGCATCAATATAATAACAACATAGCATCATAAACAATTTTTTAGTACCATGCTCCAAGCAATCCACATACAAATGCACATAATTGTTGTGAGCTGATACCCCCATCCTAAATGTCTACAGCTACTACTCAAAGTTCTCTCTACTACTCAAAGTTCTCTCTTAAAAGACTTACCTTGCTAAGATTTGAGTACAGGTCCACTACACTATTACAGAATTTTTCCACGTCCTGTGTAAGGAGTTGATCTGGATTAGCTATTCTGTTGTCCAGATTTCCCATTTTGTAGTATGTATAAGCTCTGAAACAAAACAATTGCTAAGTGGCAGAAAAAAAAAATCATTACCTGGGATCTGAAATAACTGGAACGCCCTTGCTTCATACAACTGAGATGCTAAGTAGTGCAAACATTAAATTACTGTATGGAATCAACATAGCTTGCACTTCTACCTGACTAAATCCATATTAAATGCTGTTGGACTGTTTAGGCATTTAGGCTCCAGGATGTCTGAGATGAAGCTCAGGCTCACGCTGCTACTGAACTTAGAAAACCCTCACACACTCTGCTACAGCACATCTGCCAACCAAATTTCAGTGCGGAAGGACAGAAGGAGCTACTCAAGCTCATGCATCCAATTCAGCCTTCACCATATGAAGGCACCTTCCAGTCATGGAAGCAGTACAGTGCATTTTCCCCCCAACTGAGCCAACTTTACTATCTTCATATCTATGACATATACAACCTGGATAAGCCACTCACCCTCAACTGCAAGTTAACTGCAATCTTCTTACTATGTACTTAAAATGACTTGAATCAACTTTTAAAAACTATAGACAAGGTGTTACTTACTTAAGATATTCTTCATAGAGATATCTGGTAAGTCTTACTCGGAAGCAGAGTTTCAGTTCATTTAAACCATACTTCAGGAAGTTATTCACTAAAGAGATCTAAAATAAGAGACAGTAATATTTAACTAACAAGATCAAATAGATCAATCTGCAGCATAAATTGTGTAAACACTTTAAAACAGATCAATTCTCCCCTTAAATTCAATAATGCCATAAACACACCTAAGACCAGACAGTGTCTACAGGACCACTGCTTAGGTTTCTGTCTCCAGGTCCCAGTGGATCTCACCACTTACGATAAAATACATTCATATTACATATTTTCAGCTCTTTCGATAAACTCTAGAAAAGAGCCACCATTTTACAACCACTGCCTTAAACCTGTAAACTAGTTTTAAAATTTATTGCAAACCAGGTAGCAACAATTATTTCTATCTGGTGCAGATCAGAGATGTCAATAAGCAGAAGGAAAATTGAAGTGTGGAAGAAAGCATAAGAAATCTGTGAAAAATGTAAGAAATAAAAATTAAAGTCTAAAAAAAATTTTCATCTTCAATGGTGCCAAAAGAATTCCAAACCTATAGTCCAAATTGCCATCAACAAAACTAACCTGAAAAACTGAACATATCTGTTAAAAAAATAGTTGCTACCAATAAGGAAATATGCTGATAAAGTCTCCCACACACTGGAGCCAGAAAATTAAATGTGTTTTCATACAGACACGTATGTAAAACAATTTCCATAGGTTTTAAGACAGTCCTTTGAGATATTTTCCTCAAAATCTTAATTTACATTTAAAATATGTTCTACTAATAGGTCAGCACAAGAAAAGCACTTACAGCAGGCATTGCAGCAATGAAGTTGAACAAGTATTTCTTGAAATCTTTTCTGCTGCGGCCAATGATAGCACTGTAAATGACCACCAGCTAAGAGTCAGTTACAAGAGAAACAACAAAGTATAAACTTGCATGTCTTAAGTGGACCACACAGACAAAAAAAAAAACAATCATGGAAACCTGTAGCATCAGAGTAGGATCCAGCCTGACACCCTTGAGTAAGCAAGTGGCAGACTGAGCAGTTATCTCCTGTCTGCTCCTCTGTAACTGCCCACATTAAGGGCTCAAAAATTAATGGTCACAGAATACCAGTTCTTTCCCTTCTCTGCTTTCACAGATTCTCACAAGAGAAGCAAAGCAGTCCTTCCATTCTACAAAGCACAAAATGTCTCTCCTCAAACACAGTATCATTTTGAATTCACAGTTCAAGACACATTCTGACTTGTTTCAAACAGCAACAAGACCTATAAGAATAATTGGAGGTCTAAAAACCACTTTCTATCACATTAAGACTGAAAACATTGTTTTTATCAATCTAAAGACCAAACAAATTGCAACTACACCAGTTTTCCAACAGTTTTAAACAAGCAAGCTATAAAATGTCTGAATATGTATTCTGATAGACAACTTCCCCCGGTAAACACATGAGAGAATGTTTAAAAATAACAGATGTACAGGTACCTTTCAATGACTGTTCCATTTTGAATCATCCAAATATCACAGTAAGTTCGGACTACCAGCATCACAGCAATAAGCAGCAAATAACCTGTCTAGTACAACCACAGAAATATAACAGTTAAATAATGGCTAAAATTCACCATTTTTTTCAGTAAGTCATCCAACTGTATCTAACAGAAAAGTACCACCGTGCTGCCCTAGCTAATGTAATATTTACTTATTTTTGCTGGAAACACATTAGCATACAATACTTTAAATAAAGTACTGACTAACATTTTTACAGTGAAAGTTTGCCTTTTAAAAAGCTGTATTTGGTTGATAAATATACTGGACACATATAATAAGATGGAGGATTGCAGGAATAAATAAGTTACTGCTATCCTGAGACACCTTTTTGCCATAAGATTGCAAGAGACCTCTGAACACCTCTACTTCAACTCCCTACCCAAAACAGGGCCACTAGTAACCAGTCACCTGTCAGACCAACAGTGCAGACAGTTTCCCATGCACTTCACCATGCACTCATCCAGCCAATTCAGTTTGGCTGTCAGGGTATTAAGGGAGGCCTGATATCAAAGTATTCTATATCCTCTGTTCTTCTCTTATCCACCCAGCCAGTTTTCTCCTCACTGAAAGCAATCAGGTTAGTAAGGCATGGTCTGTCACTTGTAAATTCAGGCTGCTTGTAGCCACTTTTTTGTCCCTTGTGTGGCCAGAATTAGCTTACAGAAGTTTTGCTCACAGTCTTGCCAGGAATATGGTGAGGGTGACCAGCCTGTAGCTTCCAGTAAACTTGTTTTCAAATATGGGAGCAAGGTTTGGGGCTTTCTGGGATTATCTGTAACCTCTTCTAATGGTCAGGACCTTTGGAAGCTGATCTGGCAGCTCTGTGAGCACTCCCACAGGTATTTCCACCCATGCTTCTACCTTCTATGCACCTCCTTTTTGTAGCTGGGCTACTGAAGGTCCCTGTTCATGCAGGCTAAGCTGGCTGTCATGCTTGCCGATGTATGTTTAAGTTCTTACAGTTCATTGCTTAAGTTCTGAGCTCAACTAATGCTTTGGATTTTTTTTCTTTTAAGTGTCCTGGAAAGCCTGAGCAAGATGGAGACACTGATTTCTACATTGCATAGCTTTCCTGAAATTATGCTGAAGAGACTTTTTGACAAATTCATTTTCTAATACAGGTCGGCCTAGATATAAGTTACTAAATCAAAATAATGAATGAACTGCATCCTATTTAAAGACAGGAAGCATTTCCACACAGAAGTGTACTGCCTTGTACAAGACAAATCCAGATGCCTTTTTAAAAGTTATGCTACAACAGTAGTTATCAGTTGACAGTAAAAGGCTTATCTTGTAATTGAAAACAGAATCTTTGTGATATAACAACTGAGCATAATGTAGACTTCTATATTATTACATTGGTATTTTAAAATACATAGCAAAATTTAGTCCTGTTTCAGTAATGTATATGCAGTTGTTTAAATTCTGATGTAATTTCAAAAGAGACTTGACTCCAGCTTTATTTCTTTATTTATTACTGCAGGCAGTGCTTACCTCTTTGCAGAATGTTCTAGGGACCATTATTTTCAGGATTCGACATATTCGTGCAATAAACACTCTGTCCACCATGGCTCGCTCCTTCTTTCCCTCTTTCTGCTGCACACAGAACAAAACAAGAAAAGTGAGAATTTTTTGTATTATTGAACTGTTGATGTGGTATTTTCCTTACCCAAGTCATTTACAGCTACCTTCCTTCTGCACAATTTGCAATATTTCTCTCCAACTTAAGACTTGTTCAGACAAGTTAAATAAAGAATTGGGAGCTATCAAATCAAAGTACAATAGGAAGTAGCTGCTATGATAGAAGTACTTTTTATTTTAATTCTGTGTTAAAGATGATTATCAAACAATGCAGACTACAGCACTAAAGTACATTCAAGTGCAAGTTGTAATGAAAACATCTCTTAACATTGCTTGTCTCTAAAAGACACCATCAGCCAGTATTTTTAAGGATGCCTTCCATTATTTAGCTAGACAATCAATGGGTTAAACTCTTTGACTGTACAGACCAAACTTACTTCAAGTGAAACCAGAATTTTTTATTGCTTTACTTCTACAAAATGGTGAAACACACTACTTAGGTATATCTACCAGACTTTAAACCCCTCCTGTCCCATGCCCAAACACCTTTTATTTGAGAGTCAGTTTCATTTGTTCACTCCATATAACCCTATCTTCTGTCCTGGCTAACCTGAATACTTTTTAAAAACTAATGGTCCAGGTTTCTTTTCTTTCATGTAAGGACATGACAGAAGAATTCAGTCCTGAAAGCAGACCAAAAGGGCACATGTGCACTTTGAACAAGTCCTGCCTAATCAACATAATCCTGCTACCTTTGCTACTCAGTGCTCAGGTGAACCCTGCTATCAACGCCTATATCAATATTACAAGGTCGACAGGAAACCTGAAAAAGATCCACTCTGAATGCTCTGTGAAGAAGCCTACACCTGTTTTTCATAGCATGGAGTCAACAATACTCCCATCCTTTTCAAAAATCTATGTGAACACAAACTAGGAATAAAAATTCTAGCCAAATAGGATGCTATACAGTAGATGATTACAACACTTTAATTAAAAATTATTTACACAAAAATCCAAGGAATCCAAACAACTAAGACTACTGTCCAGTCCTAATGAAGCATGATCCTACATACATTATTGCTTTCCTGTAATAGAAATTACTAACACAATGTCTACACAATGGCTACATTTCCAAATGACTAAACATATGTGAGTTGAACCTCTTCTTCCACTTTATTCAGCCCTTCCCCATTTCTATTCTTCTGTGTTGCACTTATATTCTTCCAGTATCTTCTTCCCTAGAAGTTTTTTTTTTCCCCTTAGACTGTTAATCTCATTCAGCATAACTGTATCCAAGATGGGTAGGAAAAAAAAATATATAGTTAAGGTTTTTAGAAATAGGTATAGCTATCCAAAACACCGGTGTTTATGGTAGATAATACAGTCAAGGTGTTTTAGAAGCTAACACGATGCTTGCACACACCTTTCTATTTATCCAGTGCAAGCCTTTTTTTAAAGTTTTCACCAAAGATGAAAGTATATGGAATCTATTCATACCATTGTAACCAGAAGATTCATACCAGAATCACAGCCTTTTGGTCTGTCCTATTTTATTTGAATATGAAACACAAGTCTTACCTTAAAGGGATTTAGTGTATCCCTTTCAAATAAATGAATTAACAGACACACAAAAGATCGCGAAATGTCAAACCTCCTACCAATGTTTGAAGCAGTTTCTAATTTAGAAACTGTCAGACTCAACATCTTGTTCCATACATTTTTCTTTTACATAAAAAATAAACACAAGTTATTCCAAATCTACACCCAGCTGTTCATTTCTATCTATACAGAAAATCTTACAAAACTAGTCCTTACAAATTCATAGGGCGATAAGAGATAAAAAAAGGACATTGTGCACATCAAGCATCCATCATTATGGAGTCAAACTTCAGCCCCTTGTGATTAACCCGATTCTTGCATTTGTTTCACCAATGCAAGTCTGAAAGTATAATTCGAACCATATTTACACCATAGCCAAGATGAAACTACAGTGACAGGACTTAAACTTTTTAAAAATCAGATTTATTTAAAATTATTAAATAATATTTGACATTAAGAAAATTACCTCATTATTCTGCAATGCTTGTTTTCCACTTCTTTTACTGCAGAGAAAAAGAAAGTATTTATTTGTTATTAACACACTTTTCTTTGTCTTGATCTCTACACACAAAAGACAGAGAGGAAATCTTGGGATTATATTCCTACCTATTTATCTCAAAGCAATAGACTGTCTTCAGCAGGGCTACCTTCTATGTCAAACCTATGCGCTGCTTTTATACAGTAATTCCAGTTAATTTATTACTTTTATACAGTAATTCCAGTGAAACCTTACTCATTCCAGCTACCAGTTTCACATAGGAAAACCAAGTCTCACCCTTTCATCTCCAAATTCTGCTTTACCTTGGCTCTGTATCATGAACTCCAAAGGTTTTTCTGTTTCTCACACATACTTTACAAGCATGGCTACATGGTTCCGCTGACCACAAATGAAAACTGCAATAACACAGATTCAGCAATCCAAGCAACCCACCTTTGATGTTTCATGCTATCTACATAAGCTAACAAGATTTGTTTTGCATTGTGTTTGACTTCAAAATAACACATTCACTACACAGAGAGATTATTTCTTCATAAACATGTGCTGCAGGGGAAAAAAGTCAGCTCCTGTGAATCAAGTTCCTGCAAAGATGTCCATTAAAAGAGGAGTTCGTTTTTAGTCTGTTTTCCTTCCCCTGCATTTAACAGAACTGTTAACAGAAAAATAATCATCAACTGGTGTTAAACAAACATTCAAAAGCACAATGCTATTCTTTTGCCCCTACTTTTAAGAAAGAAAACCGACCAGTAAGACGTTACAGTTTCAAGGCAGAATCTAGGACGCCACAAGAAAGCAGAAACTATGAAAGGCAGTGCTCCTTCAGTCTATAACACCAAAACAGGAGCAGAGTGCCACACAACCAGCTATCCCACAACAACATCAACAGCACCATTTCACACTCGTGTTTTAAAGCTCTGCCAAGAAAATATCTAGAATGAAACTGTGCCTATTTTAATTTATGATGATTAGAAAGATCTATGAATGTCACTGACCAATGAAAAGAAGTAACTTAATTACTATGAAAGGAAGAGGCAAGGTAGCAGAGGAATATGAGAAAAGAAGGGAAGGAGGAGACCATGAAAGCAAGAAGGGAGATCCACCAGTTTAACAAGAACTTAATTAAAGGTAACAGAGACGGAAGTCTGAGAGAAGATAAAAATCTTGTAAGACTACTTGTGCAAAGACAAAACAAAGAATGGATATGAAGGGCAGCAGGGGCCAGATTGGGGGAGAATAATAAAAGTTCAGAAGAGATACAACGTTTAATCAGGCTGTGATGGAAGCACATCCGTGGAAATTGTAACAGGGTGTAAAGTCTAAGAAACAATCTAGTTAGAGATACATCCTCGCTACGCAAGAGCAGCGTTATTTCTGGTACAAGAAACTTCTCAATACATCTTGTAATTTTACAAAGTAGAAAATGTTGACTTATATTTTAAAAACTTGAATATGGATCAGTCCAATCATGTTTGGTTTGGCAGCAGGAGGAAAGCAGTATTCTTAAGCATGAATAAGTAGTGATCAAACTATGTTTCTCTAGATGATTCATCACTTGTCGTAATGTAAGATGAAAGCATGCTGCTCTTCCATACATGCTGCAGTAATTCCTATAAGCTTTACTGCTTCAAGTTCTGCCAATGTCTGAAGTCACAACACTCAATACACAGCTATTTCAGCTTTAAAGGGATCAGAAGTGAATATATTAATTGAGTAATCTATTAGGAAGATAAGGCTCAGAATTATTCTGGCAGTTAGTTGAATATCTTTGATGTATTTATTGATATATTTTTCCTACAGTAGCTGTTGAGAGAAATTGAGCAGCTGAAATTACTGACTGAGCTGAAACTGATTATCCATTAAAGAAGGACTGTTCAGAAATCAAGATCTTACATTTAATTATAAACTCACACTTAATTAGCGTTTATATTTAGAAAGTTTAAGATAAAAATTAAGCATTTGTAAATTTAAAATCTAATTTAAAAAGACCTTTAAGAGTGTTTTGTCTCTTTTTTCTAAAAAAATTTGTGCAAGCTCAAAACAAGACTAATACTTCAAAAAGAATGGAAACAATCTTACATATGAAGCCTAGAAGAAAAAAAAAAAATAAATGTGCCTACATAGCTCTCATTTTATTTGCAAATAAGACTGTGCCATAGTTCTGCCTGGAATAAAACCTTCCCAGTCCAATACCTGTTGGCACTACTCCAGAGTCCACTGTACTACTGTAGAACTTTTTTGTGAGAATGGTGGTTGCATTGTCAATTAATTTAAAGACTAAATAACACCCTCAATTAGTCAGCAAGAATACAGCAAGACTATCTGGTTGCAGCAGAGAGCTCTAACACTTGGAATAGATTCAAGCTCTCCATTATTCCAGACCTCTCATTTACATAATGCTGGAGCATCACAAGCCTCAGTGGTGGAGGAAGGTAAGTGCTACATGCTGGCCAAGCTCTCCACCACAAGTAACTCCCTGGTACAGAGCCATTGTTCCTTCGTGCCCTCACAGACAAGGAGGGGATGGCAACGAAAAGGTTTTTGAAAAGAGTTATCCAGAAAACATACAGAAAAAAAAAAGAAAAAATACAGTAGCAAAACATTTCTAATAGTGAATCAAAACCAGTGGAACTTGTCACCATATATTTTCAAGATCTAACTGCACAGAGCCCTCAACAAAGCAGTCTGAATTCAATGTGTAAAATTTTTTTAAGAACATAAGGAGTCTAGAGGTATAATGGATCACACATTACCTGAGGAAGTTTCAGGAAAAACAGCATTTCAGATGCAGCCTGCTATCCATTATTTAACTGCACAGGACTTCTACAGCAAACATAGATACAAAAAGCAGAGAAAAAAAAAAAAGCAGTACCTGGGATGACACAACTACACCACACTTGTCATTCATACATGCGTGGTAACTGAATAGCAACTCTCTAAAGAGAAGTAAATAGGCAAGTAATTACCCAGTAGACAGGAGGCAATACAACAAAACACCTTTCTCCTACACTGAGAAACATGATCAGCCCAAACCAGCAAAAAGTTTTAAAGAAACAAACAGAGTTTCAGGACTCTGTACAGGCATTTGACAGCTGATCCAACTTCAAGGGCAGTATGGTAGCACAGTGGGGAGGGAGAAATCATGCAATTCCAGTCTCCAAATAAGTATTGGTCAGAGCACTCGCTCTTTTGACTCTATTTACGTACCAGTGAGGCTATTCTTTCTAAAGAAACATGCAACAATACCCGTTACTCAAACAGAATCATTCTTAACACCACTGAAGAAGAAAGTGATTTGAGAAACTCTGAAAAGCCTTCAAGAGGCCTGAGTCTTCTTACTGAAAGGTCTCAGGCATATTAGTTCTGTGGTATTTACTAGCAAACCTGAATAGTTAAAGGATTACTGTCTTTAGAAATACCTGCCTCCATCCAGAACAAAGTTCAGAGGAAGCAATCTACACTGAGCTTAGCATAACAGGGAATTGCAGGTGAAGAGAGTGATAAGCATGATTTGCTGTTTAATGACACGTTATGAGGAAGTAAGGGCTTTACAATGTTACACTGTCCTTAACTGAAAAAACCCTACAAATTTCAGGTCATGCTACCTTCCTTCCATAGAGTTAGGATGACTTGCTTCTGCTCAACACAGTGCAAAGAAAGAATATCTGGTTTAGGATTAAGTGTAGCATTTCAAAGAGTTGTTACCTTAGGCAACCTTTGTATCCTGCAGACCTTACATGTTGGAATAGCACTCTACAGTTTCCACAGCTTCCAAAAATCACACAAAATAAACAATTTTGCAATAGTTCGTGATTATTTGTGCAGTTTTCAGGTTAGTTTTGGAGTCAAGATACTACTGAGACATTGCAAAGACAATAAAATTCAAATGACTAAAGATGCAATGCAACAGTGTGAAGAAGTAACAACTATAGTGAGAAAAGTCTGATGTAGCTCTCTGGCAGGCAGTTTCATAGTGCGTATATCACATAGAGGGGTGGAAAGCAACAGTACAGTTATTTCAGGTCAAGGACACCAACCTTACTCAGAAGCCTGGGCACAGTCCAAAAGCATGCCCATTTACACTGAGCACACACAGAAACCAAGAACAGAACTTTCTTGGCTCTAGATTGGTGGCTAGTTGCAGCATAACCAAAAAAAAATGTGAGAGGAATGTATTCAGGCAAGCAAGAGGGGACTCTGAGAGAGGTCACAGAGAGCTTTGTTACTGCAGACAGGAGCTCTGCATTGCTAAAGTTCAAAAAGTTTCTACAAACCTTTGAGAAGAAGATAACAAAGCAGAACTGTTGGAGAGGAAATTCTAAGTTTCAATAGAGGAGTGCATCTCAATAACATATCTTACATATAAGAAAAACCTCAGCACTATGAACTTTGTCTTAAGCTGTGCTTTGGCCTGAGCTGCAGCTGCAGACCTCCCTCATGGACAACAGTGGAAAAAGATTTCTAGCTAGTTTCCTAAAAAATTTTTTAAATAATAATAATAAAAAGTTTTACCTGATACACACACACTAGATCTTGCCTTAAACAACAAGCATTTTATGCAACTTAATTAAGAGAGAAACCACTAATTAGCTAGCCAGGCCCCAAACAAAGGCAGTCTAAATGCTAGGATTAGGGCTGAGTCACCTGGTTTCTCCTGTCTCCATACCCTCCAGTTGAATTCAGGTTTCCTGAGCCCCAGGCAGGTTTTTCTACAAGACTGCATTTTCCATGTATTTTCTAGTAATGCTATCTGCATAGTCTTTTTCTTTTTTTCCCCTCAACGCTAGTGCACTTACTGCAAGCAGTAGGCTGGACAGTCACATTCACATCCTGGATAAATTTACTTCAATGTAGTTAGCATAAAGTTCTTTTTGTTACCTACCACCTTTCCTTCAAGTAACACAGGTTCCCTTTAAGGCTTTTACATATACAAAAGCAGTCTGTTAATCTGCAGCAATATAATTTCACCCTTCCTGTCAAACAGCCATGACTCAACTAGACCAGGTCCCTCCACTTGAAATACACTGGCAAAGCCCACCCAAACATATTCAGAATCCAGAGAAATTACACAAACTAGCAACAGAGAAGAACATTCTAAATGTACACAAATGGAATAAAAATGCACCATCTGTTTCAAGCTACAACTACCACTTTCTATATTTAAACTCCTATTTTATGTTTTAAAGCACCTCCTTTAAAACATTGGACATGTGTCTGTCACCTCTGACTGCACTTCCATCACTGTCACTGCATGCTCACAGGCTGTGCAGCCGAGGACATGAGCAGTGACATCTACTGAGTGAGTGACATGTGCTGCCACTCTGTCAGCAGACAATGGCTGAGGAGCACAGTGACAGGCAGGAGCATAGGTTGTGTCACCCAAGATGAACTGTGCAAAACCCTATTTGATATACACTGTCTGCAACTTGACCTCTCTCCACTCAATGAGCCTTCCCTCACTCTAGGCTTGCCTAACCTCTAAGGCCCCATGCATGGACTATTCTTGCTTTATTCATTTTTTTCCCCACAGGTGGGATGCCATCACAAGGGTTTCAGAAGTTCAGTTTATATTAAATTATGACCATGTCTTAGCATCTTGGATTCTAACGAATGCAGCTAGGTGATAGGAAAGGCCACTGTGTCTACAAGCAGATTCTAAAATATTTTGTCACCTTCCCATACACTACAAATGCCTTCCTATTACTCTAAACTGTTTATTCCCTTTCCCTAATCTTGCAGTTTCAAACTCTTTACCCTAACTAACTTCTATTACTTCTTTCAGTCCCTCCTTCTGGCAGAAAGTTGTAGGAGTTAAATACCTTCTTTTTGAAAGTAAGCCAAGCTTATTCTCTACTTGTGTAAATACTTTATCTTAAACTACATGGATACTCAGGAAAAATTCTTATTAGAGGGATTATGAAAAATATTCAGCTCCTTTATCTAACATCCCTTAAGGTTTTAATTCTGAAGCAATCAAATCTTAAGCAAATATTCTGTTGCTTCTTGTTTGAGGCAGGATTAGGGAAAGGGAATAAACAGACTTTTTTTCTGCATTATAAACCCAGGATAATGTAGCTTCTCAAAGAACTTCTCATTACTCTAAAAACCCCAAATAGTACAACTGAAGTAATAATTGCATTTAATATCACAACCTCCCCCCTTCCAAGAGGACACAAAGCTTTTGTATGGAAACAGACTTTTTGAGAGCAACTTTGAAAAAGAACCGATGTATTTTTCTCCATGTTTTATTCCAAGGAAGTAAGATGGAAGACTAACAAGTTACTATAAACAAACAGTTCCACATCACTCTACTTTGGAAGGTTTCAGAGTGTGGTAATAAGGCACTGTAGATTGCAAGTGACACCACCTCTCAGTTCTGTAAAATGAATGAGCAGTGTAATGCCTCTTAGAGAACAACATCTGTGACTAATCTAGGCAGCACTAATTAGTACTTTGTGATCTTTGACCTAGTAAGGCAGGCTGGCATAACACATACAGCTTAATTATTCATACATTACTGCTTCATATGAGTTGTACTGAACCTTGCCCCCATTGTTTGACAGCAGAAAAGTAGGTGAAAGTTGCTACCTCTCTTTCCTGCTATCATGCCTGTAACTGGTTATTCTATATAAAAACGAACACATACAACATCACGAGCCTGTCATATAACTTTCTTTTTACACATTCAAACACATCTGGTTTGCTCAAGGGTGATTTTTTTTTTCTAAATTTGTATGTTATTTCACTCAGAAGTCCAACCAGCAGCAGACCTATTGCTGACATTCCAGCTAAGCTTAAAAAAAAGCACACAAAATCAAACATAAAAATGGCAGTTACTCCAGAAATACATGAAATAATAGGAAAACATGAAATGTTATTTTGAACACAAAGTATGTATAAGTGTGTATTCTGAAACTATGTGAGGAAGGAAGAAGTTTTGCAGGTAGTTTACAGTTGCACTAGAATACTTCAGTGATTCACCTGGATGTTAAGCCCAGCATCTTGCTGGTTATATTCAGGTCTGCAACATTCACCTTTGCCCCTACAAAGCTCAAAACTAGATATTCACCTTCCAGAATTCAGGAAGTTGAAATTCACCTCACACTAACACGGCATGACATTTTCAGGCATTGTACACCAAGGTTAACAAAGGAATTCACACACACAGAATTAAATCACCTCACATATTTTAGTCAGCTAACCTCAAGCAGCAGATATGCTACCAGTCCTCTTCAAGACTATCTAGATTGCCAAGTGAAATTCTTCTCCCTAGGAATAAGTCCAGAAATTTAGGACAGCCATGCCTTCCCAACTTCTTCCTCTTCCCAGAGAGTCAGAGATATACAACACAGATGTTAAAGGATACACTAGGCCCTGCAGATTTCAAAGGTTGTGCACTTGTTACTATATGTCACCAACACATACCAGCACAAGAATGCTGAAAATGTAAAGATTTGGCATGATGACAATCCTTTTCAGAAGTATTCTGTAATTTACATTAGCAACAAAGCATGAAGAAATGAATGATACATGAACTAATGAGACTAAAGGAGGATGAGGCAATGGTAATAACCAGATGCTTTTGTCTAGGCTGGTGATATAGGCAATGTAGCTTACCTACTGCCTAGTCTTGATAGGTAGCATTCTGTAAGGCTCCTGGCAAGGTTTGCCTCACAGGGAAACATGAAGAAAAGAACGAAGACCAGTGGGCAAAAACCATCCTCAAAATTGCATTCAAGCAGCAGCACAGCTATTATTGAAACAACCGAATGTTGGATGTTAGAGTTTGGAATCCATGGCCACAATACAGTACCAGCAGTAAATAAGACCTAAGCTGTGGAGGGACTCAACAGTGTAAAACAATACATACACACAAGTGAAAAATCAAGTTTGCAAGCATGGTACTTACTTTAGCAACTGCATTTTTAATAAATTCAAGAATGCGAAATGGCTAAAGAGATTACAGAAGTAAAGGACAAGGTATCAGAAAGACTGCAGAGAGAAGCAACAGGACAGACCAGGTCAGGCTCTCACAAGCCCATGCATCTGCTGAATTAGCTGGAATGTAATTCATAAATTATCTCCTCTTCCCAATTCCCACTAATCTTGTAATAATGTTGGGTCCACCTAATAGATATGAACACCTCAGATTTTTAACACTATACTTAGCAAAACTGAAGATCTGCACAGGAAAGACACATTCCAAATAGTCTTCAGCATTTAGGCTAACACTTTCCATACACTGACCCTCAAGCTAATGCATGCACTGCCATTGGCAAGTCTTGCAGATCAACATCAGAAGACATGAAAGCAAAATAGTTTAATGGGGACAACCCAGGACCCACATAATATCTATTTCAAGCATAGGGAAATTACTCTGGACAAGTTCTAGCCTGCTTCTATCAAATGAATGCTACTAAGAGTGGGAAAATATTAAATGCACTTCAAAACTACACTGGACCAGCATCTATGTTTGAAGATGTCCTCCAATCTGAATGTAACCTGGTTTGTGTGCTCCAAGACCATTCCTCAATGAAGGCAGAGCAAGACAAGCGTGGACAATTGAGATTCACCTTAAAAGAATACTCTTGGTCTGACTTAACACATAACTGCCCCTAGAACATCTGTATAGCCCGGTATTTCTCACAAATACCACTATACTAGGCGCGAAAACCTCAGCTCATAATTTTTGTGCCTTTCCATACAGCTTTTCTGCTTTTCTAAAGTGCTATTTCACTAACTTAGGCAGAGATATTTGAAAAAAAAAAATCACCCCTTCCTACGAATTTGATGGAAGAATAACTCGCAGCCATAGCTCAGGATCTTGTTTTAACTCTCATGCAAAAATCAGTGTAATGTAGCAAATGCATGACTTGTCAGCAGCGTATCAATGTCTGCCATGCTGTGTGACAGTTACCTAACTTCATGAAACTCTTACAGATATTGTGTATGAATGGAATTAGGTAAAATAAAACTGGATTCTTGCTTAATCTCAGATATGTTATTACTTAAGTCTGTTGAGTAAGCCCATTTCAGTGTAATTTTGTAGTGCCTACAAGAAAACAACTGAATATCACAACATACCAGGTCTTAGGCATATGGTTAACAACCTACAATCACAAATACAGTAAAACCGTGAAAGGGCTGAGACTGCGATACAGTCTTCATCTGCCACACTTGGCGGTACCAGTGCTTTGTCAGGCATTAATGAACACACACCCTAGCACCGTANCGTGCCGAGGGCCGTGAGGGCGAGCACAGCTCCCGCTGCTTCGGCCTCCCGGCGCCGGCCCCGCGGCTCGCCCGGCCCCTCCCGCCCCGCGGCCCGGCCCGGCCCCGCGCTCACCCGTGCTGCGCGGCCGCCCGCCGCTTGCCGAGCAGGCAGAGCAGCGCGCAGGCGGCGGCGGCCCCGGCGATGGCGGAGTGCCGCGCGGTGAGGAACTTGCTGTAGGCGGCCATGGCGAGAGCAGCGCGGAGCCGCCGACCGAGCGCAGCCGAGCCCAGCAGCCGAGCGAGGGATGCCGGGAGGGGGCGGTGCCGCCCGGCCCCCGCAGCCGGCAGGACGGGCCGCGCCGCGCCGCGCCGGGAGCGGGGTGTGCAATGTCGGGACGGCGATTACCGCTCNTATAGCCCGGTATTTCTCACAAATACCACTATACTAGGCGTGAAAACCTCAGCTCATAATTTTTGTGCCTTTCCATACAGCTTTTCTGCTTTTCTAAAGTGCTATTTCACTAACTTAGGCAGAGATATTTGAAAAAAAAAAAATCACCCCTTCCTACGAATTTGATGGAAGAATAACTCGCAGCCATAGCTCAGGATCTTGTTTTAACTCTCATGCAAAAATCAGTGTAATGTAGCAAATGCATGACTTGTCAGCAGCGTATCAATGTCTGCCATGCTGTGTGACAGTTACCTAACTTCATGAAACTCTTACAGATATTGTGTATGAATGGAATTAGGTAAAATAAAACTGGATTCTTGCTTAATCTCAGATATGTTATTACTTAAGTCTGTTGAGTAAGCCCATTTCAGTGTAATTTTGTAGTGCCTACAAGAAAACAACTGAATATCACAACATACCAGGTCTTAGGCATATGGTTAACAACCTACAATCACAAATACAGTAAAACCGTGAAAGGGCTGAGACTGCGATACAGTCTTCATCTGCCACACTTGGCGGTACCAGTGCTTTGTCAGGCATTAATGAACACACACCCTAGCACCGTACACCTGTAAGGCAACCCCACTGGGAACATCACCAGATCCGGCCCCTTTGAAATCGTTGCCCGTGTATCTTACTGTCATACGGCAGCATTCAAACAACAGCTGAGTCCATTAACTGCCTATGCTGACACGGTCATCACTAGAAGTCAAATGCTAATACTCGTTCCTAGTCCGGAAAATAGAAAAAGCCAGTATAATTTAGGTAACAAGGAGGCTCTGGCTGGACGCTCGCACGAGGGGCACCGACCTCACGGCGGGACAGGCGCGGGGGGAACCGGGCTGACCCCTGTCCCCAGGAGCCGCCTCCCGGGCAGAGGGCGGCGGTGACAGCGCCCTGTGTGTGGCACAGGGACGCGGCTGCCCCTCCGCCGTGCCGAGGGCCGTGAGGGCGAGCACAGCTCCCGCTGCTTCGGCCTCCCGGCGCCGGCCCCGCGGCTCGCCCGGCCCCTCCCGCCCCGCGGCCCGGCCCGGCCCCGCGCTCACCCGTGCTGCGCGGCCGCCCGCCGCTTGCCGAGCAGGCAGAGCAGCGCGCAGGCGGCGGCGGCCNCCCCGCGGCCCGCGGGTTTGTTTTGCCAGGCACCTCCTCCTGCCGAGCGGGCTCCGGTAATCCGCTCTCCGGGGGCTCTTTGGATGGGCGTACGGGGTGGTTCCTGAGTGTGTGCTAGGAGCGGCTTCTGAATGTGGTAACAAGACGGAATAAAAGTAAAATTAAAAAGAAAAATTAATTTTAAAACGTTTAAAATTTCAGAGAAACTTTGATATAGGTTTTATAGGTTTTGCCACACCTTGTCTTTTTTCTTTTTATTTTTTTTTNGAGCGGAGCTGCCAAGATTGGCTGTCAGGAGAGGGTGGAAGGAGTTGTCGCCTGTATTAAGTACAAGAAAATAATCCCTATAAAGGATAGAGCCATGCCAGGTACAGCAGGAGATACCAGCTAGCTTAGTCCCACAAAAACCAGTTCTACTCGCACAGGTGTTTTTTCCAGCAGAGTTAATAACAGATTGGCATGTCGAGCTGTACCAGCAAAACACCCATGGCAGCATAACTGTATTTACACTGGATCTTCCCCTGTGGTCATATCCCTGAGAAAGATGCCTGATAATGTATGTGAAGTGTGTCTACTTTCTGTGGGAACTGGTTCGTCATACACTAAAAGCCTGTATTGGTGCCGTGGTTAACACTGAAATGACAAAACGATTTCTCTGATTAAGCTTAAATTCAGATCAAAATGCAGGTGGAATCAATGTATCTATTTTTAGATTGGAAAAATATTCTCATACGGGCTTTTAAAAACATTTGAATACCTGTGAATGTTGTGCTTTTTTTGCTATAGCATATGATTGTGCACACAGATCAGTCCATTTATCAGGCATTCCTATTTCTTCCAAATATTTCTGCCTGGAATAGAAGGTCTGAAGATGCAGTTTTGAGAGGTAATCCCTGGTTCTTCATTCTGAATCACCAAATATATTCTTCTTTCTTGGTCCCTTTACCTATTCTTGGTATCATCAGGCATTTTAAAGCAAGTTTATGTTTTGGTGTAAAAGCTGGAGTCTCAAACTCTCAAATTGTTAGCTTTTTTTTAGAGCATTAGGGTCACAACTGTTGAACCTAGATCTCTGCCACTTGTTCTGAGACCTCAGACACATCATTAATCTCCCTGCTTTAAAATATGTGCTGTACAATGGTGGTTTTGGTATGGGTGGGTGGAATTGTAAACTATTTGAAGTGTTTCAGATCCTCAGGAAAATACATAGTAGAATCACCCAGCATTAATTAATTCATGTTTTATAAGATGAATGTTTGTGAAAATACCTTGGTTTTTAAAATCTTAGATACTTAGAGAGTAGGTGAGTATGAGAACCTAAAAAAGAGGTACTTTTGGTATCAAAATAAAACTTCTTATATTAAAATAATTGCAAAAATGAAAATTTCTGCAAATTTTCAGGTTTACGAATCTTTGTAGTACAGTTTTGCTGGTAATTTTAATCTCAATAGCAGCACAGAGATCAAGAATGTTGTGATACTCTCTGCTTTTCTTTACAAGTCCTCTTCCCTCTTTAAGCTTAAGTTGGTTGTACCCTTCCACAGAAGTTGCTATCTAGTACAGCCTAACTTTGTTTCCCTGAACTGTCCATCAGTTTGGGCCGTGCTGACCTTTGTTGTTTGCATGTCTGCATGACTTGTATTCTGCTGTTTGTCTGCTCGGTGTCCTTATCCCACTTTCTGACACTAGCCAATACCATGACCTAGTACATATTTTATTTCTCTTCTAACTTTTCCTTAAATAATTTCACACATGCCTATCGTTTCCTGAGAAACTTGTCTCATGCATCCAGACCTCCACTTTGTCTTCTGCTGCCTTAACTCTTGAAAGTTGCTTTTCTTTCAGAATAACTTTTTGGGCATCATTGACAAATGGGCACTTAGTTCAAAACATGAGGTTTTATTGATCCATTATTTCGTCACTTTCCAACAGCACTCATGGCTAAGCATATCCTTGATAAAATCACCCACACTGATCAAATGTTTTTGTGACAAAAGCTCTTTTTTTTCCCTTCAGTTTGAGATCTGCTGCATTTCAGTACTTTATACATTGCAGCCGTATTGCTTTCTTGATATTCCTGGTACAAGTCAACTGTGAGGGTTTTCCAAGGTAACAAATAAAAGCAACATTAATTCAAATGTATCTCAAATGTAAAGCTAGAGAAAGGTGGAAAGGTAGCTGGGAAGAAACAAAGATAGCAGTTCTGTTACCTGTATTAATAGTACTGTGTGTAGTTTCTCTGATAAAACAAGGTCAAATTAACAACCATCTTTTTAATACAGTCCATGGTATGGTTCAAACTTCTTACTAGATAAGTAGGAACATCCATAGCCAAGCAAGCTATTTAAATGAGAAAGTGCACTCTGGAAGACAGAAGCCCATAGGAAGAAAAATACATGTTTAATAGTAAAGTCTTAAATCCCTATAATGGATATCAGGAGACCTCATAACAGGCGGTGTTAGGCTGGGCTCCTGTGTCTGAAGTGTTAAGCAGTGGTATCTGCCTAAGCAGTTCTATTTCTCATTTTAAAAAACAAAGTCTAATAATAATAATAAGCAGTAATAAAATTGCTAAACAGTTCAGATTTTCAGTTCATGTCCTCAGCTACTCTTGATTTTAGACGTGTTTTAAGGTGTCAAAGTCAGAAATACAAGAAATTACTACGGAGTGAATATTCGCCTCACTAATAGTTATGTGAATACATTTTATTTAATGGTGTCTAGGTTACCAAATAAGATGCTCCCATTTGGTTTCTCCCAGAACAGGAAGAACCTGTATTATTTGCTGTTGGCACTTGGCATACAACACCCAGCTATATTCTGAGAACAACATGTCATCTAATAATTAAATGAAACATCATATTGTTTATTGTAGGACCTATGTAACATATAAATATCATGGAGTGCACTTTACAAATATTGTGAAAGGTGGAAGAAAAATGAGATTAATTTATGTAAGCTAAAGTAAACTGTAAGATGCAAACTATATCATTTATGTTCATTAAGTTTGAAGGTGATTTGTGTAGTGCTGAACTCCATTCTGAAGACTTACATTTGCTTAATTTTTAAGTCTATATAAATTCAGTAGGATTGTTAACTTTTTAAATTTTAAGTAAAGTCCTGTAGTCTTGAAAACTTATTAACTAGTGGAGCAAGAAGGAAAGTTCCAGGGTTTGATGTGGTCTCTTTTGTGAAATCTGTGTTATCTCCTAGATATATCACTTAGTAGTAGAATCTGGCATGGTTTGCAGGGAAATAATTAAACTGTTCTGTTAATGCAGTCATCAGCATTAAGTGATAGGTTTTATCGTTCTGCTGAAGTGCTACAAGAGGGTATTAAGTTTGTTGCTCGATGTTTCACAGATGGAGGTTCTACATCTGAAGCTGAGCTACATTACATCATGTATCAATTCATATGTGTGCAAATGTGTGTATATGAATAATGATACAGATTATGCTCAATAATCTTATTAAGCCTTATGAATACAACTTATGTCTGCCAGCTGGTATCATTACATGTTTAGTCACTTCACAGAACTTCAAACTCCAGTGCAGGTGAGGTAGTGTAGATCTGGTATCAACCACTCAAAACCCATAAGCCTCCAGTGCTGGTTGTAATGCAGGTTTGATCTTCAGAGTGGGACCTGCAGGGGGAAATTGAAATGGACATTAACTTGCTTTGATCTACAGAACACAGAGAGAGGACAAGCTTCCATTTCTTTGTACCTCCTATTTTCTCTTCTTCTTCTTGCCCTTTTCTTACCCACCTGCTGCATGCCCCTTAGATGATTGGGGTGTTACAGGAACTTTGGATGTGAGAAGGCAGTTTTTTTGAGCAGTGAGTAAAATCTGGGAGTAGCATGGGCAGAAGAAGACAAGGGGTGTATAGAAAAAAAAATACTTAGATGTACAGAGCATTTGCTTTTAAATTGATGCTTGCAGACCTTCTGTGCCATTACTACTTCACTTTTCCACTGATAGGGATACTTTTCCTAATCTTTATTGACTGACATTGTAACCCACGAGTGCTTAATTGCTACACACAAGTCTACTTTGTGCAATTCCTTGATTTCTGTCTGTATTTTTGCTTTATATACTTGGATTTTTTGATGTGACTGTGATCTAGCCTCTGTACAAGCAACTCTTGCCTCTGCTTAATACCTCATGCCTTTCCACTATACAAGATAGCAGACTGCTTTTTATAAGCAGAGCTCATAAATCTGTAAGTCTGGATGAAAATGTGAAAATACACAGGAATTACTGTTATTATACCAGACTCAGAAATTTTCTGGTCTTCTTTCTGTATGTGGATAGTACCAGACACTCTTGGAGACAGTATAGACTCCACATATCTGCTTTCATAGTGGATTTTACTCCGATTTCAAACACTTAGACAATTATTTCATTCTAAAGTATGGTGTTTGACACCCCCCATTCTAATTTTTCATGTCAGTAAGCATAATCACTCATATTCTGCTGGTCCAGGAAAAACACTGGTATTGCAGAGAGAGAAAACATCTGATTTGTACTAAGAACTCAGTTTTGTTTTCCTTATTGTTTTTATTTGCTTTTCTTGTTAATTGGCTTCTGACTTTGACGTTTACACAAAGATGTCTCAGCTGAGCTGTTCACATTGATGCTTAGAATGCTGATATTCCTTTTGTGAGTCAGTTTAATTGGACAATGTGTGTAAAGTACAGAATTAGAATTTCCTCCAAAATACACTACTCTGCATTTATGAACAGTCAGTTTTAGTGATGATTTTGAGCTTCTCTTGCCTACCTTGTTAGGACTAGGTGAGTGGGTAGAAAAATGGAAACTGAAACTAGATGTTCCTGTTCAGCTTGTTCTGAAGTGGATCAGAGCTCAGTTTGATCTTGATAGCTTTTGGTGATCTGAAAGCCAAGGTATTTCACTGCTCAATATTTATTTCTAGCTTATCTCAAATTTTGTATTGTTTTATGTTTTATTAGATACATAATAAATAGAAGACCAGAAGTCATTGATGTTAACTTCCTTATCATACCTAGAATAATGCTTCATTTGAAAAGTGTTGCATTTATCATCCAAAAGTGAGAAAACGGAAAGAAAATCTTAAGGAACATTTTATGGAAAAGGCATTCATGAACAGTATCATGGATCTTTGCAAAGTCAAGCTGTCAGGTTTGATATCTGAATTCAGTAATTTAAAGAAAGGCATTTAAAATATGTTTACAATTAATACCTGTTTCATAGGTAGAGCTCTAATTCTTTTATTGAGATTGCCTCATAATTCCCTTATAAATAGTGCTTCTCAGCTGATTATATCTTTGTTCATTAATGTATTAGCTGATTTATAATGATGCAAACTGAAAGTTTGCATAAATTTTCTGTCTACTATTAATACTATTTATTATTAAGTGCATGATCCCAAATAAAGTTCTGTCCCTGGTAAACACAGTAGTCCTTAATCATTGTTTTGTATCAGTATAGTTCAGGTCTTTTTTTGAGAACTAAAGCAAAATTAGAATTCCTCCTCTGTATGCAATACTTTGCATTTAGTAACACTCAATTACCATTTTGCTACACATTCACCAGCCGAAGAAAGGTAGAGAAAAAGGAGCAGTGTCATAACTTGAAATGGATTTCTAAAACTGAAGTCTTGTCCCCACTCATTATTTCACAAGTTGGTGATTGTTAGAGCAGCCCTTCTGATTAACCATGTCAGAAACACTGAACATTCTAGGAGCCTAATGGTCTGGTTTTGTACACTAAACAGACTTATAACAGGTCACATATGATATTCATGTAGCATTATTGAGTAAGTTTTTCATTGTTCCTTCCCACTGACAAATTACTGGCTTTTTCTTCTGTAGCAGTTCTTGGCTTTAGGCTACCAGCAGTGCTGGAGATTCCATCATATGTGATGTTCATGTCCCTGACAGCTCCCTCACAGCATCTGTTTCCTCCCAGCTCATATTGGCCAACCTTACAGGTCATGTTATCCAAATCTCTGCAACCTTTCTCCATACAGACTGAGCAATCTGTTGTTGATCAAGCACTGTGCAGGCTCCAAGGCTTTTTCTGCAATGGGTGTTTTGTGCCAAAATGCAGCTTGAAATAAATGGTGACTGAGCATAGGTAACCATTTTTGACTTTCAGAATTATCCTACTGATCTGAATGCAAGCAGATAAAACCACAGTAGGAATGAAAGGAACACATTAGGAAGAGTAAAGACTGAGTGGAAGAGAAAGAAAAGGCTTGACAAGAAATCAGTGAAGAAGGGGAACAGAAACTGGAATGGCTTAACAAGATGATACTTAGGAAACTAATCTGAGCCATGTTGGATTAGGAAGGGAGTGGAAGGAGGACCTGCAGAGCAGCTGGGCACAAAGACTACATGGGTTGGACAATGATTCTGGCATTGGGAGGGAGTTAGATGATTGGACAAGAAAAGCCAAGTGGATATGTGTTGCAAAACAAGAGGATGGTGTTTAGAGCTACTATGCAAAACAGAAAGGAGGGATTTAGAGCTAATTGTCTGGAGAAGAAAAAGGCTGAAAGAAGGCAACTTAATGAGGTGTGAGATGGAGTGGGCTGGACCAGAAGCCTGTGGTACCTGAGCTACTAATTTCTGGTAGAGGAGATGGGAGAAACATGGTAGGAGAATTATTTGACAGGGAGTTCAGTTCTTAGAATCATAGAACCCTTTAGGTTGGAAAAGACCTTCGAGATCAAGTCTGGCATTAACCCAGCTAAGTCCACCACTCAACCATGTCCCTAAGTGCCACATCTATATTTCATTATCTTTTATACATAGCGTATATATATACGTGTAGATTTTATAATCTTTTATATACCTGCAGAAATGGTAACTTAACCACCTCTCTGGGCAGCCTGTTCCAAAGCTTGATAGCCCTTTAATTTAAGAAATTTTTTATAATATCCAATCTAAACCTCACCTGGTGAAATGTGAAGCCATTTCCTCTCATCCTACCGCTTGTTATTTGGGAGAAGAGACCAACATGCACCTTGCTACAACCTCCTTTCAGGCAGTTGCAGAGAGTAATAAGGGCTCTTCTCAGCCTTCTTTTCTCCAGACTAAACAGCCCCTTCTTGCATGAACCTGTGCTGGATTCTGATGGGGCAGGTAAGTAGGCTGTTGCCTACAGGCTTGCTCTGTCATTTATTACGTATGAGGCAGGAGATGATGGAAAGAATGACAGTTCTACAGCTGAGGCAGATAAATACATGTAAGATGATCTGAACTATTACTTTAATTCTGTCCCAGAATCATTGTAGGATACTGCCCCAGTGTAAGTTGTCTAACACATTCAAAGTTGACCTAGAATTGCATTTTTCCCCATTTTCAGAATGTATATCATGAAGTGTACCAGAAATGTACTTGCAGAAATGTGTGCTACTAGAAGTATTTGCAGAAGTGCTGTGCTGCTAAGTGGTTGCAGCTTAGTGGAGCTTTCTTTAAACACAGTGTTTTTAAAAAGAACTAGCATTGTAATACACTTCTAGATTTTGCATCATATTTTGATGGTATTCACTAGGTGAGTTGCTAGTCACTGATTACAGATAAATTCAGTATTACAAATTAATATTAAATAGCTGTCTACTCACTGAATGAGGCAGCAAGACTGTGATAAAAAAACATGAAGCCATATAAATAAAGGTTGCATACTGATACAGCCTTAATTCATGTTTTTGGGAAATTGTAGACCACTTCTGAGGCAAACTTATTCTGGATTGTTCCAGAAGCCACACATGCAGAATCTGTCTGCTTTGCTCAGCAACATTTTCTGCTAAAGGGTGTTTTACTGGTGCAAGCATTGGCTTCCAGTAGTTGTCCTAACTGAGATGTTGATCCATAATCTTTGCATACAAAAAATCTTCCAAGAGATTGGATCTAGTTGCCCTCTTCCTCCCCCAAAGCATCACAGAAGGAAAATATGCTGGTAACAGAGTTGGAAGCAACAAGGAAATGTGTGTTGTGAACAGCTGATACTTGTCTAGAGATGAGAAATAGAGAATGCAGTGGAACCGTACAGAAGGTGCAGAAGTGGTGAACCTTTAAATTTCATTGAGGAAATCAAGCAATACTTTAGTTCTAAGTGTTGATTACAGATCATAGAATCATAAAAAAAAAAAGACTGGAGGATGCCTTCGGGATCATCCAGATGGTCTCTAGCAAAGATGGTGTAGAATGAGAGGAGCGAGGAAGGCTAGGAAAACAAGGTTAGTTATTAACATAATAAACCTCTTAATTGCATGGAACAAGCAGGAAGAGATACATTCCTATTATATTGTAGAACAGGTAACAAAACATTTAAGGAGTAATTTAAGGAGTAAAATTAGAAATGTGAAAAAGTGGGCTTTTGTTAAATAAGAATAGGATCAATAACAGTAGAGGAAGAGGCAAAAACCAGACCCATGAAGAATCTTAAGAAAATAGTAAAGATTTAAAGAAATATGAAGAGGCTGCCAGTATTCTACTTTTTTTTTCTTTTTTTTTTTTTAAAGAAAGGATGTTACTACTACATGTTATTACTAACACTACTATTTACTAATACTACATATTGCTACTAAGATATGATAATAATAATTTTTGCTACTGATGTATTAATATTACATCTTACTACTAACAGGACTTTTTAGTCTAACTCACATCCGCTGGAATTTAAAATTTTTAACTGAATTTATTGGGGGGTCTGGTGGATATAACTGTAGAAACGTGATACCCACCAGGATAGTTGCTTTAATGCTATACAGGCCAGAGTTTTACAAGTTTTTAAAAAATGGTGGCAGTTTTTGTGGGTATATGGATATAGATATGTGTGCGTGTGTATATCTATATATATATGTAGATATAAAATACAAAGATTCACAGACAAACTTTTTCCTTTTTTGGTACAGAAAAAATCTTTTTTTTTACTTTCATAGGAAAACATAAATAATGAAGTTTTATCTCATTCTAGCAGAAGGAAGAAAAATATTACTCTTCAGCCTTAAGGGATAAAGTTGCATGTCTCTAAAGAACATGAGAAAATTCTCTGTTCCTTCCTACAGAGAGCTACACCGTAAGCCACAGCTGAAAGCTCATCCTCTCTGCCTGCCAGCTAAGGCACAGTTTGTAAGGTAGAGCAGGATTCTTCACTCCAGCTCAACAAGACTGAACCCAGACAGTCCATCTTAATGCAGAACATACAAATGGAACATACACAGTTTAAATATGAAGTAAATAATCATCCAAATTACATAATTCCAATTCAAAACTCAGCTGCCAATTGCGCTGTTATCTGAAATGAGAGTGACATTTTACCACAAGTAAAGACATGTTTCCTTGTTGTTATCACAGCTTAGTTAATGTACTGAATGTTCACACACCAGTTCATTTCACACTAACTTGGTGGGAAAAGCATAAACAGGCAGCAGAAGTAACCAAATACTCTGTGGACCAAACCTCTAATAGTTGTGTATAACCAAGCAAAAAGAAATATAAACTTAATCCTCCTAATTATTTTCCTAAACTTAGTTGGGCCAAATACTTGACCTTCAGAAACACCTGTGCCCTAATTTTTAAGGTTGTTACATATTTCCTTTTGTAATCTGGATTTGTAATTCATAGGGCTTGACTCACATGGCTACCTGAGTAAATGAGAAGCAGAGCAATTGTGTTGTCTGGACTGTATTGTTGAAATACCTTCCATCCTAAGAAACTCTGCAGCATAGCAGGAAAGAAGGGTGAATAAAATTGCTAAAAGAAGGCAAGAGATCAAGACATACAAGTAGTGAGTAGATCTTACAGGCACATTTTGCAAAGTTTACTTCAGGTACCACTGAAATTGCTGTTTCTCAGGTGGGTGCTCAGGTTCATCTTCTGTGCCATCTCACAGCTTAAAGAAATTGTTCCAATTGCAGGGGGACCTTCACATTTTAAGAAACATATGTCCCTGTTTTTTCCAAGGTCTTCTCAGTAAGAAAAAAAAACGAAACTTTTTGTTCATAATGGAAATAAGACTTGTGTAGCACAACCATAGCTGGTGCTCTCTCTGCTCTGAGAAGAGAACATCTGTGAGGAAAACATCACATGCCTGAATTATGTAGGACCTTAGGGAAAGCAGAGCAGTGACTCCTACACTGAGTGAAGGAGGGAAGCAAAGTAGTAATTGAAATCTCAGAAGAGAAGGTTAAAATCAGCAATTAAAGTCTGGAGAAGGAGGAAAGAGAAAAGGAGGGAGGTCTACAAATGTAATTTAAAGTCATAATAGTTTTTCTTTGGAAGTTCTAGAGGTGGATATTGGAACCTCCCATACACAGCAGCAAGTCTTAGTCTGCAAGTTTACTTGATTCAATTGCAGTCACATAAGCAGGACCTCACTGGTTCAAAATAATTTAACTCATCTTTCAAACCTTTTGCACAGTAATCCAAACTAACCTTAAGGTTCTCAAAAAATTTTAGATTTGTCGCCTGCCTTTTGAACACAAAATGGAATTTCAGAGTGAAAATAGTGCCAAAATTTTGAGGATATTTTCACCTGTGCTCTTTGAATTTGGTGCATTTCAGTAAAATAACAAGTTACAAGTGAGCTATTAGAAAAGTGAAGCAAATGTGAGAATAAGGATTAAAGTGCTCTAAGGTTTGCTTTAAAGCTACATAATTTTTTGTTCTTCATAAGTATGATGTTATAGTGTCTTGTAGAACTTCATTCCATTTAATGTCTCAATTTCTTGGAATCAAACATTTTTTCTGCATTATAATAATGATATCTTCTATTTGATTTTGTCAATAGAGCACTGGTAACATTTGTGTCAGGTCATTAATTGGATTCACCGTTAAAAAATCATTCTGTACCTGACCACTTTTACCCAGTTCCTTGCCTGTACTATATGCCTTATAAAAAATATCAACTTTCCCAACTTAATTAATAAATTTCTGAGAAGCACCATATATTGTGTTTTATTAATGTTCACTTCAGTCACATTGTGTGACAACATTGTCTTTGCCTAGAACATCAAGTTATTTTTGAGGAAAGCTGAGCTAATAAAATATAATCTTGCCTACTCTGATTATTTGATGCTTCACTTTTTGCTTTAAGTTATTGCAGACAACTCAATTCAAATTCAGGGGCTTTTCAGACATGAGTAATTTCTGTCGTGTCCTTCCTTTTAACAGTGAGATACTGTATTGCCTCTTCTCAAGTTATGTACCACCCTGACTCTGTTGAAAATATTTCCCACCAAACTGATCCCACAGTCTTATTCTAGTTTGTTTCAGAATTTTGAAATTAATATTTTCAGCCTATCTCAGTAATTCTTCTTCAAATACCTATCTCCCAAATCTATATTTTGTTTGTTTATATCATACTAGCCATAGGCTGAGGAGTATATTTGGATCAATTTTAGAATAGTAGGGAAAAGTCGCTTCCCTTCAGAGCATTTTCACAAGAGCAAGGTGAAACTTTGCTAGAGTAGCCAATGTGATACTCAGCCACAGAAAGCGCCACGGAAGTAAAGCTGCAGGGCGTTCCAATGGAGCGGTCACAGGCAGGTGACAGCCGCTGGCAGAGCAGCTGGAGCTGTGCAAGTGCCAGCTGTGCCACAGGATGGTGCCACAGCGTCAGCTTTGGCCGGACTCAGCTGCCGGTTCAGCGCTGCCAAAACCCACGTGCTGAAGGAAATAGTGAAACACACTTTATGGACAGCAATGTCTGCATTTGCTGCGCTCTGGACAGATAATTTAAATTCTACAGGTGGGGTATTTTCTTTATCTGTACACATCTGATCTTCATCCCCAAATCTCATGTATCTATTTGGGGAGACTGTGCACTAAGTACAGGTTTTTCACTGCTGAAACAGCAGGGTTCTCTTTGCCTTCCTAACTTCCATTTTATGGAATAATTGTAAAACACATTGGACAGAAATAATTTTAGTAGCCCAACTATTGAGCTATTTATTTACATATCTCTTTTCATTTGATTTACCAAAAGTGTATTAAATGAGCATATTCCCTCTGTGGTCATAGTGGTTAAACCACTCTAAGTCCCTGTTGGTCTGCTTTGAGTAATGTTTCAGTAGTTATGGGAGCAGTGGAAAAGCATATTTGTACAAGATACCTGAGAAACAGATATTCCATTCCTTTCCTGTGGTATGATAAGGTTCTTTAAATGAAGAAAAAAGAAGTTCCCAAGAATGCCTATGTAACTAAGTAGTTGATGTATCTGGAGAGTGATGTGTGAGATAAAGTCAAAGTGAATTAAGGTTGTCAGGTGCTTTTTGTTGTTTATCACAGAAATTTGTCTTTTGAGCTTAAGAATAAAATTGTATCATTAACTTCACGCTAGTAGGAGCCCTGTATATGATTAAGACACCTCTGTCACTCAGGTGAAAATAGAATTGTTAATAACTCTGGCTTATCAGCCTGGTTGTGGTATTGCACATTTTTACTTGCTTTGTTTACCATGATTTTCAAGCCTTAGAGGCCTTCTGGTCTTTCTTACTCTATTTTCATTTCTGCAGAGGACATACGAATGATGAGCTATCACTGGTTTATTCTGACTTTTATTGTAGTCTGTTGAAATTTATTCTATCTAGGCAATATTGTGATAAGATGCTGTCTTATCAAACTCCCGGATATTTCATCAAACTGTCAAAATGTCATCAGTTAAAACACTGTTTTCAATTATATTCCAGAATTAATGTTAATATTTTACTTCCTTGGAACAGAATCAGACAACACAAGTGACGTTTTAAAAACTTATTACAAAATACTTCATAAAATATAGTAGAACTAAAACAAGTGCATAACAATGGCAAAGTGAGGTTTGAGTCCATACACTTAAGTATTTTTATTTTTCTAGTCTAATTGTCTAGCTACTTATTTGGAAAAACGTGTGAACTTGTTGTTTTACTACTGATTTAGTAGTACCCATTTGAAACTTGAGACTTCTCTTGACATTCTGTGTGAATGGTAACTATGGAAATGAGAAATTATGACCCAGAGTACTGGTTGACAACATTTTGTGACAAGAATTATTGTCTGAATAGCTTTACAAAATGTCACCTGCCTTGTGGAATAACACTGCACACCTGATCATGAACTGTTACGGAAATTTCCCTGTTTCACCACCAGTGAAAGCAAACCAGCAACATTCCCTTCTCCATCAGACCTTCCATTGTAAGGAAGCAATTAAAGATTTCACTCATAACCACAACTTATTACAATAAACAGTTCCTCATCTTTCTCATATCTGTTCTAAGTCTTTAGGGAGGAATTATGTTTGATGACACTCAAACTTCTATAGGCAGAGTTACACCCAAGAAACTCATAAATCTTCATATGCAAATGAACCCATGAAACTGCTCATGACTGTGGGGCTGTGTGCCTAACCCACTTTCATCAGAAAGAAATCACAGTGCCTCACTCCATAGGTGCTACATTAACCGACAGGAATTCAGGCAGTGGCCTCCAGGTGAAGATAATTAAGCTATCCTAGCAGATCTGGAATGTGTTGGGAGCAATTCAGTGATTGGTTGTAAAGGAAGGAAGAAAGGAATGTGTCCTGCTTTTCCTTGTTAGGGCTTGCTACCACCCTAGGGGTAAGGGAACTGTTTATTTTCTTCCTGAAGGGGTTTAAAAAAAAATTATGTTGCATGTGAAGCAGGTGATCTGAACAGCTTAACTCACTTACTGTATCGTATTTATTCAATAACATTCTTTTTCACAGCTTCTTTCTCTTTTTTTAATTGTGTGGATGAAAAGCAGCAACAATCTGATCTACCCTATCATTTGCCTATAAGTTTCTGTGTCCATGTTGGAGGCTGCAGGAAATCAGTGCTTTACCACTGCAATAACAAGGAAAAAGTAATTTAAAAAGAAATACATTTCTGTTATGCATTCCCAGTGCAGAGATATAGGTCGAGTGGTCACAGATTCTCCCATATTTGGTAACACTGCTGCTGCACACTGAAAATTGAGAACTGAACTTCACAGAGGGAAAAAAAAAATCAGTGGAATTTTAACTACAGCCCTGTGCACTCTGGCACCATGGTAAACCACAAAAAGCACACACAAGTGTGCTCTAATGCATTTTGAACATGTCTTCCTGTGGTCATTTTGATGTTCAAGATCATACGGTGCTGCTATTTCCTTCTTTTTTCCAATTCATTCCAGTTGTTGCACAGTGGCATTGATGGAAAATCTGTTCCCGCAGCTTGTTCTGATAAAGCCTGTCTTCCCAGGACAGGTTTTGTGGCAGGTTCAGAAACCCAGACTGAATCTCAATACAGTAGATTTGACTCTCAGATATTAAAACTAGCAAAGAAAAAAAAAAGAATAATTCTTCCCAGCGTCTGTTTGTAAAGCTGGGAACACCCAAGGCTACAGAATGTGTTTGCTAAAAATTAAGTTTCAGGAGAGGATTACAGGAGTTCATGGAAGAGGAATTCACTGAGAAATAGTGGATACAGAAGTCATGCTTGGCTCAGGAAGTTTCTCAGCTGTAAATGGCTGGAAGCTCAGGAAAATATCCCTGTCCAGTGTTTCATATGTTTCTCAAGTATCCATTCATGGCTATTACGAGAAGCAAGACACTGGTTCTACTGGACTCCTGGTCTTACCCAGCCTGGTCATTCTTATTTTGAAGCCTTACCTATGTAAATTCTATGTTCTCAAGTTTTTACTGCTGAAAAGTCCTTGCTTGAGTGATAAAGTACCAGAGATTATTAAAAATCCCTTATAGTATTGAGATTAATCCATATCTTATTCTATTTCTTACATTAATGCCTTTACTTTTGAGTGTGTTAGGTCCCACACATTGGAATCTGTAAGATTAGAATCTGTTCTTGAATGTTTGTGTTACATACTTGCTACACTGTGATAAGTAATGTTATAGAAAAAGAAATCCTATTCTACAGTACCTTTAGATATGGAGTATAAAAGAAAAATGTGGGTATCTGTTATTAGTTTCGTTTTGAGTCATTAACTGTGTATGCCTATATTCTGAGCATAGTGATACACTCACTTTGAAGACAGGATAGCTGTTTCTTGTGCAGTACATGGACCATGTGACCATAAAAAGCAGCACATATTTCTCCCTTTTATTTCCTTTCCAGCTTCTACTCATCAGAGAAAATTTTTGTTTCTCTGATTTTGACCAGTCTTGTTGAACTTCTGCATATCTCCTACCTTTGAAGTCCCTTAATATTATCTCTGAGGATTTTCTTTTAGCTTTCCAGCTTGAGCCCTGCAAGACCATTCTCTGACATACCTTTTGATGTTTTAGTAGGTCACTGACATACAGCTTTTTACCTGCCATCAGACTTCAAAGCCTGTAATGTTTGGCAGCCAGGCCTGTCTCGGGGATTTTTCTATTGGCTGGGAGAAATTACTGAAATTAGATGGCAAATGCTCCAGCAACACTGGAGTCACATTCCTATGCTGAAGATTGCCAGTGTGGCTTTGTTGATTATATGCTGCTTCATGGCTGCATCTGGCACTGGAGGCTCTCTGTCTGAAGAGGATTGTCTCCAAAGCTGTTCCACAGAACAGGGCCAGGGTGACAAGGAAGGAATCAGCCCAGGTTTGTGGCCTGCCTTTGGTAAAGTCCTCAGGTTCTAGGAGAATGGAATTTTCATCTCTGTAGGCTTTTACCTACTGGGATTGCGCTTCCAAGAGCAGCTGTCAGCAGTGTCTGCCAAAGCAAAAGGACTCCACCTGCAGCCATCCTGCCCTGACACAAGGCTGGGTGTCCTCACAGAGGCATCCCATCTTACGTGGGACCCCATCTATTTAATCATGGGACAAGCAGGGGAACTCACAGGGCATCCCCACGTGTTCCTACCAAGACAATTTATTCAGGAGAAAGCTGAGAAGGGTCTCCAGTCAGAGTGCATTCTGCCATGGCTCAGGCAGTATCAGCAGCCTTTCCATTCACTAGATTTGCAAACCTTCCAACTTGGATTTCTCATTCTTGCTCTTATCAAATACAGTCCCTTGCTGCTAACAGGCCAATGAACCAGTCATAACTTGGACACAAACATGTAGGGTTATTTATTTGTATTTGATACTGCAGTCTCCTGGTTATATGTAGTTTGGATTTCTCATTAAAACTACAGATTTGTAGATACCCTTTCTAAAAATAAACTCCTTTTGAATAGCTACCAGTAAATGCAAGCCATTTATGGCTTTTCTCAGAATAAAATGTTAAAATACTGTGATTTTCAATGCAGTGAATTGTATTCTATATTTTTATGCTACATGCATAATCAAAAGTAACAGATCTTTATACATTTTGTTAGCCTATATCTGAAAGTATCATGTTGGCAAGATGACAGAAATAGATCAGTCCTATTACTTTAATCCTCCTCTGATTAGTATCATATTTTAAAAGATATGCTTCTCTTTTAGATACATTATTTTCTCAGGTTTATATATATATATACACATTAAATAATAATGGCCCTGATTTTGTACATATTATTCAGTAGAGAGTTTCCAGAGAGCAGAAAGAGCAGAAAACATTGCTTCCATTGCACAAGAAAATGTTAAATAATATTAAATAACATGTTGTATGAAACAAGTCCAGAATCTGTTCTCACATCTGTTATTCAAATACTATGTTGCCATAGCATCTGCTGTCTTGCAGCTAATCAGATTCATCATTACTATTTAAAGCAAAAACAGGAAACAAAACAAAACAGACAGACCACTGTTGGTGTTGGATTAGGAATTTTTGGGACAAGTCCAGTGAGAGACTGATGAACTATAGCACTTGGTGTCTCAGCCCATGGCCTACAGGTAATTCTGCATTAGGCACCTACACTCCCTGTTTTGTGAACAGGCAGATTTAGGAGCCTCATTATAGGACAGCTGAGCAACCTCTGCCCTGGGCAAAGAGCAGTTAAGGTCAGTAGGAAATCCCCTTCAGGAATTCAGGTGCTGCACCAAAGCTGAGAGCCACTCAGGAATTGTCCCTTGGGACCCGGCAACTAAAATTATTCCATCAGAAACTGCATAGGGTTCACTATTTTTACTGAAGCTTTTGTACAGGGATCAGTAAACTCAGAGATATGTCAGAGGCATTTAGTACCTTGTCTTTAAAGGGCCCATGCCTGTATCTTTTCTATATTTCTATTTATTTATATGAGATCTGTTCACATGGACAAGTCTCACAACTGCCTGGCAGACATTTCTTTCCTCTGTTTGTAATTACATCACTTGAGTGCAGATCCAATATTTTGAAAGAAAGGAAATACTAATGGGTGGAAAAGGTCAGTTAGAGCAGAAAGTCTTCTCCCAGAAGCTCTGTCTGAAACTCATATTCATGATCAAGAAGCATTCATAATTGTCATTGACAGAGGTGACTAGATTTTTGTAGCTGAGAAATACCACCCACAATTAAGCAAATTGTTATGCAGGACTAGGAGTAGAGCCCTCTCCTGATGCTAGTCTAGACACATGCCACAGAATTCTCATGACAATGTTGCCACAGGAGACTGATCTGCATTCACTGACACAGAAGACACTGGCAGTAGCACTGTACTTTCAAAACCTATGAACACATCATAATCACTTTAGCAACTTCATTGAACAATATTATACCCTCTGGCATCTATATTCCCACCAGCGTTCAAAAAAGTGTAATGTCATTTTAAAGACCTCCCTTAATACAGGTGATTAAAACTACTGTATCACAAAGCAGACTGTAATACTTAGTTTGATAAGATGTTAGAAGAACTTGACCAAGATATTCAGGTTACAAAGTCCAGGATGAAAACTACTGAATGACCTCCTTGTACAAAAAATACTTCCTCAGGTAACGTGACCAGCATAGGAAATTAAGTAAAGCTTGAGATCCAGCCATTATAGTTGGATTAGGTTTTTCTAGCATTGTTAATATTATGGTCAGATGCTGCTTTTGTAGTTAGAAAAAGAAGAGTTATCAATAGATCTGTTTTAGCATATAGCTTCATTATGAGCTTTAGTAAAGGGTAAAGTATATCTTGCTCTGTGGCAGTGAGAATAACCTTTATTTCCCAGTCCTTTTTAGTCCTGAAGTACCAAATGGTGCCCATTAGTAATGCAGAGGAGAATGCAGTTCATCACCTTTCCCTCACTGTATCCAAGCATGCAGCTCTAGCTGCAGTTCAGATAAACTTGAGACAACACACAGGCACAACAGTTCAATTTCACCATGATCAGCTCAGTTATCCTTTACCAGCCAATATTGGTCAGCTTTATGCTTTAACTACACTCATTAAACAGTGTTCACTTGTTCACAGCAAACATACATCATTGTATCTCAAACACATATATTGTCATAAAAACTGAATCTGAAACAATTTCTTCCTGAACAAGCTGCATAACAGCCAAGGTATCAGCAGTGCTGATCTTTAGCTGAATCTCTCTTTTATTTGTCTAGGCTCCAACATAAAAATATGATCTCTGGCAACAAAACTGCATATGGAAGCCAACTATAGTCCGTAAGACTAGCACAGAAAACCCTGAGCCACAATGAGAAAAACCATTCCAGCTTCACCTTAAGCAGGTTGTGAGGTTACAGCTCCCTACCCCATCACACGCTAGTGCGCTTGGGTTTGCCACCTTCGAGGCAGGCTGTACTCGCTCTCTCGGCAAAATGATCTGAGTGAACTGCAAGACCTTTAACCATAGGGGTTCTTTTAACCTAGATAATTTTGTCAGGGCTGGATTTAAACAAGCATGACACAACATCAGAGGCAGGAGAAGGAAGGAAGAGGCAAAAGCATAGATCTGGAAGTAGAAACCACTTAATCACATGTAGTACATTTGATTGCTACTTGAGGACCTTACGTGCTCTCCCAACCTGAAATACACTGTTCTCCCTGGCACAGAACTATTGTTAGAGGAATTAAGGGGTTTATTTGCTACATTTGAATTGACTTACTGTTGTGTTAATAATTAGTCAAATTTGGGGGAAGGAAAAGTTTCTAGCCACACCTTTTTTTTACCTGATTTAACAAATTCTTTAAGTACTAAATACTGTTAAGAGCATGCAAATGAAATTTTGCTTTGAGCTGAGAGCAGCAATAGCCAGGGCTTGCAGAAGGACTTTGTGTGCTCCAGAGCAGTGAGACAGAAACCCAGTGACAGCAGGAGTGCCTTCAGCGCCCTGCAGGCCTCTTGTCCTGAGAGCTTCCAGAAACTGGGGAACACTGTCTCTGTACCCTATAATCGACTTCCAACCCTTCACTCAAACTGCAAAGCCAACAGAAGCTGCATCACAAGCCCCTTCTCCTGCAAGGCAAACCCAGCACGCACAGCTTTGCTCACCACCTCTCTCAGCCGGCAGCTGCAGCCCAGAGCACGTCAGACCAGGAGCTGCCTGGCTGACAGCCTTTGGCAAGATACCACCTACAAGCAGTTCCCAGCCAAACCTCCTGTTCCCTGTAGAAACAGGCTGTTTCTCTGCTAACCCTTAATTGTTGGGCTTTCTCTGCCTTAAATCCTGCTGGTACTGGTAGGGCAGGTGGGGCTGACTGAGCCAGGGTGGTAGCTCCAGGCTGCTGGCTCCCGCAGCAGCAGTCGCTGCGCCGTAATTGCTGTTGGTTAATAGCGTGTTTGGCAAGCTGCGAACCTTCTGGAAGTTGTTCCCTTCATGCAGTCTTTCCTTTCATTCCTCACCACCCACTGTTCTCCTTGGCAATTGCTAGTTAAGGTGGAAGTTTCTTAAGAAACTGCTTGTTAAAAATTTGGAAATAGGGTGCTGTATACGCCAGTGGCAATCCTTTTCCCTGCAGGATTAGCAAATGGAGTTGTTCTGTGTCCAGTTGCGTTTCTCTCATTGTGCTTCTGGCCTTGCATAATTTTTGAGGAACAGTTTAGGATGTTATGTAGCTCATCCTGAGCAGGGCAGGATGCCATATAAAAGAGGGAAGACCAGGGAACAAGTTTTAAATTAGGTCAGTTGATATAACTGAAAAGAAAAAGTCAACAGTTTGGGGCATCAGTTCTGATAATAACTGCTCTGCATTAAGCTAGAAACCAGCTAAATAATCTGAGAGAAAAACCAGATAGTTATTGTGAAATAGAGGACAGATTTGTGGGGAAGAGGGCTATTAGCAAAGGGAGAGGTATTGAGTGAGTACCTCCAATAGAAAGAGACCTTGTTCATCACATTAAAAAGCACGGAGGGATTATCTTGGGGGTGAATTACAATGAGCCATTAAATAAAAATTTCATTATTTAATATATGCCAAAGCTATGAATTTCATTTCCCTTGCCCATCTTTGTGGTCTGCCTTGAAGACTAGTAGTGAGAAGAGAGAGATGGCTGCTCCCCGTGTGAGTGGCACAGGGAGGCACTGGCACAGCTCTGCAGGAGATGGGTGCTCCTGTTCTCTATCAGTTGACTCTGCAGGTTCATACCAGTCCATAGTGGCTGCTGTAGTTTCACCCACATAGGTCCCCTAAGGGCAGCTGCTGCACTGACTGAAATGTAGGGTGTTCTAGGAAGTGTGCAGGAATCTTTTATCTTGATGGGTTCTCAGGTAGGTGGGTGGTATTTATTACAACCAAAAAAATCTTGTGAGAGAAAAAAGAAATTATTTTATAAACCATCAGTAGATGCAGTAGGGCTGGGGGAACAACTTTCTAAGAGTTTAAACAAATAATTTTCAAGTTTGAGTTCTAGATGTTCTTCAATAACAGTTCACCTAAAAAAATAGCAGTGGGAAGATTTTATTTTACTAAAAATGTCACATTATTTCATTAAGCAGAAGCTGAGTCTTGAATGCTTTTCTCATATACAGCTTGTGTTGGCCTTTTGCAGGAGCCTGTATATAAATTCTTGAAAAGAAATGTTTTATGCAATACTCCTTGAGAGCAGAATGCTGCTTGTTGGAATGCAAGCAGAAGGTAAAAACTTCTACCAAGTTACCTGTCTAAGAAATGAGTTAAAAATTATTTAGAGTGATGCTCAACGTGGGGCCAGAGTTGGGTTTCTTCCTGTTGCTTCCCTTGCAGATGTGGCAGGTAACAATAGTAGCAAATATCCAACTCTGTACTGAATGCTTATTGATTGCAGTCAGCTATCTGCTCATAATTTATGTCTTCCAACTAGTCTAGAAAATCTGGCACTTCTGCACATGGATAGAATAGAGACAATATTTTGGAACTGATTTCTTGACAGAAATTATTTTCCCAGTTCTATTTACATTAATGCTGCTACCTAGAAATGTTTCTTGTCTAAACCGTGATTGGAAGCTACAATGTAGAGCAGCTTTCATCAGGCAAGTATATATTTGAATTTCAAAGAGACTTTTGTGTGAGTAAAGTGAGAAGGAAGAAACAGGGACTTGGAGTTTGGGGTTTTTTTTTGTTTTGTTTTTTTTTAATTGTAATAGAGATATGCTATAGCTTTTATTTCACTGTGTGCACAAGCTCTATCATGCTCAAAAATCATGTTAAAAGTATCATAGAAGTGGATCTTACGGAGTTTGACATCTCAGTGGCTCATGAAAATTTAGCTTTTTTAATGAAAACAGATTCAATTTTCCTGTCTCTTCTTGGGGCTCTTGTTGAGACACTGGCCTCTTGTTGCCCCAGTCTCCACTATTTGCCTAATAATTTGCCTAATAGTTTGTTCCCAGGAAACTATGATAGTTAGATAAAGTGCAGAAAAAAATTATTTTAAGCAACCTTTTACCCGCTCAACCTCTGTGGCTGCCCTGAAGCCTGCATCAGTGATGCTGTAGACTATACTTGGGTAAAGAGGGGCATTTGCCCTGTGGACTAAAGGGTAACCAACAAAGGTCACCCTTTACCAAAGTAAAGGGTGACCAACATACAGCAGCTGCCAGACCCTTAATCCTCTTTCCAGTTTATCTGCTGCAGCAAAAGTTGCAAACTGTGATGTACATCTGGCCTTTCATGCAAGACGTATTTTCTTGAAGGTAGATCTATTATTTCCATTTCTCTTTCATGTAATATTTTCCAAGGCAGTTTAGGAGGTAATCAACCCTGTACAGTCTGAGAGATGGTTGCAGCTGTTTTGTGCTAGATTTGATTCAGGGGGAGTGCAGATGATCTGTATTCAATTTGGCAGCCAAACAGAAAATGGGGAGGAAAAAAAGCTCTGAACAATGGAAATGCAAGAGGACGATTGTTTGTTGTTTTACTTTGAGGAAAACCCAAAACTTCACTTAACATTCCCATAATGCAGCATGTGGGCTCAAATCCTTTTTTCAAGAGATGTTTGAAGCCAGGCCTCCCACAATGTAGAACACTTTTATGTTGTAAATCAAAAGTAACTGGAAAAAATACTTCAAAAGCATAAAAGCATAAAAACATGTAATCCTAGTATTTCTATTTCTTTGTCACTTTCAATTTGACCCCTAGAATGGATTTTTTTTTTTTTTTGCCAAATAAACAATTCACCAATAAATTTCCTGCACTCTTGTATGGACCCAGGTTATCTTATGTGTGACATGAGAGAGACAAGACTATGGAGGGGTTGGAGCATAATGAAGTGTATGTCTACTTCAGTAGAGTATATATTATATATGTACTTGGAACAGCTGTGTTCCTTCTTCCTAGCATTTTCTAAAATGTGCCTGGGAATGGTGTAATTATGGTAAGAAAAAGTCACTTCTATTTTCAAAAAGAGTGACTGTGAAGGAAGAGAGACTCTGCTGTAGCTATAGGCTTTTCTTTTGAACAAAGGTTTGGCTCACCAAATAGTATCCATTGCTTTGTATTCTATCTATTGATAAGTATAGGTGGAATTTCTTGTTTATCTTTTTTATTGTTTCTGAACACTTATCTAATGGTTTCAGTGACTTTTCCCACAATAAACCTTTCTTTTTCTGATGCTGTGATTGTTGATTGTATTATTTAACCCACATCCCCTACCAGACTTCCTTGTTTTCACATTAAATTAGTTTACAATTGTTTACTCTGCCTAACTTTGACACTTGCAGTATCGATTACCTGAATGATCAAAATCCTTTTGAAGGTTATAGTATTGTTTTCTTTTTTACTTTTTTCCCCCATGCTTAGAAGACTTGAAGAGTTTATAACACTTCTTTATAACGCTGGATTTCTAAATTTACATCACATGTTATTTAGAATTTTTCAAGGTGAATAAGTTTTTGAACAGTGCTTAACATTGACACTAGAGGTAAGAAATGTCACAACTTAGTCTAGTTTAGTTGTTCAGTTTCAGGTTTTATGAATTCCAAAAGAAATTGAATAAAATTTTTCCAGAAGAATAAATAATGGCAAATATGGAGAGGAAGGATGAACGAAGGAGAGATTGGTGCTCTAACACAAAATCCTGCATGGGAATGGCTGGGGAAGGAGGATAGAGCAAGGATGGGGAAATTGAAGATGTAAAGCCTGAAACTGCTAGGGTTAAGGAGCCTGCTTAGGAATTAGATGCTGAGGGCTTTGATACATTATTGAAAGTACATCCCATTCCAGACCTCGGGCATTGGATCTAAGATTGCTGAATTTAAATGGCCTTTTAATAGTGAGAAATAAAGTGTGGGTTTGTAGTCCTGCCTCTAGAAGATGGAAAAACTACTGCTGCCATCAGTCACTGTGAGATGATGTAACAGAAGTCTGTACTCAGGTCTAAAGGTCGTGGTGTTGCTGGGAACTATCTGAGTTTCTGTGTGATGGTGCAAATTTCTGCTTTTCCAACTTCTCTTTCCTCTTAACCAGAAAAAGTGCATATATCTGCACATGCAACTAAATTCAGAAGCTAAATTATGCTAAAATTGGGGCTGTCTGGGTAGCTGAATCCACACCCATGCTGGGGTTATATAGTAATTTTGTTACTGCTTTAATTTTCATTAAATAGCCAACAGAGCTCCTCCAGGAATAAAAGTGGGCTGAGTATAGTAGAAAGTGTGTGTGTGTGTGTGTGTGTGTGTGTGTGTGCACGCACACGTTACTCACTCCTAACAATACTGGAAGCGGTACAATTAATGATAAACTGGATCCAGGAATACAAAGCGTGGGAGGTTGAGCATGAGAAATTTATTCTGTGCTTTGCCACGGTCTTTGTTTTTCTTGTTGGCCAAATCCCTTAAAAGCAAAGCCTGTTTGCTAAATACCACGTAGCCTGAATTTGGACTTTTCCTCCCTTTTGAAGCTTGTTGTGCGTACAGCAGTTGCTGCTGCGCGGCTCCTTTCTTTCCCCGCGCTCAGCACGGGCGGCTCGGGTCCCGCTGCCGGCGGTTCGGGTCCCGCTGCCGGCGGCTCGGGTCCCGCTGCCGGCGGTGCGTGCGCACCC